>JASKMD010000019.1:5514701-5613799 GCA_030144725.1 Haematococcus lacustris
CACACTGACATATTCATACCCATGTAGGGGGTGCATGGGAATGCAAGCATTGCTGCACTTTCCACTGACCTACAGAAGCACCGCCACAGGGTCCATGTCCCCATGCACATGGGTTGACTGGGCCAGGCTGGGGGCATGCATGGGCAGTGCTAGGCAACGTCAAGTGGTTTATACCCACTGATCTGAAGCATGACTGCAGCATGCGAGTGGACCTAGGCACCTAAGCTGGTCAGCTTGACCACCTAGGAACCACCCTGGTGGCTGCCCAGTTGCTCCACATGCCGCGGGCCCCTGTCAGTGGCCCTGCATTCATCCTGTGTCTGTGTTTGCCAGCTGGCCCCTTTATGTGGGTCAGGCAGCTGTGGGTCAGGCAACTGGCATCATGTTGGATAGGAATAGGGAGGGGGTTGAACGAAGCCCGGGGGGGAGGGAGCTGAAGTTGATGTACTGTAGACATTGGCATATTATTTTTGTGTGTGTGGATGTGTGTAACAAATCTAAGTATTTGTGTTTGCTTCGCGTTGCTGTTTTTCATGGCGAGGAAATAATGACGTACCGGTGGGCCTAGACCAGTGCCGGAGGAAACCGACTTCGACATATTCGACCGCGACGAGGCACAGCCGCCAGAACTCACCGAGGCGCAGCGCAAAACAAAGGCTTCCGGAGAGGACCGCGCTGCCCGCGATAGAGATAACACCTCCCGCCCAGCACCTCACTACAGCCCAGCTCACCGAAAACCTCCCGCAAGACCTGTGGGATGCCTTCCTGGCCGCTGCTCTGCCACGAGTAAAGGCCTGCAGCGAGCGGGCAGTGCTCCCTGCACGTAGCCGACCAGCTCGACGAGCACGGCCAGCCCGTGTACACAGACAGACATCCCAGTCTCCGCGGACCTGAAATGCAGAAATCTGTACCTACAGCTGTGCCGCAACCTGCCCGGAGACGAGAACACGCGGCCAAGGGCAGCAGTCGGCAAGGCAGATAGGGAGCCCACGTGAACAAGGATGGTGCAATTTCGACCGACGTCTGGAACCCCCACCCTCAGACAATGGCGTATCTGGCAAAGAGGCTTTGTAAGTATAGCAAGTGACAGGGTAAGGTGGGGATCTGTCGTATGGCGGGCAGAAGAAGAAGATTGCTCACGCCGCTTTAGCCGTCAACCATTAGGTTCAAGGAGGTGGCGGCCATGCCCAGCAAGGCGCACCATGCCAGTATCCTTGGCTGTCGTTGTTGCACCCCCTGTCCTTGCCTCGCCTCGCACGGCACATCACACCCACAGCCTGAGCTGTAGTAACATAGCTGTTGGGGTGAGGAGCAGCATGGCAACGTGTTGCGCAACACAACTCCCCATTACTCCCCTTGCTGTCCATGTCAAGCATAATGCCAAGCATCATTGTCAGGGGGTGTGCCGGCATTGTCATATTCACACAGCGATGCATCGTGCTTTGCATAGGGGTGCAGGTCCCATAGCCATTGGCGTGCAAGCTGTGGTGGGTGTAGTGACTGGACTGCAGTCCCACATATATGGTGTACCAGGCATGAGCTGCAGAGACCAGAGGCTACCCTGAACTCGGTGGCTTGCCTTGCACCTTGCTTGCAGGAAGGTGCGGGTTGGTGTGCTGGTGCTATGTGGTTCCAGGTGGGTGGCGTGGGGTGGGTGAGGGGGGTGGTCAGCAATCTCGTGTAGAATGGGGCGCAGTGGCAGGCCAGTGGGCCATGCCCTCACACACAGAAAGAGACTCATCACGCCACCCCCTCTCATGAGCCACACAGCAGAGCTGCCATGTGTTGATGGGTGTGTGGCACATGGTGGTGGTTATGGGTGTGTGGCACATGGTGGTGGTGATGGGGTGTGGCATGTGGCAAGCTCAACAGCTCCTGGCCAGGCTGTGGCAGAGCCAGCACGCTGCAGGGCCACACCCTGACAGGCCTGCTAGCCCACAGCAACACACGGGTGGAGCGAGCAGGTGGGCAAAGGCAAGCTGGCACGAGTCAGTCAGCAACGATGCAACATTGGCTGTCAGCCTCACGCTCACCCCGCCCAGCTATCGACACCCCCACCGCTGGCCCTGTTGATACACGCACACCACAATTGACAGCTAAAGATGCTGCAATGCTGTCGGCGGCGGGTCGTGTAGCCCAGACAGTCGGGTATGGCGATGATGACGGCGCCGGCTTCTGTGTGCAGAATCCTTACACAAGAATGCTGCAGTGGCGGTCAACGTTTTGCAGCCAAAGTCGGCGGCGATGTAAGGCGTAAGGCGTGAGAGCATTTGCGTGTATAATAAGCTGCGATCGTGGCCTACACCGCTGAAGTCGTCAGGCTGCTTGGTCGCATGTGAGCTGCAGTTCATGAAGTGTGGGAACCTGCATGAGGCAAGTGTAGGAGACGTAGCTTTGCAGCGTGGTGAAAGCCATTCCGCGTCTATGTGCCATGTTCGGAAGTCGAACGAGACTTATGCGGCTACAATGAAGAGGCAAACCTTGTATCTCCTTCCCACCACAGGGAGCAGGGTGCCACCAGTGGTGGCCCACAGGTGGTGGCCTACCACCTTACAGATCACCTTCACCGCACCCCCATCTAGAGCCTGAAACCAGCAAAAGCAGCAGCGCACAGGTCCGGGCATGCTGGCTGCATTGACCAGCCAGCTAGATGCGAAGGAGTAGGGCGCACGGCGCGATGATGCCTAGCGATGCAGCACAGCCAGTATAGCCTGCTCATATGCTGGAGCGCCCTGCAGGACGCGGCGCTGGCCCGGCTGCAAGGCGATGGAGTCAGCAATCCCTAGCGGCGGCAGCACAAGGCCGCACCACTGGGTTCCGACGCTTGTAAAGCACAGTATACGCGACTGAGCGCACTAAGGCGGCCTTATTGACCGGGCAGGCGGCGAACGGCGTGAGGCAGGCAGCGGGACGTCAGCGTCAAGTGCGCTTAGAGGCATAGGCACCAGTCACAAGCATTAGGCAAGCTGACTGCAGAGTATTCAATAGAGGGCGAGCTAGCCTGTATATTTTGAAAAGGAGCCAAACCTCAGAGATATTCCAGGTGTATTAAGGCCAGATACGAACACCGCAGTTCATGAGCACGCAACCCTTGAAAGCGTACGCAGCGGCAATTGGCGAGGCACTGTCACGCAGTTTATGCTTGACCCAGTTCCCTTCCCAGCGCGTCGACGGTTACTACGCGCCCGAGGTGGAGGTGGCCCACGAGGGCAGCGAGCTTCTTCTGCCGAAAATTGAGATTAGGCGCAATGCAAGCGAGAGCTGCTTGATTGAGCCCTCCATCAACTCAGTGCGGATCAGTCTCAAGCTGCATGCGGTGAGTTGGGAGCAATGCAAGGCTTTGGCTTGAAGACCTTTCAGAGCAAGCACAGGTTATGCATGGCAGGGGGATGCCCTGGAGGTGGAGCTGGTACGGTCATACACTCGCTTCCTAATGCAGGTGACACCCTTGCTCAGGTAGCAGCACCCTGCATGCCGACCCGTCGCTGCGACCCAGCTGTGTGCAAGTTTTCCAGGAAAGGGGAAGGGGGGCCCGCCATGCACAACGCAGGCTTCGCCTTGCCCTTGGTCTGGGTGGGCTGGGTGGCTGCCGTTTGCCCTGCCCCTGCCCCTGCCCCTGCCGCGGGTGCAGCATAGGGCACCACATAAAGCCCTGCACAAGCGCCCTCAAGCGCTGGCTCCAGGCTGACCGCAACAAGCAGCCCTGCACCTGACCTGCCAGGGGACTCCGCTTGCAGACCTGGTCAGCTGCCTGAGGTCCCGTAGCTGGAGCCTGAGGGCTGGAAGGCTAGAGGGTCCTCACAAATGAGCTGTAACTCATCCTCTGGCACTGCCTTGCTTGGTTTCTCAATTCTTGCTTTCCTTGACTGTCTGGTCCCTTGCCACTGTTGGAGAACCAGATCCGACACACAAGGCAGTCCAAGATGCCGGTGACGCTTGATGCCTCATGCCGGCACTGGGTGCTGCAGCGCTTATGGTTAGCCGTCAACAACACAGGCGCTGTGTCAGCCGCACGCATTGCCCCACACCCCTGATTGCGGACCCCTGCCGCACCCTGAGCTCGCCCCACACCCCGCATAGCGCAAGGGTCCAGTCCCACTCCCCACTGCATGGCGGACCTCCCACCTGGCTCTTGCTGACCCGACGACCAGCCAGGCTACCACATGTGCTGTTTGGCACTGCTGCCATGTTATGCTGCCATGCTGCTTCGTGGCTGTCGTGTGCCCGCCTTGTGCAGCGTGCGGACGCCCTGCGCATCATCCGCCGCGTGCCCGTACCGGTGCGCTGCCGCCCACACAGCCAGCCAGCCCCCACCCCCCCGCCCCTAGCTAGGCCCCAGCACCTGCTCAGGCTAGACTCCCAGCAGCAGGGTGTCACAGTCAGGCAGGGCGGGGGGCTGGCCCACTCTGCCCCTCAGGCGGCACACACAGTCACACAGCGGGCCTGCGGGCAGCAGCCAGGTGGTGGACACTGAGGCTGGTACAGGTTTCAGCAAGGCTGGTACGGGAGCAGGCTGGTGGCCAGGGCAGCAGCTGCAGCCAGCAGCAGGCAGCCTGGTGCACGGGGATGAAGGACTGACCCAGCTGCACCCCTCCTGGACCCAGCTGCACCCCGCGTGACACCCCCTGGCCCAGCCGTAGCCCAGAGGGTGCCGCAACTGCCATTGCTTGAGCCAGCATGGGGGACACTGCTGCCCTTGAGGGGCAGGTGCCGGGAGCAGGGTGCGACCTCCCCAGGCAGAGGCTCCTCCCTTGATGCACGCCTCTGCTCCCAGAGCAACCTTCGTCTTCTTCTCCCAGGGCAGCACACCTGGTGTCAGCCACCAAGTGGGTGCTGTGGCGGTGGGTGCTGCCAGGGGCATCCCACCGCTCTGCTGGTTGTCTGGCTGCAGGGCTATGACGTGTCCTTCCTCATCACCGCGCAGCATCTAGCTGGTCCGGGGGCGCGCCAGCAGCTGGTGGACTGGCTGGTGGAGTTTGTGATGGAGGTGCGGCAACAGGGGCAGCCAAGGCCGGCAGCGCATCCCCCTCGCACCTCGCATCACTCTCATGCAGTGAGGCTGGGCCTGGCGTAGTGGAGCAGGCACTGAGGCATGCATGGTAGTGCAGCGGTGCTCTGGGGCTTTGAAGTGCCCATGGCATTGACTGCTTGTCCCATCCAGCCTCGAAGCCATTATGAGGCAAGGGGAAAGAAGAAAAGGGGGGCGGTCCCCCTCTTGAGGCTTGAGCGGCTAACTAGTGAGACGGAGTAAATGAAGATTGTCGAGTTACGCTCCCTCGGGTCCTTCAGACCCGGAGGCTCAGTCACGCTCCCTCAATCCCGGAGGCTCAGCTAAAAGTCCGGCCTTGGGGCCGGCTCTCACTGCTTGATGGGTGGGATTGCGCAGTGCGACGCCGAGATCAACGGTTTGAAGCTGGACATCAACGCGCGGGGCCGGGCTGTGGCCACTAGCCTGCTGCGCTCTCTGGCCTTTTAGTGGGCATGTGGTCAGAGGTGGTGGCGCGGTGAACTCGCGACGGTCAGCACCACCGGCAATGGCGAGCGGCGACCGGTCACCAGTGAGGCCGGCAGCTCCAGTCAGCAGGGCAGGTGGTGGGTTGGGTTCCAGGGTAGTGGTGCCGACACAACACAGCCAGTGCTGATGCCTAAAGCTACAACAGCTTCTCCTATGAGAAGTGTTGCTAGCTCTCACCAAGTTGTTGACTGCGAGGTTGTGGTGAACTACGCATGCCCGGTGCAATAAGGCCCTGCAGCAGGGTGCGGCCCTCCGTGCTTAGTGTAATGCGAGCGACGCCCGAGGCTGGCAGTGGTGGGTCATTGCTCGATGCACTCGTAGTAGTTGCTGTTGTGTCAGCCATCACTATCACCATGTCTTTACATGGCAAGGACGAGGATCAGGATGCAAACAAGCCGGTTTCCTAGGTGAAAGAGAAGCTGGCCTAGCAGAAGAGCGGCCTAATGGCATGGCCAACTATGCCAATGAGCGAGTAGAATGGTCTGGTAGGTACGACTGAGTACGCCTAACCCGACAAGGACTTGCAGGGTAGGGCTGCACCACCACCGCACTCGACACGCATGCTGTGCAGCCACCTCCTGTGGTGTGACCAGGACGTGCAGGGTGAGACGTCGTCAACACATCACACATCTCCATACCTTTTGCTGCCACAAGCGCAAACGTATCCTTGGCTATAGCCACATCATAAGTACAGTTGTGCACATGTTGAGAGTGTTGGGTCTACAACAAGCTTGGTGTGACTGGCAAATGCTGATCTGACGCTGGCAATCACCCTCGCTGACACGTGCAACCCTGACATGAGCACACCAACTTTGATGTGGGCTGGCAGAGCAATGCCAGATGGTTCCCGGACAAAGCTAACTGCAGCCGCTCTCTCAAGCTCAGTGTTTGTCACCTGACCCAGGGGCCAAGCAGACAGTGTCCCTGCAGCAGGACAGTGTCCGGACACACACTTCAAGTCACGCTCATGCTTGCATAATCATTGGCACAACTTGGCGATGGGGAGGGAGCGAGCATGACCCTGAGCTGAGCACGACACAGCAGACGGCGCAGCCAGGTCATCGGATGCTTTCTGGCAGGGCCACAACACCCCATCTGAAACCTGCTGACATGTCTGATAAGGTGGGTGGCACCACTGCTCTGCCAGGGTTGCGGGTCAGGGTGCTGCTGAACTCACGCCAGGCCAGGCTGCATGGCCATGTTGCTCATTACCACCCTAATCCACACCCTCACTCCTGTCACTCCCAGCCCGCTGGCCAGTCACACAGTTGGGTTACACCACCTGGTTGAACACACACCTCACTCCTGTCACTCCCGAGCGCGCTTCCAGATGTTGAAGTAGATGACGCCCTGCTCCCCGCCTGCTAGCACACCCCTGGCCGCCTCAGTCTCAGCGGCTTGAGGGGTGACAGGGGGAGCCTGGTCAGCAGGTGTAGCCAGGCCGGGCCAGGCTGCAGCCCCACGCTTTGCCCGCCCCGGTGCCAACACAATGTTGTTACTGCCCTCCACTGCCTGCCCCTGGACAAACCCCTGCAGGCTGCTGCTGGCTGATGGGGCCAGACCTGAGAGGGGGGTAGGTCCCTGGGCCGGCATGGCCTGATGCGTAGGCTGAGGTGTGTTGAGGCTGTGCAGGTGCAAGGGGGCGCTTGCAGTGGCAGGAGGGCGGGCGGGGTGTGGTGGTGTGGGGGGCGGCTGGGCGCAGTCCAGGCTGGTGCGGGGCTGGGCCAGCAGGTCGTGTGCCCCCGCCCCTGCGGCCCGCACCATGAGGCGAGCCGCACGCAGCGCCTGGAACGCCGCTACCAGGCTGGCGGGGCTGCTTGCACAGCGCAGGCAGGTGCTGCCTGGCAGCAGCAGCAGCAGCAGCAGCAGCAGCAGCAGCAGCAGCAGCAGCAGCAGCAGCGGGGGTGAAAATGATCAGTCGGCAGCAGGGGGTCAGCAGCAGAGGCAGTAGCTGGGACAGCGCGTGGAGCAGAGCACCAGGAGCTGCAGGAAGAGGAGGAGCCCACTGTCTCGGCACCCACCGTGCAGCATGACGTTGTTGGTAATTGCAGCAGCCATCTCCGCAGCGTCCATGGTGGGCGTGGCTGTGATGCTGCTGGCGGGCTGCTGGCGGGACAGCTCCGGGCAGCGGGCGTGGATGACGGAGGCAGCGATGAGGGGCCCTCCCTGGGGCAGCAGGCCGCAGGGAATCCTGGTGGCCTGCTGTGGAGGGGGTGGCTGGGATGCATGCCACTGTCACGCAGGGGGCAGCTGCATTAGAGGGAAAGAAGAAGAAGAGGAAGAAAAAAGAAAAGGAAGGGTAGGAGAAGAAGAAAAAGGAGGGGAGGAAGAAGAAGACTGAGTCTTGTGGAGGTAGTGGCGGGCATCAAGGGAGAAGCTTCTGCCTAGAGAGGGCGCGGCTTGCTCCCGCCACCTTCCCTAGCCAGGGTAGAGGTTGTGCTCAGCTGTGGTCCAGTGTGCAGGTTCAGAGGCATGGCTCCGACTCACTCACACTGTGCTGCAGCAACGCCAGCGGTATACGATCGGACTACATAGCTGCGCATGCGAGTGTAAATACCATGTAATGATGTTGGTGATGGTGACTGTATGCATGGCATCCAGTCGTCCAGGAGCCCTCAGGATGGAGAGTGTCAACATCCCAGCAGTGACCTCTGACCCCTGACCTGCCCACTGCCTGGTGGGCTGCCTGCACAGATGACTGCCTGAAGTTCATAGGGGAGATTGAGCAGCAGCATGCATTGCACGGCATTGTGAAGCGAAGCTGCCTGCTGCTTCTTACAGTCCAACAGACATACACCCTCCTCACATCCCTCATACTGTATCCCTGGACTAGCCACCCTGCTCAGTATGGCTAGCACCTGCTTGGCACCTAACATACCATGACCGCTTGCGCTGTGCTACCTACCGGCCCGCCAGATCAGCCTCCCGGTTACTCGCTCCTTACCTCCGGCACCGGTGCGGTCGGCAGTTGCGTGCTCGGCAGCGCGTGAACGGCTACCCCGTCGCCTGCTGTGCCGGTCGATGCAACTGGCTCGCGGGCGAAACCCCCAGCCGCGGTTCGCGCTTGCATGCTTTGGGACGTGTCAAGGGGCGCGGCGACGGAGTGGAGCGCCGCGGCTAGCTTCTTACGCACATTGAGCACTGGCTGGAATAGCACCACGCTGCCAGGCTCGGTTGCCTGCAGATCTTCATCCAGCAGGATCAAGACGGACAGCAGGTCGCACAGCGCGGCGGAGGTTTTGTCGCACGTGATCAGCGCGCTGCTGCGCGGGCGGGCGAGCAGCGAGTGGCGCACCTGCAAGCGCCAAACAGACGCCAAAAGTGAGTGCGGCCTAGGGTTCTAAGTGTGACAGGCAGTGTGCTGTTGTGAGCGGTGGTGGTGAGCACAGGGCGTCAGTGGTGGCTGCACCTTCCTATGCAGTGCTTGCATTGACTCAAGGGGCCACTGTGGCATGTCTGACATCCCTTCTGGCGAAGGAGGCATTGAGGCTGATTAGTTGGGACCACCTGTTTGGGCTTCACTGGCTGAGCCCAGCTGCTGAGCTCCAGCTGCAGCACTGCACTGGCTGGGCATGAGGTCAGGCAGGGTCGAAGTCAGCCAAGCCATGGGGTTAGCCAAGCAAGTAAGCTTCATTGGTAGATGGGGCACCACCTTGCCCCCCGGACCCCTGGCTGCAGTGCTGCTTGGCCAGATGCTACGAGCAACACACTGTGCCCCTACTGAGCCAGCCAGGCCCTCTGCCTGCTGCCCCAGCCCCAGCTCTTGCAGCCTCTCTCTGGGGGGGCGTCCCGTAGGCAACAGGGCGAGGAAGGGAGAAGTATCCCCACCGCCACCAAGCTTCAAGGGCTGGGGCTGAGTCAGCGGCCACAGGGAGCAGAAGGGGCAAGACTCCCTGCCCTCTCACACTCCCGCTCCCCTTGAAGTGGTGGCCACAGAATGATAGATGAGAGGCCTAAGGCTCCACTCCACCTTGGCCCCTGCACCCCTTAGGCCCTGCACCCACTCGAGCGCCTTGCACCCCTCTTCCTCCCGCATGCTGCGCGGCACCATGCCCCTGTCATAGCTCCCTTCCCTACCCTAGCCATCACTGCACGCTCGTGTGCCCAGTGCTGGCCATGCCGCGGTGGCAGCGCACCTGCTGCAGCACCACAGCGGGGTCCATCAGGCAGCCATCCACGTGAGGCACGAGCTGGGCGGAGCGCATGGGGTGCAGCCTGGAACCCTTACCACCCCCTTCCCTGGCATCCGCCGCCCAGCTGGCGCCACTGGCATGGTGGTCAGGGTGGAAGGTTTGCCAAGGGGAGGTGGGTGGGTGGGACGAGGGTGAGGCATGATAGTGAGGGTGGGGGCTTTGGCTGTGCCGGCTGTGGCTGAGCTGGGAGTGGTGGGCTGGGGGGCTATGGCTGTGGCTGTGAGAGTGGGTATGGGAGTGCATAGGGTTGGGGCGATGGGAGTGGCTTGGAGGGTACTGTTGCTGGGTAGGGTCAGTATATGGCATTTGACTGTGCCGGTGCATGTGCCCATGGACATGTTCCAGTGCCTGCACAGAGTGAGGTTAGCACCACACTCTAATTTAATGAAGTACGTGCCAGTCTCCCACTGCCAACTGGCCAGTGTGCCCGCTTGTCGTTTTGCCAGCCTTACCGCCGGCTCGGGCCTGTTCAGCTGCTCAATTAGCACCTCGTCGACATGCGAGCCCTCCCTGATGGCCGCAGCAGAGACGCGTCTCGGGCTGCCCGCCGGAGCAGAAGGAGCCAAACGCCGGAACCTTGCATCTGATAGTGCGGGTAGGCGCATGTAAAGATATTCGCTAGAGACTAGTGGAAAGACAGGGGAATGTGACGAGTCGCTGACTGTGCATGTGGGTTTCATAAGGGGTTACAGGAATTCAAATGTTGCACAGTCAACTCCTGGACCCTACGGCCCTCATTGCCTTGTTGCTAGTACACAGCATGTCTAGATTCCTTTCCTCCATGGCAAGGCCCCACGACGACATCAACATGGGCTGCCTCGTCTCACTCGCTCTCTTGTACATACATATAATTCACATATTTGAATCACACATCACCTCCTCGTCGACCTATCACTGCGGCTGCCTCGCCGGCCATGTAAAGGTCCGCAACACGCAGCTCTCACGCAAACAGACAGCCATGCACACTCTCTCCACCACCGCGCCCCCCTCCTCCCCCACTTGCCCGCCAGCCTCTTCACTGTCCTCTGATTGACTATTTAATTGCTCTGCCGGTGGGCGCCTGCCCCGCAACCCACTCCTGGATCCTCTTGCAACCGTCCCCATCTTCCCCCCCCACTGCAGGCTCTCACCTCCATCCTGCCTGCTGCACAGTCCTCGGCCACAACCTCCTCAGCGCAGCACCCAGCCCCTGCCTTGCTGCACTGCCACACGCCCTAGGGCCCAGCAGCGTGGGGAGGCTACAGGCCGCCACCAACCCTTGCCACCAGCCCCCCCCCCCAGGCTTCCACCCCCTGCCTCCTGCCCTGTCCCTGACCTGGACCTGACTCTGACCTGGCCCTGCCCTACCCAGCTCCGATCGCCAGGCCGCCACCCCCTGCCTCCTGCCCTGGGCCTGACCCCCTCCCTCACCCCTGCTGCCCTCACTGCCCTGCCCTGCTGCTCTGCTCCACACGATGCAGGCTCACACCAGTGAGGGATGGACCAAGCCACTGGAGGCTGCTCATCATCCACCCTCACATGAGCCTGACCCTGACCTGGCCTGGCCCTGACCTGGCCTGGGCTAGGTGAGGCTCAGCTCCACTCTCCCCGGCGTGCAGCCGACAGGTCCACGTCCAGGGGGATGCTGATGCAGCGCGCTGAGGTGCCGCCCGTGTAGCCGGGACCACGGGGGTTGGCGTTGGCGATGCCGTGGCGCACCCTGGGGCACAGCAGCAGTAACAGCAGCAGCGGCAGGGTCTGAGGGGCGGGGGGCAGGGGTGAGGTAGAGGGAGGGTGGAGCAGGGGGAGGGTGGGGCAACATGGTAAGGTAGGTGGCGGCAGGGCAGGTGGCGAACACTGCAATGACAGGTGGAGTGGCGACCAAGGTTGAGTGGCAGGCAAGCTGGTGATGAGGCCCAGTCAGCATCAAGGTGCAGGAGGCCCCCCCAGTGGGTGGCTGGACCCCGGTGTCCCCCTACTGCCCCCCTGCTGCCCCCCTGCCGCCCCCCTGGTGGCTGGCCTGAGTGACTCACGTGGCTGCCACCCCCCACTCCGTGATGTACTCCGCCACCGCGTCCAGCTGCTGCATGAACTGCTCCTCACTGAGGGGGAAGCTCTGCGGGCGCAGCAGCAGCAGGGGGCCTGCACTTGCCTGGCTCAGGACCACCTGCTGCTACACCACTGGGGCTAGAGGCCATGGGGGGTCAGGCAGGGGGGGGGGCCAGGCTGCAGCTGTGCAGACTGAGTCATAGGCCAGGCAGGCTGGGCTGCCGTGACTCGTGCTGGCAACAGAGGGGCTGGTCCTAGGCTGGCGGCACCACAGAGCAGGGCAGGGTCAGGGCAGGCTGCTGGGCAGGGCAGGGCTGCAGCCTGGGCTAGGCCCGAGCTGGGGCCTGGGCCAGGGATGATACAGCCAGGCCGGCCGGGGCCACAGCGACAGCCACCTGGCCGCCCTGTGCCGCCCTGTGTGCCAGCCAGTGACCCCGGCTGCTGGCTGCCTGCAGCTGCGAGGCGCTGTGCCCGCCGCCTGGTGGTCTGCAGGCCGGCCCCTGCTGCCCCTGGTGTGGACAGGCACAAGGGCCGGGGGCAAACAGCCAGGCAGCGCACCTTCTGCTCCAGGAACTTCCACATGACCTGCAGCCGGGGGCGCAGGCAGGCTTGTTGGGGTCCCAGGGCCAGGCTGCTGCCAGCTGCTGCTGGGGGTGCCGCTGCGCACCCCCTCCTTGAGCACCCCCTAGTGCCAAGCTGGGCAGGGGAGACACAGGCCCTGGGTAGGGGGCGCTGGCCCTAGCCCAGGCTGAGGGGGTTGAGAGCCCCGGGCAGCAGGGTGCCAGGCGCCCCCTCCTCCACCCCCCGGCACCGCACCCCCAGCCCCTGCCCCTGCCCCCCTCCCTCGCCCCCTCCCCCTGTATGGCCTAGCCAGCTGGGCTCTGGTAGCCCCCTGGCTGGGCTGATGGTGACAGCGATAGGGATGGGGATGGGGATGGTGCCACCCTGCCTATGACAAGGGCTGGTGGCTGCAGCAGCAGCGATGCTGCTCCATGCAGGGGACGGCTGAATAGAGCTGGCTCCACAGGACCTCAGCGACCCTTGCCCCTGGCCCCCTTCCCTCCCCTGCTGCCCTGCTGCCCTGGCCTGTGGCTCCTGTCACCTGCAGGTACATGCGGGAGTTCTGCCTGTTCAGCCGCACGTCGTAAGTGCGCCCCCACTGCGGTGTGATGGGCACAGCCAGCAGGGCAACAGGCTCAGCAGGCAGGTGAAGGTCAGGAGCAGGCAGGCAGGCAGGCAGGCAGGCAGGCAGGCAGGCAGGCAGGCAGGCAGGCAGGCAGGCAGGCAGGCAGGCAGGCAGGCAGGCAGGCAGGCAGGCAGGCAGGCAGGCAGGCAGGCAGGCAGGTGTGGGGATGTGGCGGGCAGGCGGGCGGGCCCCTGCCAAGACAGGCAGGTAGGTCACCTGCTATCACAGGGCAGGGTGAGCAGGCTGGCTGGCTGGCTGCTGATTGGTCAGCTGAGTCTGGGTTGCTGCCGCTGGCCCTGAGCCCTGAGCCCCTGCGGCCACAGCCCTGCACCTTCTCAACCACCATGTCGCGCAGCTCTTGCCCGGTGATGGTTGCTGGGCGCAGCATCTGGTTCAGCCGTGCTGCCACCTGCGCCGCGTCTTCATCAGGTCCAGGGCCGCCTGCCAGGGCAAGGCAGGGCAAGGGAGAGGAGGGGCCTGATCAGCGGACTGGTGCACTTGGCTGCGTCACAGCTCAGCAACACATGGCCTCCATCAGGCTGAGGCCAGGGTGTGACTTGGAAGAGGGACCCAGAGGGACCCAAGCAAACGCAGGGCGGGGCCAAGGCCCTGACTAAGTGGCGGGCGGGGGCTGAGCGTCAAGGTCAAAGAGCTGCAAGCCTGCTGACAATGGATTGTGTCTTCTCAGCCCTGAGTCCCTCATCTCCCTCACTTAGCACTTCCTGGACTTCAGCCAGCCCAGCCTGTCTGCTTTTGCTGGACTATCCCTCGACCGTCTCCTGCTGTGGCTGTGGCTGTGGCCTGGTGCCGAGCTGGCGCTTTGCTGCAACATCAGGGTTGACAGCGTGGGTTTGTAGCAGCTGCGACTGCGAACTGCGTATTACGACCTGATACGGCAAAGCAAGCTATAGCCACTGCAGCATCGGCCCACCTTGAGCTGAGACCTCACTGAAGCAGCGCACATGGTGCAGCGGAGCAACCTCGCGGACCCTCCTCACCCGTGGAGCAAAAGATGTAGGCGTGCGCTGAGGGACAGAGCGCTGCGTCGAGAATGACAAGGCCATGGCGGAAGGTCTGGATTAGGCCACTCCTTGCAAAGCTGATACGCGTCAAAATTCAGATATTCTCCTCGCTTTGTTCATGTGGCATGTGTGTGTTCAAATGTTCTGCTTGACATGCGTCTATGTGCGCCAGTGCCGTGAAGAACAGCACGCCACTGCGCACCAGGCAGCTGAACAGTTACGCTGGGTCAATACGGCGATGACGACGAGTGCTGCAAAGTTTCACGGAAAATGCAGGGCTGGGTTGATCCTAGAGGGGGAGGGCGGCCTCGCAGCCTAACGGCTGACGGCTTAAGTGGTGTAAGCCACATCATCAGCAGGGCTGGGTTGATACAAGCCAGGAGGGAGGCGTAGGAGGGAAGCCAACGGAAGAGAGGGAAAGGAGGCTATGGGTCAGGAGGAACAGGCGTCACCACCTTGACCCCTTTCATCCGGCTACCTTACATCTACCTTACATTAGACTGCCACCACCTCCACCTTGCATACGGCTACCAGATCGTACAAACCCTAAAATTCGTTCAGGCACCCCTGTCATGTGGGACAGGGCCAGGCAGCAGCACGGCAGTGGAGGTGGCAACAGCTTGCAGGGTAGCAGCAGTGGGTTAGGGTCAGGTTTTAGGGGGGGTATGGGGGAGGCACAACTAGGGGAGGGGAGGGGTGAGTGGCATTGCGTAGTACGCCTGCCATTGCTGCCACTGCGCCATGTACTGTGCTTGTTGCTCAGGGGTCATATTGTGGTAGTCGACCTCAGAGGCTGCAGCTGGGTCCAGATGTGCAACAGGCTGCCCCGACATATCTGATGCTGGCTTTACTGGGCTCTATTTGGGTCTTGGCTAACCCCCATGCCCCTAACCCTAACCCCTCAACCCTGGCCCTGTATGGCACCCGTGCTGCTGCGCTTTTGATGCTCCTGAGCGGGCTGTGTGCCCCTGCTGCCTCAGCGCCCGCTTCTTACAGCCTAAGTCCCCCATGATGTCCGCCATCGACTGCGACTTACACAGGAGGCTCGGCGCCTGTTGCCACGCGGTGAGCCCTGCCCTAACCCTGACCCTGACCCCACCAGGCCGCCTCAGCCACCAGGCCAGCCTGCACCTGGCTCAAGGTCAGGGAAGGTCCGTCAGCTGCCTAGCTGATGGGGCCAGCCCTGTGCCCCATCTGCTGCCGGCTGCCTGACGCAGCGCTGGACACCAGCTGCCGTGACTGCATGCCTTCTTTGTCACCCTCTCACATGGTGCCTGCAGGCAGTGCTCCCCGCAACCTCACCCTCTAATCTCCCTACCTACCTCCCTGTCTCCTTCCCTCTTCACCCTCCCTCCCTCCCTCCCTCCCTGATAACCCCCCTCCCTCCCTCCCTGCCCCCTCTCACGCAACCTGTCAACCTCTGTTCCACTGAATCTTGAGGGTCTTATGCCATGAAGCACCTCATCGCTTTGACAGCAGCCACAGCTGCACCTGCCCCACCCGTGCCTGCGGTTGTGCCTCCTGCAGCTGAGCTGCCGTCAGCGGCATGCGCTGCTGCCCGCTGGACTGGGCAGCGCCCGCGCCTGTCCCCCTGTCCTCCTCCTCTAGTTGAGTCACCGCTGCTCCAGCTGCAACAGCAGGACAGGCCCTGACGCTAGCAGCCGCTGCTGCGCTGCCAGTCGGGCCCGCAGCCGTGATGTCCAGCGGCGTGACTGTGAAGCCCGCGGCAGCCAGCATGTCCCAGTACTGGGGGTACAGCAGGCCCTCCACACGCCAGGTCTCCGCCTGCGGGCACGGCGTGGGAGGTAAGGGTGGAGGGTGGGAGGTGAGGGGGAGCAGGGAGGGGGAGGGGGAGGGTCTAGGCAGCTGGGGGCGGGCACGGCAAATGCAGCATTTCACACCACTATCAGCACTGGTGCCTATGGGTGAGGGTGGGGGTGAGGGAAAGGGGGAGGGGTAAGGGGGAGCAGGGAGGGGGAGGGGGAGGGTCTAGGCAGCTGGGGGCGGGCACGGCAAATGCAGCATTTCACACCACTATCAGCACTGGTGCCTATGGGTGAGGGTGGGGGTGAGGGAAAGGGGGAGGGGTAAGGGGGAGCAGGGAGGGGGAGGGTGAAGAGTGAGAATGAAGGGTGAAGGGGAGGGTGAAGAATGAGAATGGAGGGTGAAGGGGAAGGGGGAGGGTGGGGGGTTGAGGGTGAGGTTGAGAGTGGGGGTGAGGGTGGAGGTGAGGGTGGAGGTGAGGGTGGAGGTGAGGGTGATGGATTTAGAGCAAGGGGAGGGTGAAGGGGAAGGGGAAGGGGGCCGGGTCTAGGCATGTGGGGAAATAGAGGTAGTGGTGGGGGCAGTGAGGTGGGGGTGAGGTGAAGTGGTGATGAGGTTGGCCGCAGCGTCCCCCGCACCTGCAGCACCAGCGTGTGGGGTGTGACCAGGCGGGTGAGGCTGTCCACCAGGCGCTGCCAGACCCCCGGGTTGCTGCCATAGACACAGTCACTGAGCAGGACCAGGTCCACCAGGGCTGAGGCACGCCTGCAGCGCAGGACACAGCCACCACCACCACCACTATCGCCACCAATACCACCATCGCAATAACATCATGAACACCACAACTATCACCACCAGTGTCAGCAGCAGCAGCAGCAGCAGCAGCAGCAGCAGCAGCAGCCAGGCTTGCAGCAAAGCAATCAGCACATGGTGTGGGTCAGGGCATGGCGCTGCTGTATAGCTTGGCAGGGATTCCCCAGGGGTCAGACAGAGCACCAGGCTCAGGCCTATGCCGGCTGTCTTGGTGTCCAGGGGCGGTGGGGCAGGCTCAGCCACCTGCACTGCCCGCTGTCGCCCTGCATCAAGGCAGGGGGGGCTGGGGCCGCGGGCAGTGGCAGGGCGGCCAGGGCTGATGCGTCGCCCCAAGGCAGGCAGGCGGCTTGAGGTGGCAGGAGGGGCACGGCGCTGCGCCCTGCATGTAAGTAGCAGCAGCAGCAGGGGCGGCTTGGGAAAAGATGCTCACGGGCATGGGCGCACGCGAAGCAAGCTGCGAAGGCACGAGACTGAGAGGGAGGCTGGCCCTGATACCGGCAGGAAGGGAGGGAGCAGGGGCTGCACTGGGTGTGGGGGCAGTGGTGCATGGTGGGCGGGGTGGGGGCCAGGGGCCAGGGGCCAGGGGCAGGGGTTGGGGAGGGGGCCACTCGAGGGGCAGGGCAGGAGCTTTGGGGCAGTACACGAGCAGGGCGGACACTGCCTGCCTGCATGGTGGGCCATATTGTGCGCCAGGTTCTTCCGCAGCAGAGGCAGCAGGTCTGGGTCGCCGTCCGTTGCCACTACCTGCAAGTGCGGTTGAGGCAGAGGCAGCCTGGTGCTGGGTCTGCAGCTGGCTAAGCATCCTGGCCCCTCCCCCCTCCCCCCTCCCCCCTCCCCCTCCCCCTCCCCCTCCCCCTCCCCCTCCCCCCTCCCCCTCCCCCTCCCCCTCCCCCCTCCCCCTCCCCCTCCCCCTCCCCCTCCCCCTCCCCCTCCCCCTCCCCCTCCCCCTCCCCCTCCCCCTCCCCCTCCCCCTCCCCCTCCCCCTCCCCCTCACCTGGGCCCCTTGCAGCGCAGCCACAATAGAGCACAGCCCCAGACCCGCCCCCAGCTCCACCACCAGCCTGCCTGCCAGCCAGGATCCCCCCTGAGGGCCACCACCGCTGCTGAGGGGGCTAGCCGCCCTGACCGTGATGCTGGCCGGCCTCAAGGAGCTGGCCGGACCCCCGCAGCCCCCACCCTCACCCTCAGCCAGCAGGGGCGAGCTGTGGGTCAGCTGGGGCTCTGGCTGGCTGCAGTGGACACCCTGCAGCTGGGCATGCTGGGCAGCTATGGTGGCTAGAGCTTGCGGGCTGGCCAACACCTGCAGCAGCAGCAGCAGCAGCAGCAGCAGCAGCAGACCAGATCACGCGCCCGCATCATGGTGTCACAGCCATGGTGCTCAGCAGCAGCAGCAGCAGCAGCAGCAGCAGCAACAATGATGTTGGGTGGCCGGTGGTGCTGGAACACAGTTGTGGGGGCAAGCAGTAGGGGGGAGATGGGGGTGGGGGTATGGGGTAGGGGTAGGGCACTGCTGAACTGGGTATAAGGACACCACACAGTTTGTAGGTCATCAAGCCATGACTGCTGAGATCAGGGACATGGTAAGTCCCTCAAGGCAAGGCCGCTGTCACAAACTGTGCAATAGATGCAGCCAGCGCCTGACTATAAGCAACAGCGGGGGGGTGAGGGAGTGGGGAGCAGGCATGAATGGCTGCAGGCCTGGCTGTGCCTAACTCTTGCAGTGTTCCTTCAGCTGCACCAGCTCACCTCGCTGATGGCCACGGCTCCTCCCCACACCTGCCATAGTGACATATCAAAGCATCAGTGATGCGCAACGTGAAGCCTGGGCAAGCATTTCCACAGCAGCTGCAAGTGGGACTGAAGCAAGCAAACGCGATGGCTGATATCACTGCAATGCAATAGGCGCTGGCACGCCCGACTGTGGCACTGTGCTTCTGTCGAGGGACACAGCTGCTGGGGCTGCCACCATGGGCCGCAAGCCGAGGCTGCATGTCGTGCTTGCATGCTTGCGTACCTTCAGGCCTGTGGTGCGTGCGAAGAGTAAAGGGGATCCCAGATGCGGGAACTCGATGGTCACCCCGGACACTTGCACCGAAAGCGCGCTAGCCGGCAAGGCACGCCTTTGCTTCAGACTTCGCTCTGGGGGCTGGGCCGTGGGGCAGCATAGCGTGGACAGAGCTGAGCGCGTGGATAGGGTGGCCACCATCGCCGTAACTTGCCAACCTTGGACCGCCTGCAATGTCGTGCAGGCGCTAGAGCAACTGCATGTGCGGTGTGGATGAGCATGATGTCCCCCAATGGGCGCTGTTGAGGTCCTCTTACCTGCCTGGCGAGTGTATATAAGATAGTGAACATGGGAATGGGAGTGGATGACCAGGTATGGGGGAGGGGCAAACCTGAGACAGTCCCACTGGTGCCAGAGCGGGCTCAACACTTGTTTACTGTGCGGTTGACGGCATGGGTCATGTCCAAGCCCTTTTCGAGCCAAGCGAGCCAGATTCAGTCCTGATGGGACCAAGGTCATTGCCTGCAGCGACTGTGAGTGCTGGCCAGCTGCAACCGGCACATGGCAGCGCTGACAGCAGCAGGCAGCACCTGGCCTGCAGCACGTTTACCGGCAAGCTTCCTCAGGAGGACTCCTCCTCATTGTCATCATGTGAGGCCGGCAGAAGCTTCCTCCTCCTCCTCCTCCTCCTCCTCCTCCTCCTCCTCCTCTCGTCATCAGCAGACATTGTGTTGTAGTTTATGGTTGCGCCCGCACATCCACAGGTACAGCTACCATTCACTGCACCACCTTCATTGTACCATGAGCAGCCACTATGCATACTCTGGCCTACACAGCTGATCAAGCAATGAAAGGCTATTCAGGCAGGTGATTACGCCATTGGAGAACGCCATGTAATGATGCCCAACCTCAGGCCCTCCCTCACAGCAGCAGTGCAGCCAGGTTCCGGTCATGTACTAGGGAGCAACCGGCTCTCAGCTGTGTCACTCCCGAGAGATTGTTGAAATGGGCCACCATGGGGCAGCCATGCAAACCATGCAAGCCGTGGCTTTGTTAATTTAGTAGGACATCCTGGCATGGACTGCAAGCAATAAGTGGTTCCTAGCAAGCAGCCCAGTCTAGAGCATCCTGTAGTGGCCGCAGAAGCTGCAAAAAAACAGCTTGCACTTAATGTAGGCTGGTTGCACGTGATAGACACGCTCGGGCTTGGCATCGACCTCTCGCGGTTTGGTCCCAAGGAATACATCTATGGCATTTCATCATAAAGTACAATGCATGTCAATGTATTCGAGCCCGACATATCTCCATGTGCGAACCCTACTTATAACCCGTTGACCCTAAGCACACATCAACCCTCCGACCAGCACATCCAGCCTGGTATGACTGCTCGGCCTCGGCAGTGCACGAGGGGTCCCCCTGGGAGACGAAAAGAGCGCTGCCGGCCCATTGACCCATGAGCCCATCAGCCCTGCCCATGAGCAGCTTATCCATAGGGCCATGGGGCAGGCCAGGAGGTCCATGGAGGCGCACACCTCAGCACCAAGGCAGCGCCCGCAGCTTCAGGCAGCCCTGGGCTCAGCTCAGCCAGGCGCCTCGTGCTCTGGGTGCCAGCTGCGGGGCGCTGGCGCTGCCAGGCTGCGGGTGCAGTGCTGCTGTCAGTGCTGATAACACGCCTTACAGCACCTTGGCCCTCAACCTTGAGCCTTCATTGCAGTCGAACACACTAATTGTGGACCACTACAAAACGGTGTTTTATCTGTGTGGAGTTCCCATCGCATGGCATGCACATGGCCTATACATGGCATACACATGGTCATGGTCGCCTACCACTTACAGCTATTGCCCGACCACGACAGGGCAATGCATGTAGAGTTGGCATGACAAAACATGCACTAATGTAAGCTGATGACAGCTTCAAGTGGGGGGGGGCACACACTACTGTGCCATAGCGGGCTGCGGCTGCTGGGCTGGAGGCTTGTCTCGCAGCCGCTTGTACCCCAACCCAGGGTACTCCTTGCCCTTGGCTGGCAGCGCTGTACCCTGCTCAGGCCACCAGCACAGCTCCAGTGGGCGCCACTTGCTCTCCCCAATGCGTTGCATGTTCAATGCTGCATTGCAGTCCCTGTCCAGCCACCTGCCAGGCTGTGGGGCCGGCTTGGCTTTAGCAGCCTTGCTCTTGGCCTTGCCTTCGCCCTTGGTGGACAGGGTGGGATCAGCTGCCTCTGGCTTAGCCTTGGTGCGCTTGCTGCGCTTGGCTGGCAGGGGAGTGCTAGGCCCTGGCTCCAAGGCTGCTGACTGTGAGGCTGCCTGGCTGTTGCATGGGGCCTGTGGGGGCTTGCGGGGGGCCACTACCGAGCACCACATCATGCCCCGCACTGGCTGGTCACGCTGCTGGCTCCAGGCTGGGCGCAGCAGCGGGGTCCACCTCCCCTTGCAGGGAGCTTCCAGTCTTTGCAGGCCTGGTGGGCTGCGCATGGTCCAGCTGCCTCCTCACAGGGCTGCCGACCATTCACCGCAGAGCTGACCCGGGTGGTGCGGTGCTCATCCACAAGCACCACCCTGCCCCGCAGCTGGTCTGTGCCCCTGGGCCTGCACACCACCTTGCGGCAGGCACTGCAACACCGCATTGGCACCCCACCCTCCCCGGGTGCCAATGCCAGCTGCTCCAAAGAACACCACCAGCTGCTTGGCATGCCCATGGCGCTCCATGGCCACCTCAGCCATGTCCTCAGCCATAACACGATTTACAGCACGCTCCACAGCTGCTCAACCGTTAGCCCCTCCTTCAGCGCCTCCACCGCCAGCCCCAGCTCAGGGCAGAACACTGGCTCGCGGTCAACACCCTGCTCATGCATCAACCAATCATCAGCCATGACATGCTGAGTCCATGATGTTGTGTGTGTTGTGAGGTGGCTGCCATGTGATGATGATGCTGAGGCTGTGTGTTGCATCCATGTCAACATGTGGATGCCATGCAATGCTGATTCTGATGACACCCTGAACAGCACAGTACAGGAAGTGCACTATGGGCGGAGCTATGGCTCCTGCGCCCCTGGCCGTGTCACGCCCTGCCAGTGAGGGGCCGCAGAGGGCTCTTTGATGGGCACCAGTTTCTTTGTTTTAGAGTAGAAACAAAAACAGCTGGTGGGAGCAACCCCTTTTAACATCTGCCTGTGGCTGTGCCCATGTCGATGACTGTGTCCAATGGACTGCCATGCAGCTGATGCCGCTGGTGCACATGTCCAAGGCTAGCTGACGATTGGTACCTCCACACCGGTTATAGCGGTGTGAGGAGTGACTGTGTAACATGCCTGATTGAGTGAATATGGTCACACCTTGGTGGGGTCGGCGTAGTAGGCTGCCAGCACGTCACCCTTGTCACTGGCTTCAACAATGGTTACGTCCTCCTCCCTGCTTGCAGACCCAGGCAGCACCACCCTGGTCAAATTGTTGATGGCCACATGGCAGTGCGTGGCAGTGCATGGCAGTGCATGGCAGTGCATGGCCCAGGTGTAGGTCAGTGCATGGGGCACCTACCTCCTTTCCTGGGCACCACACACTGCATGGGCTGCTGCAGCACCAGGGGCAACAGTGGGCGGGGTGCTTGTGGGCCATGAGGCCATGAGGGTAGACAACATGCTGTGGAGCAACGTGCAGCGCAGTGTAAGGGGTGAGGGTGGGAGGTGAGGGGGTACTGACTGTGAGGTGATGCGCAGGGCGGCCATGTCAGGGGTGGGCAGGTCAGGGCTGAGGTCCGCCTCCACGCCAAATATTGGGCGCTGGGAGTAGGTAGCCCACAAGCTGCTCAGCTCCTTGTGCACGTAGTCCAGCGTCTCCTGCAGGCGCAGCACAGAGGCAGGCCACACCGCCACTGCCTGGAATGGTCTGTCAAGTGTTTGTCAACCCTAGATGCACGCAACGCGGGGTTCGCCACAGGCCAGGCCAGGCCAGCACACAGGTTGTTAGCTGTAGTCCTCGACGTTGGTCTGATCCAGTCCAGGTCCTCCTGTACGTAAACCTCGAGCTCTGTTTGCGGATGTTGCTCAACCCCCAACCCTCAACCCTGACCCTGGCCCCAGCCCCAGCCCCAGCATGTAGCGGCCATAGCCCCTTCCTGTCCTGCACACCCTGTACATGCGTGCAGCACACTGGGGTGGCCTGCCTGCCTGCCCTAGGCTACAGCCGGCCCACTCAGCCGTTCTCAACCTTCACTGAGCACCTCTCCTCTCAGGCAGTGATGCCAGGCAGTAGGGAGGGGGAAGCAGCAGCGCAGGACTTCCCACACCTACCCACCATTCATGCACCACCTTGTTCACCCCATGGGGGGCAAGGCTCTTGCCCCACCCAACAACCACCCAACCACCAACCAGCTTTGCACCACCCCTGCCCCCAACCAAAGCTGGCTAACCCGACCTGCACCTGACCCCCACCAGGGGACCATCAGGTTCAGTAGCCCCAACCCCCCCACACACCCCACCCTAACTGCACCCCGGCCTCCCCTCCCACTCCCCCACCTCTCCCTTTGCCCCGCCTCCCCTCCCCCTCCCCCCACCCCACCTTGGGGTCCACCTTGAAACCCAGCATGTAGCCGCCTGACCAGGGCGTGGTCTCAATCACCAGGGCTGTGCCAAACTTGGAGTCCCGTAGCTTAATGCTTTTCATCTGCACCATATTCCAAACACCAGGCACTTCCTGGTCACATCACACGATCATGTCACATCACACCTTACCACACATCACACCACTCCAAAGGGCTCCACACCTGAGTGGGAGTGGGAGTGGAGTAGGAGGGGGTCGCAGGCATGACTGAGGTTCTCACAGCCAAGTGCGTCAGGCCTGATGCTGCTGTTCTAGCTTGTCAGAGTGTGACCCTCCCTCATGCAATGTACGGGTCAGGGTCAGGCTAGGGGTGGGTCCGGTCTGCAGCTGACCTGCAGGTAGGGTATGGACACGTTGAAGGAGTCAGCGAGGTTGGCATACCACACTACACGCACATTGCTGATGAAGAAGGTGCCTAGGTTGCCCTGCAGCCAGCACTCAGGGCCAGGCTAGCCAGCATCACCCTCAACAGCGCCCTGACTGCTACTGATGCCTGCCAATAAACAAGCAAAGGCTAGGTCAGACAACACGAGGTCAGGGTCAGGGTCAGGGTCAGGGTCAGGGTCAGGGTCAGGGAAAGACGGTGATGGGAGGGTAACCATGCTGTCCCTGGCCAGGGTTGATGCGGCTGCAGGTTGGTGCTGAGTCCTCACCTGCTCACTGCTCAGGTTCCACACGCCATTCACCCGGCTGTAGGTCTGCTCTTGGGGCAGCAGCCGCAACTCCCTGTCCGCAATCAGTGCGCCTGGCCAGGCCGGGCAGGGCAGGGTAAGGCCGGGGTAGGGCAGGGATGCGCAGGGCTCAGGAGCAGGGCCAGGCAGGGTAGGGCAGGTCAGGCAGGTCAAAGCCAGGCAGGGGGAGGCAGGGCTCAGGGTAGGGGCAGAGTGCGGCTCAAGGTGTGAGCTAGGGTGGGGCCATGGTGTGACCTGCATGTGACCTACAAATTAGACCATGTGGAGAGGTGCAAGCATGCTGCATGCTGCCAGGGTGGCGCTGACTCCGTAGCTGATCTGGTTCGGCTGCTGCTGCCCCATACATACGAGCCATTGATGTGCCTGGTCCATGCCCAGGAGGCTAGGCAGGTGTGTTGGTATGCCAGGGCAGGGCTTGTGGGGGCAGCTACCGCGCAGCTTCAGCTCCCGGTACAGCCTGCTGGTGTTGTAGGCTGTATTGACGGCCTGCACCACACTGAACAGCTGGCTGGCATTGGTGGCCAGGCTGGTGAAGATGAACTCAAAGCGCTGGCTGTGGTACTTTGCTGACACGAACAGGGCTTCGGAGGAGCCTGCAGGCAGCAGCACGCGGCAAGCGCAGAGAAACATGCAGTCCTAGCGCATGGGAGCGCACCTTGGGGATCCATGGGCAGCATGTGACATGTAGCATGCGGTGAGCCATGCCTCGTCTGCAGAGAGCAGGATTGAGCTGGGTGTGTGGCGGTAGGATCGAGCGCCTGCCTTTCAGCCGTGACTCCGCGCTGCAAACTTTAAGGGCTGTCACGCAGTTGAAGCCAATCGAGATGTTGGTGCGTTTGACCTTTTTGGACCACCAGGTCAGTCTGAGGCTGGTGACCTGTAACAGGCCCTGGTTCCCATTGTTGCCCTTGGTGTCCTCCACTGGGTCCTGCAAGAAAATGGGCAGGCGCAATGAGGAGCTCGCTGCTGCGGTTGCTGCTGCCGGAGTTGTTCTCTGGCTTCCATGGCATCTGCTTGCATGCTAACACCGCCCTGATCACCCACTATGCATTGAATGACGTCTTCACCCTTACACAGGTCCAAGTCACTGGGAGATGTGTCGAAACGGATCTCTCTGTCCTGCCATATTTCCGCAGGGCCAGACTTTGGGCTACCGAAAAGAAGCTCTAAGGCCATCGCTCTGCCGTTGAGCTCATTCTGAAAATGTCATGCCTATCGCCGGGAGATTGGAGAACACAACTTGTTTGATTCTACACGCAAATCACACTGTTGGTGGGCCCGCCGCAGCTCATTGCTCCGAATCGTGCAGCATTGGAGCTCCGTGGTCAAACTTGCATTCACAAGCAGGATCTCCCGTCGAGATTTGCGACAGCGCGTGCCATTCCCGCGTGCCAACAGCTCAATCAGCCTTTAGACGGCTGCTGAAGCTGCCTGGCAATTGAGCAGGCGCCCACAGCAGCGTGATGGCCGCAGCGCAAATGGCCGCAACGTCCCGTCAATGCCTGGCAGCATCGCGTAGCTCTGCTGCACCCACCAGGCTGCAGCCACTCAGGGTCGCTACGGTGGCGCGACCAATAGTGGAATCACCGACCTCACCTCAGGACAGCCATATGCGCATTCCTGTGGTTCAGGATCAAAATCAGCTAGTGCGCGTGGGGCACTACGAAGCCGCGCTGGTTCGCCAACAGGTGCGCGGTTGCGATAATGCAAGCCAACCGCCAGGTCAGCATCATCGGCGCCCCACTCACGCTGATGTGTGCCGGCTTCAGGCGAGTAAGCCTGACTCTGGCCAAGACGCCATCGCCTCCTCCTTGCACAAACCCGACATGTCCAAGCTGCATGACGCCGTTGTGGTGGGAGCAGGCCCAGCCGGCATGTACCTCGCAGCCGAGCTTGCGAAGCGGGGCCTTAGCACAGTGCTCGTAGGTGAGTGGGTACCACTGTCTGACTGCCTGCTGCTGTGGTAGGCGCAGCCTCAATCAGGCTGATGGAGCAGCCTCTGTGGCAAGGGTGTGTACAGCTGTCACACATTGCGTTGCAAGCGCTGACCCATGTGATCACTTTGCGACCATAGCCCTAGACTAGCACACCCTGCCGTGTCCTTTTCTGTGCCACTGCGCTTCTTGCACCATCAAGCTGTGGTGCAAAACAGGCCAGTCAGGCCTGCCCCCACCCCCCCTTGCAGGGCCTGCCCTACTGCTGCCTGGGCCTGCATCAGCTTCAGGTCACCCAGGGCAGAGACAAATGCGACTAAGCAGCATGCAGGCATTCAGGCTGTAGCTTGGAAGGCACACCCAGCATGGCAGCCTGGCCTGGGACCACGGGATTGAGTTGCAATGAGAGGCAAGGCCAGGTGGCTAGTACATAGCAGATGAGGAGAGGTATGGTTGGCAGGCTGCCACCACCACACACGCACCCAAAGCTGGCAGGCCTGCAGGCTTGCTCTGTAGGACAGGCCCCAGGCTGCCTGCTGGGCTTGCCTCCACCTCCAGAACTGGCTACTGCCACTGGCACCCCAGCATGGCATCACCCCATCTTGCACCTGCACCTACTCCTACACATGTACGCCACCACCCCAGCAATGCCCCCTGCGGCGCCCTTGCCATGCCTAGCTACACCTACTTACACATACACGCTGCTGCATGAAGTGCGGCACAGTGCCTTGCACCCCAGCCTGGCACTGCCTCATCTCCCATCGACACCTTCTTTTGCACCTACTAGCAATTGTCTGCAATGCCCCCTGCGGCGCTTCTGCCTTGCCCTCGCAGGCCTGGATATGCCCCTCGTCAACAACTACGGCGTGTGGACGGACGAGTTCAAGGCGCTCGGCTTGGAGCACACGCTGGAGCGCTCTTGGCCTGACGCGTCCTGCTTTTTCGGCGAGGGCAAGCCTGTGCGCCTGGGCCGAGGCTATGGCCGGGTCAGCCGGCGCAAGCTGCGCGAGCATCTGGTCGCCATGTGCGCGGAGGCGGGCGTGGCCTTCCTGGCCGCTGAGGTGGACTCACTGCAGGTGCGCTGACGGCTGCCTGGCACGCTTGTGCTGCAGGGCTTCAAGAGGGTGGCTCGCAAGGCAGCAGCAGAGTGTCTAAGCAGAGGCCAGCACTGTGCTAGGCTGGTACCCAGCAGCCTTGCAAGCGAATGGCAGGATGCCTGCGGAAGCATGCCCAGAGGGCAGCATCCCAGCAGCAGCAGCAGCAACAGCAGGTGGATGGTAGCTGGGGGTTCGCAGCCCAGCTGGTAGCTGCAGCCTGGTCCAGTTCCGGGTGTTCCCTTGCATCAAATGGTATGGCCGCCCTTTCCCTGTCACCCACACTGGCCTTGTGCTGCCGCCACCGCTTGTGCCCTACCACCCCTCCTGCAGCTGCAGCAGCCTGAGCCACACCCGCTGCTCCTGCCGCCTCTGCCTCCGCTGGTGGCTGGGTGCAGGTGGCTGTGGGGGGAGGCTCCACGACCCTGAGCATGCTGCATGGCGGCCAGCTGAGAGCCAGGTGAGGGTCTGGGAGGCAGGCTGGGAAGGCTGGATAGGAGCACCCCCTGTGTCAAGGAGGGGACACAGGGTGGGGTATAGCACCCCCTGTGCTGGCAAGTGCTGGTTAATTAGTTGGCTGGTGAGGCCTGGAGCAGTCAGCAAGTCAGGGGTTCAAACCCATCCTACTGCAACGTTGGGGCTGACAGACCTTGTGCCAGTGACCTGGCCTGGATCTGAGCTGGGCTGTGTGCAGTGCCCGGTGGCAGCGTGTGGCAGCCTTGGTAGGTGGCAGGCAGAACCAGAGTGCAGGGTGCAGCGCAGCGTCAGGGGCGGCCAAGCTCCAGGGCGTCAGGGGAGAATGAGCGGCACGCAGGGCAGGCGGGCTGGGCCATGCCAGCTTCTGGAGGCTGGCCGAGAGCAGCCAGGTGGTGCGCTGTGACAAGGTGCTAGGCAGGTGACAGGCAGGTGGACAGTGGTGGTGAGGCTGACCACACATTACCACACCCTACCACACCCTACCACACCCTACCACACCCTACCACACCCTATCACACCCTACCACACCCTATCACACCCTACCACATCACACCCTACCACACTACCCTACCACACTACCACACTACCCTACCACCCTACCACACCCTACCATACCAAGCCCTGAAACCACTGCCCCTACCTGATCCACCCACCACACCCTTCCACCCTCTCACCCCTCCCTGACAGCAGCCCCCCTCTGCTCCACCTCAGCTGGGCTTCTCAAGGGAACGTGGCAGCCCTGTTGCGCACCAGCTGCCCGGACATACCTGCCAGCATCGGAATGCCCTCTGCCCAGGCCAGTGGAAGTCAAGCCAGGATTCAAAAGGCTAGGGGCTCAGCGGGCAGGCCCCCTACCCCCCTGCTGGCCAGGGCGTGGTGTCCCCCCTTGGCTGCAGGCTGGTGACGCTGGCTGCGGGTGCTGCGGCCGGCAAGTTCCTGCGCTATGAGGAGGGCGCCCCTAGCGTGGCCTCACAGACCGCCTATGGCATTGAGGCGGAGGTGGAGGGCTACCATGAGGGTCAGTGACGGCAGGGGGGGCAGGGGTGGAGAGTAACAGGGAGATCGCATGCATGGGCGATGCATGACGTGACGTTGCAAGGGCAAGCATGTGTAAACATGGGGCAAGAAGGTGGCAGGCCAGGAGGAGATGCGTAAACATGTGGAGGGGGCCAACGGCAGGGAGGTCAGGGGGAGGTGGTACTAGACAGTTCGTGGTTTGCCTCACCTGTGATATTGTCAACTGCTGACCTGCACCCCCTCTGCACCCTCTGGCCCCCTTTCTAATCAATAGGCTGGCAGGCTGTTGGCAGGCTGTGGGGTGAGCATGATGCGATGCCGCATTGCACAGCCCGGCCGCAAAGGCCGCAGTGCCCAGCCCAGCCCAGCCCTCACCGCCATCTTGCCTGGTGCCCTGCAGCCTTCCCCGGCAACGAGATGCTCTTTATGGACTTCAGGCGGCACCACACCGGGGTGTGGGAGCAGTCTGCGCCCAAGATCAGGGTGAGAGGGGTCGGAGGGGGTGGGGGAGGAGGGTCAGGTCAGCAGGACACAGGAGGGGTGGGGGAGGAATAGTGGTAGGACCATGGCAGTCTTGGGGGCTGTCACGCCAGGCTGTGAGTGCAGGTCCACGGGGGAGGCAGTGGTGCCGGGCCTGTGAGGTAGGGACGCCAGCGCTGGCAGAGGGTGGGAAGTGAGGGGTTCCCTGCTGCCCCTGCAGGTGGGGTCACACCCCAATGCCGGTGACGGGGAGTGGGGCACGTCAGGGGAGGTGCCCAGCTTCCTGTACGCCATGCCCCTTGGAGGGGATCGCGTGTTCTTGGAGGAGACCTGCCTGGTGGCCAAGGTGGGCGCTGCTGCACTGAAGCTGGGTTTTGTATATGCCCACAAGCTCACAAGCATAAGCTCATTATGCATTACGTATGATATTCATAGTTATTATGCATTATGCACGGTATTGTATGATGTTCACTTTTCATATGAACAGCTGGCTGGCTGACACCACAACCCTCAGCAAGCACTATTCTGGGGAGGTCACATCTGCGGTAGGGGATTGTTTGTGGCGGGGCTGGGGTGCTGTACGGGTCTGCATGCAGAGTGCTTCAGAGCACTGCTAGTGCGGCTTGCGCCTAGGGGAGCTGATTGCAGGCCAGGCATTGCGCAGTTGTTGTCATTGGGTAGACAGCAAGTGGGAAGCAGGCTGTGAGGCAGCGGCTACACTAAGTAAAGTATCATCCTTGAAGCTGGTGGTGGAGGCACAGCTCATGTCCGACCTTACTTGCGTCCTGATGGTGCACCGCAGCCTGCGCTGCCCTTTGCGGTATTGAAGCGGCGCTTGGAGCGGCGTATGGCTGCGCATGGCATTCGCGTCAAAAAGGTCCACGAGGAGGAGTGGAGCTACATCCCGGTCGGCGGCCCGCTGCCCAAGGGCGACCAAGCTGTCGCAGCTTTCGGTGCAGCAGCAAACCTAGTGCACCCAGCCACAGGTGCGATGTTGACGCTGAGGCGCCTGCCCCTGCGCAGATAAGGTCCTGGTGCGCTAGCTTTATGAAGCGCCAGGCACTCAATTCTAGACGGGCAGCAGACCATGAAGCCAAACGCTCTGCGTACACGGAGTGCGCGTGGTGCAGACGTCTTGCAACTGCTGAGTGTCTGGCGGGGTAGCCCTGCGCGTCTGCACCACCCGCCCTCCGCCCTTCCCTCGCAGGCTTCTCCGTGTCTCGCTCCTTCCGTGAGGCTCCTCGCGTCGCTGACGAGCTAGCAGCTTGCATCCGCGCCGGACTCGGCGTGCGACAAGCGTCGGCAAGGGTGTGGTCAACGCTGTGGCCGCAAGAGAAACGCACGCAAACCGCGTTCCACGTGTTCGGCATGGAGTTGCTGGCGACGCTCGACCTGGCGTCAACAAACGCGTTCTTCGGCACATTCTTCAAGTTGCCCAGGTATGTCCTCCACCTCCGTCAATATTTGTCCCCCCTTCTCCTCTCAGCCTCCCTATCTTCTTTTGAGGTACTGGCATGCGCTGGTGCTGTTGCTGCTTGATCTGGCAATGACGCACGCCAGAGCAATGAAGCAGCCATAATATAAGCGTCTTTGCCATGGTAGGAGTGTGGGATTACAGGTAAGGCCAAGTAGCTTTACCAGTGTCACGAAAAACAGAGCGTATACCCACCATTGTCATCAGTGCATCCAACTCTCACCCTCGCCTGCCTGCTGCCTCACAGCTACTACTGGCGCGGCTACATGGCCAGCCAGCTGAGCAGTGGAGAGCTCATCATCTTTGCGTTGCTCACCTTTGCTCTTGCCAACAACGACATCCGGGCCAAGCTCATGGTGCACCTGTTCAGCGACCCAGCAGGGCGATACTTGCTGGATGCCTACGTCAAGCGCTACCGCGACAGCCCCAGCCCCAGCCCCAGCCCCAGCAGCAGCCCCAGCAGCAGCCTCAGTGCACTCCCGCCCCCCGCCCCTGCCGCTGAGGTCAAGTTACCCGCCTCACTAGAGCCTAATCAGGCCTGAGGGCAAGCTGCCACTGGGGCGCAAGCAGGTGGTTGGTAGCTGGCTGAGAAAGGGGTGAAGGTTGAGTGGTGGTGGTGTAAGCCACCCTGTGGAGGTGACCAGGCTGGAACATGCAGCGCATTGGGGAGAGCAGGTGGCGGCCGCTGGAGCTGTGCTACTGGCCAGACCAGGGAGCTCTGCCAGCCAAGGGCAAGGAATACCCTGGCTTGGGCTACAAGCGGCTGCGAGACAAGCCTCTCAAGGCCCAGCAGCAGCAGCAGCAGCAGCAGCAACCTGCTGTGGCACAGTAATGTGTGCCCCCTTTGTTGAGCTGTCATCAGCTTACGTTTAGTGCATGCAGGCCATGCCAACTCTACACGATAGCCCTCGGGTCAGGCAATAGTGTAGGTGGTAGGCGGCTCATGTGCCATGTGCACTGGGTTACTCCACACAGCCCAATAGCACTGTTTGAGTCGGGTCACTATTGCCCACTAGTATAATCCCGCTAGTGGCTGCTAGTGGGTACTACTGATCCGGCTCAAATGGAGGCCCTAGTGAGGGACAAGGTGGCTGAAGCAGTGTGGGCCACCATGCTGCGGAGATGGGCGGATTGTGCTCAGTGCAGCAGCCAGCAGCAGGTGTGCATGGAGTGCGTGTGAGTGTCAGCCAGCTTTTCACCAAGCTTTTGCCAGGCAGCAGTGACATTGCCTGCGCACGGTGTGGTTTTGAATTGCTGGGTGTGGGTCCTGCTTAGGATGCCTCGTTGGACACCACGTATGCCTGGGACTGCATGCCCGCATTGACCCAGACACACACATGGGGGAGGGCATGCACATGGATCTGCGCATTGGAACAGGGAATAGAGAGGAGAGAAACGAGGGATTGAGCTCGCTCGTTGGACTTGTGCAGTACAGACAGTGGACAGGCAGAAGCGGCGTGCAGGAAGTCGTAGGGTGGGAGGCTACGTTGAGGGAGGGAAGGTGGTTGTGCTACCAGGAAGGTGATGTGCGTGCTTGGCAGTGACCAATTCATTGCACGCGCATGCCATTGCCAACGCCTGGATGCCATCATTGACATTAGTAGGTATCCATAACCAACTCTCTCCTGGACTAGTGGGTTGCAAACGGAGTCCATAGACGCTACACGCAGTGACGTTTGCGGCTAAAATCGCTCAAGCTGTCACCCATAAAACTTTATGCACTCACTGCAAGCTGTAACTGGGCAATAACACGATGGTTTGCACGGAGAGTGGGAAGTCACAGAGACAGTTTGCACGCACTTTACACGCCCACGTGCAAAACATTGAATAACAAAAAAAGCGGCCCGGTTATTTTGGGCTCTCAGTGGATGATCGGGCAAGGGAGCGGCCGCAAGTGCAAGGCCAACGTAGAGGCCAAGTCAGGCAGGGCAGGGCACCACTCCAGACCAACCAAAGAAGTGGATGCGAGCCGTGGATGTACATTGTAGCGTCGCAATGCAGCGATGCGTTGCAGCGTTGCAATGGAGCGAAGTCAGCAGCTTTCAACAGAGCAGGTGGAGCAGGTCATGCAACTCCTGTGCGATGAGGATTGCAATGCGCATTGCACCAACCCCAGCACAGGTGAAGGCCTTGCTGCATGTGCCCTGGCCTTGCACCAGCCATGCCCAGGTGCCAGCCCTGCTGCATGTGACCTGCTGCACGACCCAAAGCAGCTATCAACCACCATCACCACCAGCTGGGGCAACTGCCCTACCACCACCCACCAGCAGCTGTAGCCAAGACACCATCACCCCTCATGCTGCCACTACCACTACCTGTAGCCAAGACACCATCACCCCTCATGCTGCCACCACCACCACCACTAGCACCAGGGGCAGCTAGCCTACCACCACCCCCTGGCAGGGGCAGTTTCCCTACCAACCACCTACCAGCAGCAGCTGTAGCCCAGCCCAGCCCAGCCCAGCCCAGCCCAGCCCAGACTCATTGCCGCATGTAGGAGTGGGAAGGCAGTGAGTGGGCTGGGAGGGGGTGGGAGGGCGGGGCTGGGGCTGGGAGGGGTGGGGAGAAGGTGGGAGGGCTATGCTGGGCCTGGGAGGAGGTGGGGGTGCGAGGGGGCAAAGTCAAGTCACGCCAATGTCATGTCCAGCAGGCCTGATTCATAAATTGCCGTGCTTTCTTCTCCAGCAGCTGCGTAGTTGATCAAGGAACAGAGTTACTAGTTGAAAGTCAGAAAAACCAATGTGTGGAACGGGGTCCCTTTTTCTGTGAGACTGGCCAGAGAGAGACGCACATTTTTCGCGTTTGCGGCAGTAACTTGCCCGACGACGGCCCTCCAACACTGCCTGCACCAGCGAAAGGCTCGCGGAGCGAGCTTGGCGTGCTGAAATATGATTGTACTTCCGGCTCGATGCCAGGCGCAGTTCATACATGGATGCCGCTATACACCATAAAACAATCGACAGTGAGCAGTTGAGGTGTGTCCGCGATCGCTTACGCCGGCATGGCCTCGATCGCAAGCGTTGGTTAGCCGCTTGCCAGTAGACGCGCAGTAATTTGCAGCTTCCAATGGGATAAACGCTACCAAAAACGGTACAGTATTGACAAAGTCTTTGCATGAAGATTACCAACCCCATGTTAGGCCAGCTGAGCTGAAGACAATCGTACGTGTGTGTCTTGGTTGGGCATTGGGCTTCCTCTGTTAACAGCCCAAATGCGGCATGGCAGCAGCGTCAGTAGGTTTGCATCCATCCCAGGTGACTTCAGCGATGACACGAAGGTAGGTTGCAGCAAGGAGCCAGGGAAGGGATGTAGCGGCATCCCCATGCACATCGCCCGCGGTCGCCGTGGCGCATGAGCAGAGCGCAGTGCACAAGGCCGCAACGATGCCGGGGATTCTGTCATGTCGGGGGTGTAGCGGCTACATTCAATTTTCTGGGAGTGAGCCGGACGGAAATGCACCAAATGCTTCTTAGTTATTGTATCCTCCTTGCCACCTCGTTGCTGTAGCTACTTCGGCTCAGTCATTGAAGCGTTGACGCAGGGCCGCGCCCGCCTGACCCGTAGTTCACCCCTTGCAACCCAATGCGCGTTCTGGTAGCTTGTAGCGGCAGCAGCCTAGCTGTCCGCGAGGCCATCTCGCAGGCTAGGTGAGTGTCACCTTTATGTTCCAGCACGAGCAGAACCCAGCGGCTCTGACAGCAAGCAACCATTTGGGAGTGCTCTGGACCGGTTGCAGCTCCATTTCCGAACTTGTCGAAGTACAGCGGCCACTGAGCTTTAACCCGGAATGTTCAGTCAGCGTGGCACGGTGCAAGGTGTCTGGGCAGTCCATCGTTGTGAAGTCCTACATCGTCCACTCGTCAAGCCGGGTTGCCAGAGAGCAGGTACATCCAAGAAGTTTTGTTGAAACACTTGCTGTGGACCTGAGGTCAGGCGGCGATGCCTACATGTGTTGCAATTTGTTGCGCAGGTGGAGACTGAGGTTGAAGTCACCAGCGGGTTGGACGGGCAGCAGCACGCCGTACCATTGCTGTATGCTGCTGAGGATTCGCGTGGCATTCACCTGGTGATGCAGCTTGCTGATGGTGGCGATGTCCGGCAGCTGCTTCCTTGTCTTGGAGAATGCCAATTGCGGGACACCGTGGTGCGACCGCTGCTGGAGGTGCTGGCTGTACTGCATCGACAGGTATGCGCGGCCCTGTGTGCCCTGACATGTCCGTTTCCTAAATGGTACGCAACACAACCAGTCCCCTTGCGGCGGTGCACCACCACAGGGTGTGGCCCATCGTGACTTGAAGCCTGACAACATCTTGCACCACCAAGGTCTTGTGCAGCTAGCAGACTTTGGGCTGGCTGTGTTTTGTGGAGACTGCACTTCCTCCAGCCGTGACAGCAGCCAGGACCTGTGCAGCCTCCTCAGCAACGCCACCTCCACCTGCAGTCTGTACAGCGACGCCCAAGCCTCCAGCAGCTCCAGCCTCAGCAGAGTGCACAGCAGCACTGGCAGCCTGCAGGACGCAGACTTACACTGCGCCCCCACTAGCGCTGACTCACACAGCATGCGAGCCGATAGCTGCAGCGAGCCAGGCCCCTGCCCCCTGGAGGTGCACACCCCTCTTGTGAGTCGGCGCAGCAGCCCGGAGCTGATGGAAAGTGCGGGGGGCACCCCGCTGTACACGGCCCCAGAGGTGCTGCTAGCCATGTTCAACAGCAGGCCCATCCATGAGGCCATCAGCCCCAAGGTCAGTCTGCTGCCCGGCCTCCTTCACCCTGTCTCACCCTCATCCTTACCCTCAACCGCACTCCACTATGATGCAAGGGATGTAAGATCAAAGGACTGCGGCAGCACCCCTGCTTCTTGCTGCTGTGCTAGCCCACTGCAGCGTGGGGTTAGGGGTCAGGCGTGGGGCTAACCCACTTCACTTCACACTTGACTTCGCTTAGAGTGACTTGTGCACGACCTGGTGGCAGCCCCCAGCATGCATCCATGTCTACCTGTGTGGCCGCAGAATGACATCTGGGCGCTAGGCATCATGGTGCTTGAGGCCCTGACGGGGGAGCACCCCTTCACCTCACAGTGCGGCCGAGGGGGCAACCTGCTGCACAGCATCGCGTACCACACCCGGCTGCCCCTGCCCGCCTCCGTCTCCCCCGCTGCCCGCAGCTTCCTGGGGAGCTGCCTGCAACGGGACCCCGCCCTGCGCCCCTCTGCCGACCAGCTCCTGACCCACGCCTGGCTGGCAGACAAACAGGAAGCCGCCCCTGCAGCCCTCACCGCCACCGCCTGTGCCCAGCCCTGCGCGGCCACGGCTGCACTGCCTGACCCTGTGGGGAGAGAGAACAGCCTGGGGAGAGGGGGAGAGGGGCAGGGCCCTTGGCCCTTGGCGCTGCCACCTTTGGCTGTGGAGCTGGGCGCTGCTGGGGCCGTGCTGCTGGGCTGCTCCCCTCCAGACTCCCCCTTGGAACAGTGGCCCCCAGCCAAGGGCTGCAGAAGCATTGCTGCATGCTGCATGCAGGCGCCCCATGCGGCTGGGGGGCAGGGCAGCCACGCCTTCATGGCCTGGCAGGGGGTGGGCAGCAGCAGGGGAGCCGCTTCTAGCGAGTGCTGGGAGTACTGAGGCTGACTAGGCGCCACTAGTGGTGGTAGGGTGTGGCTCGCTTTGCATCATATGAGGTCACCGCCACCTGACACTGCTGCTTGTGGCTCAAGACTTACACCAAGGTGGGCTGCATGGAGGGCTGCAGGTGCGCCCTGTGTCCTGGGGGATGTGAAGCGGCTGCCCTAAGGATGCCTGTACGTACGCCAAGGTTTGTGTGTTTGACTCATATTCTTGATGTTCCGCATGCATGCATGGCCATGCGATCGCACTTGTGCACCTTGACACCACACACCCCACACACCAACAGGGTGCCATGGCGGCAGAACTAGGCAGAGGCAGCACTGCTGCTGACTGGGGCTGCTGGCGCTGGTGCTGGGCAGCTCTGGAACCGCCAGGGGCTGCTGCGACAATGGCTGGGCAGCAAATAGCTGTTGTGGCAGTGGTTAGCAGCAGCTACTTGGCTGGCAGCACCCTCCGAGATGAGGGGGGCTCCTGCTTACCCTGTGAATGACCTTGTGCATTGTGTGACCTCGTGCAATGTGTGAGCAGGCATGTGGCACGGTGAGAGGCCTGCGGCCAGGCTCCCATTCAGCAGTGCACCGCTGTGCATGTGACCCTGCTTGCACTATTCATAGGCTGGTTGGAGCAAGGCGGCTGGTAGGAGTAAGCCGGCTGGCAGAAACTTGAAAGCAGCAATCTGTTGATTTTCCTATGAAGCCACCATCAGCCACAACGTTACTTGTTTCAGACCATGTCGTCCTCTGCCCTGGCTGACACATCTGTTCAATTGGTGGTGTGTTGCTATGTGGTGGGCTGAGCAGGGGGCTCATTGCCCAGCGTCTGGGAGGATCCTGCCTGGTCCTGCTTGGGAGGGTGTAAAAGGGGTGTGTGTGGCAACAATGGTGCGGTACACAGTGCTACATCTGCTATGAATAGTGTGCTGTAGGGGCGTGAGGGGCGCAGCTGCGAAGACTGTGAGGTCCTGCGCTGGTTGCTGGCTGGGCCGGGGCGCGGCTGTGTCGAGTGAAGTGGGCGTACAAAGGATGGGACAGGTTGATGCTTGCGCATGTAATGCTCCGATCCGATTTCGAGCTGTGTGACGACGTTGCGTTGCTCAGCGTACGCTTCCTAGGCTAGAGCTCCTACGGCCAGGTGTGTTTCTCGAAACGTTCCTTCGGCAGGGAAGCGCTATGTGCCTCGGCGCGTACGATATGGTGAACATGGACTGCGGGATATACTTACTAGATGGGCGCAGACGCGGATGATGAGGCTCCTCTCCTCCAACCCTACAAGAGCCTAAGCGCCATGCAAACTCTGTAAAAGACGGTATTACGCTTGCGGGGTAGCTGCAACATGCCGCATGCGTATCGTATGCATGTTATGGCAGCGGGGCATGACATCGGAAGACGCGTCTTCAAGCAAAAGGAGCCGCGCTCCCCACCTGACCTAACCCGCTGCTAATTGACGATGCGGCCCACAGTTTGGAGCAGCTGGAGACGTGCACTGACAGCCCGGTAGCGCTAGGGGCCGTCTGCGCGATGTCAACACTCAGGTTCTAAACGTGTACGAGCTGGAGCTGGTGACGTAGCGCACCCAGCGGTACGGGTTGTAGCTCTTGTCGCGCTTCAGGATTTGCAGGTACTTCAAACTCAGCCGGCTGGCCGCGAACATGGGAATGGTGAAGCGCAGGTTCACGGGGCCGATCTGCAGCGCGAGCAGTCGCCCAACCTGAGTTCACAGCAGTGGCTAAGCATTCAGGCCGCTTAACAGCAGCCCACCGCACCACCCGACGCATGTTTAAGCCCCAAGATTACATCACTGTGGTGCTTCAAGCAAGGCCATTGCGGGTGTAGAGGAAGCTTGCTGCCGCACCCTAACGCCCTACGCCGCCTCCTACCTAACCTTCTCCATTAAACTACCGTCACCCTAACCCTAACTCTAACCCTAACCCTGACCTGGCCTGTACTGAGAGGGAGAACACATATCTTATGGCGCAGGGGCCCTTGATTAACCCTGATTGACCCTTGGTACCTAACCTTTAAGGGCAGGGGCGAAGGCAGGGGTGATGGGGGCAGGATCAGTGGGGGCAGAGCGGCATACCTCTGAGCGCAGAAAGGGTCCAAAGGGGCGTTCCAGGGTCAGCCTGGCCCTCAGCACAGCTTCACTACCCCCCCCGGCCATGCGCTTGAACTTCCACCTGCGCCAAGGTAAGCAGCAGTAGGGCCCTCCCAGTAGCCCATCACCAGCAGCAGCAGCAGCAGCAGCAGCAGGGCGGGCAGCAGCAGCAAGGTTGTGCTCAGGGCACGCCAAGCCCTGCAGCCGTTCACATCCCACCCAACCCATCCAACAGCAGCAGAATGCAAGGGAGTGAGAGCCCTGCGGCTGCAGGCCCTGGACATGTGTGAGATGCAGTCAGCTGCCGTCAGCTGCCATGCCATGCCGTGCCGTGCCGTGCCGTGCCGTGCCGTGCCGTGCCGTGCCGTGCCGTGCCGTGCCGTGCCGTGCCGTGCCGTGCCGTGCCGTGCCGTGCCGTGCCGTGCCGTGCCGTGCCGTGCCGTGCCATGCCATGCCATGCCATGCCATGCCATGCCAGGTGCAGGGTCCCACTTGAGGAGGTGTGTCTTCTCTGAGTAGTCCCAGCTCTGGTTGGCCGCAGCCTTGGCGTCCTCGCGCGAGTCCAGCTCACAGTGCACGCGCTGCACGTAGCGGGGGGTGGGCACCTCCACCTCAAGACCACTGGCCGCCTTGTCGGCCGGGATGTCACACCTGGGGGGAGTGACAGGGTGGGAGGGGTCATTCGGCCTGCTGACTGCACTCCCCCCGGCACTGCCGGCAGAGCCAAACGATTGCAGTGCGCAAGATACAAGAGGGGCAAGGGGGGGGGGTGGGGGGGGCAGGAGGGGAAGAGGGGGAAGAGGGGGAGGGGGGGGGGGGCTGCTGTATTGCCCTTGGCCGATGCCGCTGTGCTAACGCCGCTGTCCCTGACCCCCTCCTTACCCCCCCCCTCCCCTCCCCCTCTTTCTACCACCCCCCTCATCTTGTCAATGCTGCCGCCTGCCCTCCCTCCCTCTCCTCCTACCCCTCCCTCCCTCACCCTCCTCCCCCTACCCCTGCCTCCTCCCCCTCCTTCTCCCATTCCCTCTGCCTCCCCCTGCCCCTCCCCTCCCCCCGGCTGCCCCTAGGCGCCCACCACAGCCTGAGGGTGAGGAGAGCCTTGGTGCTGCTGCCGGGGTCAGCCTCAGTCACGGCCTGTGGACAGCGCGGACAGGGAAGGTCAGAGGCGGCTGGGCAGGGGCCCTTCTGCCTCTACACCCCCTGCCCCTGCTCCCTCTCCCTCTTTCTGCCGCAACCCCCCACCCCTCTCACCCCCCCTCCCTCCTTACTCTCATCCCTTGCGCCCTCCTCCCGCTCCCCCTCCATCCCACAGGGCAGGTCAGGGCAGGGCCTTTGCCCCCTCTCTCCCCCTCCCCTCCCCTCCCCTCCCCTCCCCTCCCCTCCCCTCCCCTCCCCTCCCCTCCCCTCCCCTCCCCTCCCCTCCCCTCCCCTCCCCCTCCCCCTCCCCCTCCCCCTCCCCCTCCCCCTCCCCCTCCCCCTCCCCCTCCCCCTCCCCCTCCCCCTCCCCCTCCCCCTCCCCCTCCCCCTCCCCCTCCCCCTCCCCCTCCCCCTCCCCCTCCCCCTCCCCTCCTCCCCCCCACACCTGCAGCCTGAAAGGCGGCTTCAGGCCCTGGCTGCTGCGGTAGTTGAGCAGCGCAAACTCGCCCTCAGGCGGCACCAGGCTCACGCTGTGGTCCAGGTCGAAGGACTCAAGGTTGGCCACCTAGGCCACCAGCAGGGGGAGGCAGGCAGGGGGGGGGCAGCTAAGCAGGGGGTGTTTATGAAGGACCCCACAGGGCAGCAGCCAGCGGGGTGCAGGGGGAGGGGCTGCCAAGCAGCCGGACGACATGGCGGTCGCTAGGTGCTGCACTGGGTGTGGTGCAGGGAGCAGGGAGCAGGGAGCAGGAGCTGGGTCAGTAGGGTGTCTGTAGCAGTGTTTGCGAACGATGATGCGAGGGGAAGCAGCAGCTTCTTCTTAGAGCAGCAGACAGACTGCCCTTGTGGATGTCTGCTGCTCCTGCCCCCATCACCCCTCAGCCATGGGTAGGCGTCAGCTGAAGCCAGCCACGGGGTCTGGTTGCTGATGCTCAGGGCCAAGCAGGCCCTCCAGGGGGAGGACCCACCCACAGTCAGCCCCCTCATGCCACCAAGCTCAGCCCCCTCATCCCCCCTGCCCCCCCTCCAGCTCTTCCCTATCCCCTCTGCCCCCTGCCCCCTGGCCCCCCTGCCGCCCTGCCGCCCCCCGCCGCTGACCTCGTGGAACTGGCAGTCGTCCAGGACCACCAGGCCCGGGTCGCTGCCCAGGATGCCCAGGCTGCCGCCCCCGTACGGGTTGTCCCGCCGCCCTATCAGCAGGTCGTCATTCAGCTTGATCTTGATGCCCGGGATTGCCGGCCAGGTAGCTCTTCACCTGCACGGAGCCGTCCACCTGCAGCCAGGCACACTGCAACCGCTACTGCCGCCCGGCCACCTGGGAGGGGGTGGGGCAGCGCCACCCCATGTGCCTCATCAGCTGCGCACCAGGGTGCAGGCAGCTGGCTCTGGCATGCGCCCCACCCCTGGCTGGAGCACCCTGGCTGCAGCAGCTGCCCGGAACCTGCTTCGCCCCACACCCCACAGCGGGCAGCAAGCAGGCAGGCGACACCTCGCGCACCTCAACCCCCCTGCCCCTGCCCAACCCTGCTCAACCCCCCTGCCCCTGCCCAACCCTGCTCAACCCCCCTGCCCCTGCCCAACCCTGCTGGACACACCCTCCCAACTGCCTACCCCCCACCTCAGCCCTGCTCCACCTGGCCCGGCCCCCCTAGCCCCCCCTGGCCCACCCTGCCCACCTCCCCCGCCCGCAGCCTGCCACCCCTGCTTGCCCCGCTTGGCCCTCACCCTGCCTGCCGCCCTTAGCCTGCCTCAGTGGCTCTGCCCGCCCGTGCCCCTGCCTGCCGCCCTGTGCCCGCCCCCCTAGCCCCGCCCTAGCCCCGCCCTCCCCCCTAGGAGCCTGACCTGGGCCTGTGACACGTATCCCGAGGTGTTGAAGGTGCAGGTGATGCGCTCCACCACATCCACAAAGATCTCGTCTCGCCCCCCCCGGCTGTCGCTGCGGTTGGTGTCCAACACGCTCTTGAACACGCCCGTGGGGCCCTTGGTCAGGCTGAACAGCGGCCGGCCCATGCCACTCTGTCACACACAGGGCAGGCAGGCAAAGGCCCAGCAGCAGCAGCAGCAGCCTGACCTCCGGCGCCTGGTCAGCAGCCTGGCCAGCCTCAGCTCCCTGACCTGCTCATGTCCACACCTGCTGGGACACACCCGGGCAAGCTCAGCACAGGGCACAGCACACCGCATCAGGGACTACATCAAGGCATACATCAGGGTCAGGGTCAGGTCAAGGTCAGAGCGGGGAGGGGGTAGTCTCCCCCTCCTCCTTTTCCCCTTTCCTCCTTTCCCCTGTTGTCTCCCCCTGCCCCTCCCCCCTTGCCCCTCCCCTGGCCTGCTGCTGCTCACGGGGGGGGGCACCACCGTAGGCTCATTGAGCACAAAGGCCTTGAGGGCCTCCGTGTTGGTGGCCTGGGGCAGCCCGTAGTCAAGCACCTCGTCAAGCAGCTCGTAGATCAACACAAAGTTCTGCGCGCAACACATTGCGCCGGGACAGCTCAAAAACGGCAGCAGGGCCCCAGGGCAGGCAGCTGCAGCCACACAAGCCTCACTCAACCTGCCGCTGCCCCTAACCCCTCAGCCACTGCCCAGCAGCAATTGCTCCGGCTAGTAGTTTGCCTCTGTCACAGTCCCTGCGCTTGCCCCTGCCCCTGCCCCTGCCCCTGGCCCTGGCCCTGCTGCAGCCCACCTTGCGGCAGGTCTCCTCGCTGAGGTGTCCGCAGTAGTCGCGGATGATGGAGCACACGCGGCGCAGGAACTCCAACACAAGGCTGGGCGACACGTTCTCCCGCGTGGTGGCCACCACCTCAACACCGCCCTCCTGGACACGCACCAGAGGCCAGGCGGGCAGGCTAGCTGGCTGATGGGCAGGCTGTGGCTCACAACAACAGGTTGACAGGCAGTCAGACCTGAGAGTAGCCCGTAAGAGTGATGGTGCTGGGGGTGGGGGGAAGGGGCCGCCACCCTCCAGATGGTTGAGGTTGGTTGAGGTTGGTTGAGGTTGGTTGAGGTTGGTTGAGGACCCCTAGCAGCTTCAGCTGCTGGAGGGAGGGGCCTGACCCGGCAGCGGCCCTGGGGCCAGCAGCCTCACCCCCGGCACCCTGCAGGCCACCACCGCTGCCCCGCTTGCTGCTGTCCGACTCCCATGCCCTGGCCCCTGCCCCTGCCCTGTCAGGACAAGGCTGCACCACACCCAGTGGCCTCTGACTGCTGCCCTGGGAGCGTGACTGCATGCCGCCCTGGGCTGTGGGCATGCTAAGATGCTTCAGGTCAGGCCGCCAGTCTGCCTCTGTTCAAGCACTGTCTGTACTGCCTGTACCGCGGCTGGCGTGTTCAAGAGGGGCGGTGCGGGTCCGGGTCCAGGCTGGCTGGCTGAGGTGCTGTCTTGCCTCTGCACACACACCCTGGAGCTGTGCAGTGCAGTACTCTGTACACACAACCCTGCAGGTGGAGCTGTGGGCTGCTGCCATGCCACTGCCTCCTGCCCCAACTTGCTGCATGCATGATGCACCCGCGCCAGCGCTGGCCCGCCGCTGACCTGGCGACCTCCCAGGTACTCGCATGGCCACTCCCGCGGCTGCACTGCCAGCTTCAGGGAGCCGGGGCCCCTCAACCGCCTGCTCTAAGGCCTCCCATGCAGTGGCATGTGCCGGAGGAGCAGCCTGGGTGCCTGCCTGCCTACCTTGACATGCAAGTAGGACACTCCGTCTGACATGAACACCGGGGGGGCCTCATCACTGCAAGCGGGCAGCTGGCAGGCAGTTGACGGGCAGCGCATGTCAGCAGCAGCCTGGGCTGGGCACGGCTCACCCCTCTTTCCAAAACTTTGAAGACCGAAAGAAGGTCTCTGGCGACGAGCGTGGCACGTTGCCCAGGTAGTCGCGCCGGATGATGACATCGCCACGAGCGGAGACAATGTAGAATTGGGAGATCATGGCTGGGTCAGCGGATGCCTCGCGTCACTGCCAATCAGCCACAGGCTGCGCCCGGTGCTCCTGGCCATCGCCAGTCCTCATCGGCATATCGAGCTAGGAACGCAGCCTGGTCCGCTCTCAGCAGCGCTGTAGAGGTGTAGTACTGCGTCAAGTGGAAACGATGCCAGCTTGGTACCCGGTGCCATGCATGTTGCTTCATGCAAGTTTTGATCCCTACTCAGCTGTGACACCCGTGAGAAATTGTTCATGATCCATGATCCCTACAGCCCTCATGCAACACCATGAGTTGTAATCAAACACAGGCTGCGAGATCGCTGTTGTAAAGGCTACTGACAGTGTGCCTAATGCTCACTTCAGCTCGGCCATTCTGGTGTGTATGCATCTAGGTCTACTACTAGCAAGAGCTCTACCCTACTCTATAGCTCTTACTCACACACATCCCCTTTGTGAGGGGTTTGGTATCTTGTTTTCTTGGGTTGTCTTGCTGCAGCTGGCTATCGTCGCCACTTGCGCCGCCACTTACGCAACAGGGCCTTGTCACGCACGTACACCCACTCCTGGCCTGGCTGGCCTGGCTTTGGCATGGCTGGGCGGCCTGCCCAGCAGCACAGCTCAGTGGGGCGTGGGCCTGGGCCGACTGCACAGCACATAGGTCTTCCAGCTCACGGATATGTCGCACTTGGTTCCCTACTAGTAGAGCTTTGTATTCCTAGATGCAAAGTCATACTTGCAATGCTGGATGCATGAACACGGCCCCGCTCTAAGGACGTCGCTGACAACAGACTACTTATGTATTGCTGTCGTATTGTGCGTGCTGGGTGCATCTAGAATATTATATCCAACTGGTGCGCAGTTCTCATCCGGGCTTTCCCTGACGCGTGCAGCCGGGTCCGATGTAGTGGCTCCACCGGTGCCGGCGGATGAGGCGTCGCCGCCCAGTGGTCTGCCTTGCTGGGCCAGGTCTGGCGGCCGTGGCTGGGCGGCGAACGCGGCCGCGTCATCTGCGGCAGCCGCCTGTATGCGCGCATTCACCAGGGCAGCGAGCGTAAGTCCCCGCTCAGCTTCCCGCTGCCTGACCTCCAGCTGCATGGACAAGAGCTCCGAGCTCAGCGCATCGGCGCGCTGACGCTCAATACTTAGGTCCGCGGCCAGCTGGGCAACCTTCTTTTCCAGCTCGCGCTTGTCGCACTCAGCGTGACGCAGTAGGTCGGAGGTCTCCTCGTCATGACGGCGCACCTCAGCGCTGCAGCGACATGGGGCACAGGTCAAGCAAGCAGTTGTGCAAGGCGCAGGGAGGACAACAGGCACTAACTGCGCTGGCCTGCGTTCATTCCCATCGACTAGGCGGAAGGATGCCTGGCCGTCGAGCTGGAACTCACAGCAGAGAGGTCATTTCCAACCGCGCCAGCTCCGCAGCGCGACTGATCGCCACCGCAGCTGAGACACGCGCTTCGGCGTCACTCTCACCCCTGTCCTCTGTGGTGTCCCTCTTTGTCGCGTCGCCGCCCAGCTTCTGCACCTGCGCGACCACCGCAGGCACACGCGAATCGGAGGGTGCATCCACTGGACTGAGATGAGCACTCGCATTCTCGGTCTCACCAGGTCGCGCAGCGCAGCCATTTCCGCGGCATTGGCTTCCGCGGTGTCTTGCAACACCGCCAACTCCTGCAGGACCTTGCGGTATGCCTCTTCCGTCTTCTGCGTGGCAGCCAAACACCACGTGTGCACGGAGTAAAGTACAACGGAGTAAAGTACCCGGTCGGCCGTTCCCATCCTGGTCAGGGCGCCACTCGCCTGCATGGTCCGCACCCACGCCTTGAGCCCGACCACGTCGGCTTCGAGCTGCTGGCGCTGCCCGCGGTGCTCACTCAGCTCTTTCTCGGCAGCTTCCATCCGCGCCGCCATCCGTGCACGTTCCGACAGCGCGCGCTCCCGAGCCGCGACAAGCTCACCGGTGGACAACTCCGCGTCCAGCAAGCGAGCCTTGATGACCTGCGGGCTTGCATGACATCGCCGGTACTGCGTCAACACTGACCGCATTCTGATGCCCGCCCTCCCACATGTCCACCGACCAGGCATCGCTCATCCCTTCCCATCCTTCACCAACTGCTCCCCTCCCCATCCCCTTCCCCCTTCCCCCTCCATTGCCCTCCCCCCTCCCATTGTCCTGCCCCCTCCCTCCCATCCCCCTCCCATTGCCCTGCCCCCTCCCATTGCCGTACCCCTCCTCCCCCCTACCCAGTACTCCTGCTCCATGAGCACGTGTTTCTCGCTCAGCCCCGCCAGCTCCTCCTGGCAGCTCTGCAGCCGCTGACGCAGGGACTCGCGCTCAGCGGCCTCGCCGGCTGCCGCAGCCCGGTGCGCCTGGAGGGGCAGCAGCCACCCAGCAAAGCCGGGTCTGAAGCCTGAGGCATGAGGCACACCCGCCACCCCCACCTGCACAGCCCCTACCTTGCCCCCATAGCCCCCTGCCGGCGCCCCCTGTCAGCCCCTCACCTGCTAAGGGCCTTCCACCGATGCTTGGCTACTGCATACGTGGCCACACCCTTTGTCACCTTTCCTTATTCCTTTGGTGAGGGTAGGGGGGAGATGAAAAAGCAACCAGGGGGGGGGTTGACCCAGGCAGGTGAGGGCCCTGTGCGGCCCCAGCCCCCTGCCTCCCCCCCTGCCTCCCCCCCTGCCCCCCCCCTGAGCCCCTATGCCTGCTGCCCGCCCTCACCGCCACAGCCTCAGCATTGCTCCGCAGCTCCTGTTCCGCAGCAGCGGCCCTCAGCTCCCAGCCCTGCACGCAGCCACACAGTGCCACAGCCCTCACCTCAGCCCAGCTCAGCTGCGCCTCACACAGCAGCAGACGATAGGCCTCAAGGGCAGCACTCAGCCACACACAGTGCAGCAGCAGTAATAGCAGCAGCAGCAGCATTGATAAGTCAGGTGGGGCTGGGTCGGCCCTCCGTCCCCCCTCTTGGTGCCTGCCCTGGCTGCCCCCCACTGCCCCCCGCTGCTCACCGCCAGGGCCGCCTGCAGGTCAGCCACAGTGGCGGCAGCAGCAGCAGCCTGCGCCTCAGCCTCCTGGCAGCGCTGCCGTAGATGGGCCACCTGCTCCAGCTGCAAAGACAGCAGCATGGTCAGGCAGGGGAGGGCAGGAGGCGGATTGAGGCAACCAGGGAGGGGATGACAGGGCCTCCCCCTCCCCCTCCCCCTCCCCCTCCCCCTCCCCCTCCCCCTCCCCCTCCCCCTCCCCCTGGCCCCCTGGCCCCCCACCTGGTCCCGCTTGTCAGCCATGTCAGCGCCCCATGTCAGCAGCCTGTCCAGCGCCCCCCCCAGGCCCTCCCAGCCGCAGTCCAGGCCCACCAGCACCCGCTCAGTCTCCCCCGCCACCCCCAACGCCTTGGCCAGCCGCCCTGTGGCCACTCGCGCCTGCACACCCACACACTCACTCTCACTCTAACTCTGGAACAACACCAGCAGCGGCGGAGGCAGCGGCAGCGGTGGCAGTGGCAGCAGCGATGGCAGCGGCGGCAGCGGCGGTGGTGGTGGCACAGCAGTGAACAGGCCATTTTTGCATTGCTTGCTGGTGGTGGGCGGTGGCAGCAGCAGCAGCAGGGGCAGCAGCAGGGGCAGCAGCAGCAGGGCAGCAGCAGCAGCAAGGGGAGCAGGGGCAGCAGCAGAGGCAGCAGCAGCGGGGCAGCAGCAGCAGCCCGGCACACACCTCTGCCATCAGGGGTGTTAGGCGCTGAGCAGCAGAGGGGGAGGAGGGGCGGCTGGTGGGCATGGGTGGTGAGGTGGGGGGCGGGGGGGTGCTGTCGGAAGTCAGGGGGCCAGAGGCCATGGGGGTCACGGGAGGGGAGGGGGTGGGGGGGAGCGGAGGGGGTCCCGGGCAGCAGTAGGGGCCGGGGGGCAGCCGGGTCGCGCCTCAGCAGGCTGTCGCAGGCCGCTGCAGCCTTGAGGCAGTGGTTGGACAGCGCCCGCATCCACCTGCACCCACCAATCAGGGGCCACTGGGCGCCAGCACAGCCAGGCGGGCAGCACAGGCAGGCAGTGGCCAGCAGAACTGAACTGGCGCCCCCACGCCTGCCTGCCAGCACCCTCTGCCGGCCTGCCCTGCTGCCGACCTGCGCAACTCTGAGCCTACACAGCAGCAGAGCTCACTGCATGGGGGAGGCAAGGGGGGGGAGGCCAGGCACAGCGGGCTGCTCCCCCCCCCTCCCCCCAGACCCCCCTCCCGCCCCTCCCTCCCTCACCAGGCCTCCTCTTCCACCCTCCCAGCTCCCTACCCCTCCCCCACCCAGCCCCATGCCCCAGTGCCAGCCCTCCCCTCCCAGCCCCCCCCCGGTCCCACCTGTCGCGTGTGTCCAGGGCTGCCTTGCGCTGCTCCAGCTGCTGCAGCACCTCCTCCGCCTCTGCCTGTGCAGCCCTCAGCTGCGCCCGCAAGCTGCTGCCCTGGGCTCGGCTGTCCTGCACTCAGCCGCAGAGGGGGGCAGGCAAGGCGGGGCTATAGTGTGACGGATGTGTGACCCTTTCGCTGCCCATAACTGGATCTTTGATATCAAAGTAGAGCCGAGCACGACGCGAAGCAACGTCGGTTGCGCGCTGGCGGACGTCAGCGGCAGGCGGAGACGCAGCCTCAGCTTCACACGTCACACACCTGCAGCTCCTTCTTCAACGCTTGGACTTGCGCCGAACCACCACCCGGGCCGCCGGCTTTCTGACCGACTGACGCATCCAGGGCGTCGACAGCTTCGCTTCTTGCCTGCATCGCGAGGGCAGCGCGTTCGATGTATGAATATGACTATCGTATCATGATATATTAGTTGTATTGTTTGTCTCATAATGTTTTCAATGAGGGAGACGCGAGCCAGCGAAGGTTGCCACGCGGGCCGTCAAACACGCGCTCCCAATCTCTCGCACACCCCACTGCGATGCCGCGTCGCCACCTTCCGCGCACCTGCTGGCTGTGCATCGCCTGGAGCGCCTCTTCCAGCGCGTCCACCTTGCGGCGCAGCTCTCGCTCCGAGGCCTGGCTCTGCTGCAGCTGCAGCCCCGACTTGGCCTGCAGGGGCAGCGACAACAGGCGTGCAAGCTGCCACAGACTAAGCTGTGGCTCTCGGATGCATGTGGAAAGACTGCATATAGAGGTAGAGACTGCTAAAGCCTGTTGGTCGAAAAACACCCACAAACCCAGCAGCATCAGCAGCAGCAGCAGCAGCGGCAGCGGCAGCAGCAGCAGCAGCAGCAACAGCAACACTACAAGGCGCCTGCCCTTTTGCTTTGCAGGGTCTGGGGAAGACGAGCAGCGTACTGAAGCAGCAGAGGGGTCCTCTTCCTGACCCCGTATGGCTGCTCGAGGCTGCTCTGCCTGGCTGGCGGTGTGAGGCGCCCTGCCTCTTGCTGCTATGCCCCTACCCCTGACCCTGCCCCTGCCCCTGCCACCTGCCCCTGCCCCCCTCCTTCCCCTGCCCCCCCCCTGCCCCCCCCCTCCTGGTCACCTGCAGGTCCACCAGTCGCATGAGCTGCTCCATCACTGAGGCCACTCGCTCCTTGGCCCCGTACAGCAGCGACTGGAGCTGCAGCGGCAGCAGCAGGAGGATGGAGGCGGCAAACACAGGGGGCAACCTCCTACCCCCCGCCCTCTCTCCTCCCCCCCGCACCCCCCCCCCAACCCCTCCACCTTTCCCTCCTATCCCCCCTCACCCCCTCGCCCCCTCCCCTCCCCCAGCCCCCTCCCCTTCCCCCACCCCCCCAGCGCCCCCCACATGTGCAGCGTCCTCAGGCGGCAGCAGCTTGGCGGCAGAGGGGGGCAGCAGGTCCGCCCCCGCTGCCACCACCTCCTTCTGCAGCGCCTGCAGCCTCAGCCGGGCCGACTCCCCCTCCTGGGCGGCCTGCTGCAGCAGCTCAATCTGCAGGCCAGGGGGGGATAGCCAGGTCAGGGGGCAACCGGGGCAGCCAGGTTTGGGGGGGGGGGGCAGGGGGGGGCAGCCAGGTCAGGGGTCCATCCCCCCCCCTTCCTCTACATCCGTCCAGCCCTAGGCCAAAGCTGCATCATCAGCCATCACCCCCCCTGCACTGCTGCTGCCTGCCCCTGGAGCCCCCCTCAGCCCTGCGGCCACTGTGGCTCAGCCTGCTGCCCCCCTCCCAGCCCCCTGCCCTGCTCCCCCTGCTGGCGGGCAGCCCTCCCCGCACTCGCCACCAGCGCCCCCCGCCCTGCACCACACCTGCACCCCTGATCTCGACAGGGGCAAACACCGGGGACCCCCCTCTTCCCATCACCCCCTCCCTCCCCCTCCCCCTCCCCCTCCCCCTCCCCCTCCCCCTCCCCCTCCCCCTCCCCCTCCCCCTCCCCCTCCCCCCTCCCCCCCCCCCCTCCCCCCCCCCCCTCCCCCCCCCCCCCTCCCCCTCCCCCTCCCCCTCCCCCTCCCCCTCCCCCTCCCCCTCCCCCTCCCCCTCCCCCTCCCCCTCCCCCTCCCCCTCCCCCTCCCCCTCCCCCTCCCCCTCCCCCTCCCCCTCCCCCTCCCCCTCCCCCTCCCCCTCCCCCTCCCCCTCCCCCTCCCCCTCCCCTCCCCCTCCCCCTCCCCCTCCCCCTCCCCCTCCCCCTGCCCCCTCCCCCTCCCCCTGGCCCCCCCACCCTGCCCCCTCCCCCCTCTCCCTGCCCCCCCACCCCACCCCACCTCCTTCATGACGCCTTGCATCCCTCACCTCCTCCCTCACCTCCTCCATACAGCCCGACCCTACCCGGCCTGAGCAGCAGTGGGTCCTGCCCCCCTGCCGCCCCTGCCCCCCTGCTTGCCTCCCCTGCTCTCCTCCGCCCCTGCCTGGCACCTCCGCTCCCTGCCCCCCCCTGCCCCCCCGCCCCTGCCCCCCCTGTCCCCCCTGCCCCCCCTGCACCTGCACCTCACATCCCCTGCCTCCCCTGCCCTCCTCGGCCCCTGCCCCCCCTGCCCCCCCCCCGCCCACCTGAGCCTGCAGGCGGGCCTGGGTGCTGTCCGCCTCGGCTGCCGTCCTGCTGAGCAGCGCGTTGCCCACCTCCAGCTCCCTGACGCGGGCCAGGAAGGGCCAGTAGCTGCGCACCAGCTCCGTGTTGCGGCCGGACAGCCTGCAGCCAGCAGGGGGCAGGGGGGCGGGGAGCCTGGGTGGGGGGGAGGAGGAGGGGGCGGGAGCAGGGACAGGGGGCAGGGCAGCAGGACGGTGAAGGGCGGAGGTGGGAAAGGAAGAAAGGAGTGGGGGGTGAAGCACGAGGTGCAGGGAAGGGTGGGATGGGAAGAGGGGGGTGAGGGAGAGGGGGGGGGGGGGTAAAGGGAGGGCGGAAGAGAGGAGAGGGGTGGGAGGGGGGAGCAAGACGTGCAGGGGTGGGTAGGGAGGGGGACGGGGGTGTTCAGGGCTCCTGGTGTCCTGAGGCTGGGTGGGCAGCAGGTCCCTGCCCCCCCCTGCTCCCCCCTCCCCCCCTGCTGCCCTGGCTGCCCTCCCCCCCTGCTCCCCCCTCCCCCCCTGCTGCCCTGGCTGCCACACTCACTTGACGTTGGTGGCCTGCAGCTCCTTGTTCTGCTGCACGGACTGCTCCCACTTGGCCTTGAACCTGCAAAGAGGCGGGGGCACCGTCCTGGACCCCCCCCTGCACCCCCTACCCACCCCTCCACCAACCTCCCCCTCCTCCACCCCGCTACACAGGCCCCCTCAGACTCCCCCCCTTGACCTCTGCCACTCTCTCACACCTGCAAGCATCTCCCCCCCCAGGGTCACACCTGGATCACTCACATCACTCCCTTTCACATTTCAAACCCCTCCTTGCACCCGCCTGCCCCCTGCCCCTAGGACAGGCAGCCCCCCCCTGTCGCCTCACATTGCAGCTGCTGCTGCCAAGCCAGTGGTTGGTGCCAATAGTGGTGGCAGTGGCAGTGGTGGTGGTGCTGCTGCTGCTGCTGCTAGGCAGTGAGGGTGAGTTGGCGCCCCCCGCCCCACCTGTCGCTGTCCATGCGGGCCTGGCTGATCTGCTGCGTGGCTGTCTGGTACGTGAAGTGCATCTCCTGCACCTGACGCTCCAGCTCGCTGTTGCGCTCCCTGCACCGCACAACGCCACCCCACAGCCATTAGCGGCCCCTCCCACCTCCCCCATCAGCGGCAGGAGGGCAGGCAGGCAGGCAGGCAGGGCAGGCAGGCAGGCAGGCAGGCAGGCAGGCAGGCAGGCAGGCAGGCAGGCAGGCAGGCAGGCAGGGCAGGCAGGCAGGCAGGCAGGCAGGCAGGCAGGCAGGCAGGCAGGCAGGCAGGCAGGCAGGCAGGCAGGCAGGCAGGCAGGCAGGCAGGCAGGCAGGCAGGCAGGCAGGCAGGCAGGCAGGCAGGCAGGCAGGCAGGCAGGCAGGCAGGCAGGCAGGCAGGCAGGCAGGCAGGCAGGCAGGCAGGCAGGCAGGCAGGCAGGCAGGCAGGCAGGCAGGCAGGCAGGCAGGCAGGCAGGCAGGCAGGCAGGCAGGCAGGCAGGCAGGCAGGCAGGCAGGCAGGCAGGCAGGCAGGCAGGCAGGCAGGCAGGCAGGCAGGCAGGCAGGCAGGCAGGCAGGCAGGCAGGCAGGCAGGCAGGCAGGCAGGCAGGCAGGCAGGCAGGCAGGCAGGCAGGCAGGCAGGCAGGCAGGCAGGCAGGCAGGCAGGCAGGCAGGCAGGCAGGCAGGCAGGCAGGCAGGCAGGCAGGCAGGCAGGCAGGCAGGCAGGCAGGCAGGCAGGCAGGCAGGCAGGCAGGCAGGCAGGCAGGCAGGCAGGCAGGCAGGCAGGCAGGCAGGCAGGCAGGCAGGCAGGCAGGCAGGCAGGCAGGCAGGCAGGCAGGCAGGCAGGCAGGCAGGCAGGCAGGCAGGCAGGCAGGCAGGCAGGCAGGCAGGCAGGCAGGCAGGCAGGCAGGCAGGCAGGCAGGCAGGCAGGCAGGCAGGCAGGCAGGCAGGCAGGCAGGCAGGCAGGCAGGCAGGCAGGCAGGCAGGCAGGCAGGCAGGCAGGCAGGCAGGCAGGCAGGCAGGCAGGCAGGCAGGCAGGCAGGCAGGCAGGCAGGCAGGCAGGCAGGCAGGCAGGCAGGCAGGCAGGCAGGCAGGCAGGCAGGCAGGCAGGCAGGCAGGCAGGCAGGCAGGCAGGCAGGCAGGCAGGCAGGCAGGCAGGCAGGCAGGCAGGCAGGCAGGCAGGCAGGCAGGCAGGCAGGCAGGCAGGCAGGCAGGCAGGCAGGCAGGCAGGCAGGCAGGCAGGCAGGCAGGCAGGCAGGCAGGCAGGCAGGCAGGCAGGCAGGCAGGCAGGCAGGCAGGCAGGCAGGCAGGCAGGCAGGCAGGCAGGCAGGCAGGCAGGCAGGCAGGCAGGCAGGCAGGCAGGCAGGCAGGCAGGCAGGCAGGCAGGCAGGCAGGCAGGCAGGCAGGCAGGCAGGCAGGCAGGCAGGCAGGCAGGCAGGCAGGCAGGCAGGCAGGCAGGCAGGCAGGCAGGCAGGCAGGCAGGCAGGCAGGCAGGCAGGCAGGCAGGCAGGCAGGCAGGCAGGCAGGCAGGCAGGCAGGCAGGCAGGCAGGCAGGCAGGCAGGCAGGCAGGCAGGCAGGCAGGCAGGCAGGCAGGCAGGCAGGCAGGCAGGCAGGCAGGCAGGCAGGCAGGCAGGCAGGCAGGCAGGCAGGCAGGCAGGCAGGCAGGCAGGCAGGCAGGCAGGCAGGCAGGCAGGCAGGCAGGCAGGCAGGCAGGCAGGCAGGCAGGCAGGCAGGCAGGCAGGCAGGCAGGCAGGCAGGCAGGCAGGCAGGCAGGCAGGCAGGCAGGCAGGCAGGCAGGCAGGCAGGCAGGCAGGCAGGCAGGCAGGCAGGCAGGCAGGCAGGCAGGCAGGCAGGCAGGCAGGCAGGCAGGCAGGCAGGCAGGCAGGCAGGCAGGCAGGCAGGCAGGCAGGCAGGCAGGCAGGCAGGCAGGCAGGCAGGCAGGCAGGCAGGCAGGCAGGCAGGCAGGCAGGCAGGCAGGCAGGCAGGCAGGCAGGCAGGCAGGCAGGCAGGCAGGCAGGCAGGCAGGCAGGCAGGCAGGCAGGCAGGCAGGCAGGCAGGCAGGCAGGCAGGCAGGCAGGCAGGCAGGCAGGCAGGCAGGCAGGCAGGCAGGCAGGCAGGCAGGCAGGCAGGCAGGCAGGCAGGCAGGCAGGCAGGCAGGCAGGCAGGCAGGCAGGCAGGCAGGCAGGCAGGCAGGCAGGCAGGCAGGCAGGCAGGCAGGCAGGCAGGCAGGCAGGCAGGCAGGCAGGCAGGCAGGCAGGCAGGCAGGCAGGCAGGCAGGCAGGCAGGCAGGCAGGCAGGCAGGCAGGCAGGCAGGCAGGCAGGCAGGCAGGCAGGCAGGCAGGCAGGCAGGCAGGCAGGCAGGCAGGCAGGCAGGCAGGCAGGCAGGCAGGCAGGCAGGCAGGCAGGCAGGCAGGCAGGCAGGCAGGCAGGCAGGCAGGCAGGCAGGCAGGCAGGCAGGCAGGCAGGCAGGCAGGCAGGCAGGCAGGCAGGCAGGCAGGCAGGCAGGCAGGCAGGCAGGCAGGCGTTGCGTCCTACCCCCTGCACCTCCTGCCGCCCGTGGTCGCGCGGCCATACCGTGTCCGCTGCACACCTCAGCATGTCTAGGTCGTGCGCCTTGACCTGAAAGTCGGCGTGCAGCAGTGCATATGCCATGCTCTTCTGCGCCAGCTGTTGCGCGACCTCAGGGTCACTCGCGCTGGCCGCGCAGGCTTCCGCGTTGCTGCGGCAGGACAGGTCACGTGACAGCGGCGAAGTCAGGCGCGGTGCCACAGGAGCGCGACGCCAGACGAGAAAGAAAGAAGAAAGGCGAAGCAGCTTCTGGGCGCACTCAGTCTCATGGCAATCGCAATCGTAGCTCGATGGAGCAGGGCAGTCGTTGCGAGGGCACTGTCGTACTACTCACTAAACCGAGTGCCGGCCAGTTTGCCGCGAACAGCGCTAGCACAAGTATCGGAGGAGGCGCTGTCGCCCTGTCCGCCCTTACTACCCGGCAGACGCACCTGTCAACCGAGCTGGGGATCCCGGACAACTCGGACCGCTGAGACGCGGTCGCGAGCTGGGCGAGCTTCGCCTCAGCTGCCTTGGCCTGCGATCAAGGCATTCGTGGATTGACAGCCGGGTCAGGCCGGGCCGGGATGTGGAGTGCTGGGCCCAAGGCAGTCAGGGACACTCGTCGCGGCGGTGGCAACGTCAGTGGCTGGTGCATCAGCTGCACGGTAGCTAACGCGGCTATAGGCACTCGACGCAGCCGGGGGCCGCGGCCAGCGCGTGCCGGACTATTACCGGGCAGCGGGAGCGGTGGTGCCCGTGTCAAGCAAGCGACGCCGCAGTTGAAGCGCGGGGAGTGGGGTGAGGGGCAGCAGCGTATGCAAAGGTGCACGGCATAACGGACCTTGTTGGCGTGCTGCACAGTGAGCGCCTGCTGCTCCGTCAGCGCACGCTTTAGACGCACCACCTGCCCCTGCAGCTCTGTGACGCGCTCCTGCCAGGCAGGTAGGCAGGCAGGCAGGCAGGGAGGTATGCAGGTAGGAAGGTAGGGAGGCAGGCAGGCAGCCCCTCAGCGCCCTCAGCCTCAACCTCTCAGCAGGCAGACCGGCTGGGAGGCAAGGCAACCCTTCCCTCAGCCTACCCCCCCACCCCACCCCTTGTCCCCAGCCACACCTGCCTAACCCTCACCCTCAGTGAAGCCTGCCCCCACCTGCGCCAGCCCCAGCCTGTCTGCCGCTGCCTCAACCGCCAGCGCCCGGCCCTCCTTCTCCAGGTCCGCCCCGGCCAGCTTGACGCCCAACACCTCAGCGGCAGAGGCCAGCATGGCAACCTCACCTGCAGCCAGGCAGGGCCAAGGGGGAAACGTCAGGGGGGGGAGGGGGGGCTGAGAGGGAGGGGGGGAGGGGAGGGGGGGAGGGGCCAGGAGGGCAGGTGCAGGGGTAGGAGCAGGTGGGGAGGATGGGGCAAAGCAGTGTGGCAGGCTGGTGGTGGAGGTGGTGATGCTGGCAGCAGCTATTGGCCTGCTTGGCATTAGCCGCCATTAGTGAGGGGTGGAGGGGTGAGCAGGGGGGGTGGAAGAGCGCGATGGGGAAGGACGGCTGGCAAGCGGCAGGGAGGGCGGGAAGGAGGGGGAGGGCGGGCAGGGGGGGCAGGGCGGGCAGGAGGGGGAGGGCGGGCAGGAGGGGGAGGGCGGGCAGGAGGGGGAGGGCGGGCAGGAGGGGGAGGGCGGGCAGGAGGGGGAGGGCGGGCAGGAGGGGGAGGGCGGGCAGGAGGGGGAGGAGAAGTGCTGCTACCCTCTGTGGTGGCTGCCTTGTCTTGCATCATGCGCCAGGCCAGCATGTGGTCGATGTTGCCGCGCACAAACTGATTCAGCCGCTCCTGCACATGACCAGCAGGGGCAGCAGCAGGGGCAGCAGCAGCAGGGGCAGCTTCGCAGGCTCCAACACACGAGCTCTTTCTTGGCACAAGACATGGCATGAGCTCGACACTGGCCGCCACCCCCACCCCCCTGGGCTGCACCCCCCTGGGGGGGGCGGGGCCACGCAGGGCTGGGCCAAGCTCACCCCCCCCCCCCCCGTTTCTGCCCTGCTGCCGCCCATCCCGCCCCTCCTACCCATCCCTTTGCCCCCCCCCAGGCCCTGCATCCCCCCACCTGCAGCTGCCTGCACTCGCCCCTGCTGCTCTCCAGCTCCTGGCTCAGCTCACTCAGGGCGGCCACGGCCTCGCTCTTGGTGCGCAGGGCGGACTGCAGCTCGCTGGGGAAGGAGATCTGGACTCAATGCCAGGGGCAGGGGCGGGGGGCGGCGGCGGGGGCCTCAGGGGCGGGGGGGATGAGGTGGCGGCAGGGGCAGCTTTGCCAGGGGCAGGGGGGAGGCAGGGCGGGAGGGCCGGTGGCACCCAGCCCACCTGATCTGACAGTCAATGTGGGGGCAGGCGGGGGCAGCGGTGGGGGCAGGCGTGAGGGGCCGAGAGGGGCAACGGTTGGGGCCCAGGGGCAGGGCAACCTCGTCCCAGCCATTCACTCCTTGACGCTGCAGCCCTCCCCTCCCCCTCCCCTCCCTTCCCCTCCCTCTCCCTTGGACTCTCGACCCCTAATGCAAACACCCTGCCCTCCTCTCCCGGCCTCCTCCCCCACCTCCAACCCCTTCCCTCCCCCCCCCCCCTCACCCTTCCTCCCACTCCCCCCCCGACCCCTCACACGCCCCCCCCCCCCTGCTGTCCCCCCCCTGCCCTCACCCCCAGGGCCTCGTCCCACAGCTGAGCGTACACCGCGAACACCTTCTCCAGCAGCGCCTCGCGCTCTCTAGCGCCCTCAGTGGGCTCAAGCAGCGCGGCACAGAAGCCTAGCTGCGGGCACAAGGGCAGGGGGCAGGGGGCAGGGGGGAGGCCAGTTTCCAGGGCAGGGGAGGGTGGGCGGGGTAGGGGAGGGGGCGGGGGGCAGGGGGGGAAAGGGAGACAGGGGGGGGGGACTACTAGACCAGGCGAGGCCGAGAGTGAGAGGGTGGTGGCCAGGGCTGCATGGCTCCTGATGCAGGCCAGGGGCTGGTGATCAGCGTGAAGGGGGGGGTGCAGCTGGCATGAGCAGGAGGGGCAGCTGGGGCCTCAGGGGCTGACCCCTCCGCCCCTGGGCACTTGCGCTGTCCCAGCAGCAGGGCAGCAGCACACACTGCTCACGAGCTGGCGGACGTCAATGGAGGCAGCCAGGGGGGAAGGGGCAGGGAGCAAGGAGCAAGGGGGGGGACCCTTCATTTCTCCAGCCATCCTCAATACACGCACCCCCCCATCACCCCATAAACCACACCCGCTGCCCAGCCCACGTACAGAATACTGGCCCCCTCCCTCCCCCCTCCATCCTCCCTGCCCACCCCCCCATCAGCTTCCCCCCAGCTTCCCTCCCCCTCCCACCTCACACACTGTCACTCCCACCCACCCACCCACCCCTCTACACTCCACCCCCTGCCAGATGCAGGTACCAGGGTTCGAACCCCTCACCCCCTACCGAGTACAGGTACAGGGTGCGGTACAGCCTGAGCGCCGCGTCCTCGCGCAGCCCATGGCGCAGCTTGAGCGCCTCAGGTCCCAGGGGGCCGGCCAGCAGCCGCTCCTGCAGCCCCGGGTGGGCCCAGGCGCCCACTGCCTGCAGCTGCGCCTCCCCCAGCCCCGCAGCGAACGACTTGCAGGTCGCCTCAAGCAGGTCCTGGGGGTGCAGGGCAGCCAGGGGGGTGGGGGGGTGAGCCGGGCAGCTAGGGCAAGGAGGAGGCAGGGGGGCAGGGAGGAGGCAGGGGGGCAGGGAGGAGGCAGGTAGGCGGGGTGGGAGTGTGCAGGGCTGGGGGCTGAGGGCTGGGAGGTAGAGGGAGGTTAGGGCAGGAGCAGGCTGGGAGGGCAGCAGCAGGACTGGCGGCAACAGGGATGGAGCAGGCTGGCTAAAGCCTGGCTTCCCCGGCCCCCCTGCCGCCCCCTGCCGCCCCCGACCCCTTCATGCCCCTGTACCACCCCTGCACCTCAAAGACTGGCTTGTGGCGCCGCCCCCCGCCCTGCAGGCCGCCGCCCTTGCCGCCCCCAGCCAGGGGCCCTGGGTGGCTCCATGGTCGGTGCCCCTGGCTCCCTGGGGGGCCCCCCTCCCCTGGCCCCTGGGGCAGCAGACCCCCCCAGGCCCCCCCCAGGGCCCCCTGGGGGGAAGCCGCTGCCTCACCCTGCTGCTGCTGCTGCTTGGGGTGGGGGGCTGGGTGCCTCAGGGGCAGGGGGACAGTGGAAGGCCGGGCAGCAGGGGCAGCCCCCCTGACCCGCCCCAGGGGGGTGGGGGGGCTGCTGCTGCTCCCCCCCCCACTCCTGCCCCCTGAGGCTGAGGGGTGAGGGAGTGACGCCTGGGTGGCCAGGGGGCGAATGGCTGCCAGACGCACCACACCCGGGGAAATGGTGTGACCTATGTGGGAGTGGGTGTGACCAGGTAGGGCCGGGGAGTGATGTGTGTGTGACCTAGGTGACGCCGCCTTGGGGTGGGGTGCCTGGCTGGGGTGGGGAGGGGAGCCATTGCTCGGTGCTGTCAGCGCGGCAGCAGCCTGGGGCAGCAGCACGTATGGCGGGGAGGGGACAGGGAGGGGGGGCAGAGCAGCTTGCGCACAGGGGGGGGGGGTAGAGGCAGGAGGGGAGAGAGGAGGAGGACAGGCTGGGAGGCAGACAGGCTGTGGTTGCATTACCGGGGCTACCTGCCTGCTCTCCTGCCCTTCACCAGCGCCACAGCGTGGGTCCGTCACAGCTTGCAGCCCGCCCCCCCCCTGACCATGGCCACCTTCCCTTGCTCGCCACTTGCCTCACTGCCTGCCGGCTCTCACAGCGCTGGCCCACTCCCTGGCTGTGCCTCCACCCACAGCCACCCTCCCCCAACCAGTTGCAAGCTGACCAGGTGTGACCTCAATAGGTCACACAGACCACTCTCACGGCGCCACAGGCCCCCTGCCTCACCTCCGGGGGCGCCACCTGCAGCCACGCATGACCCCCCGCCACCTCAGCACCTCCGGGTGCAGCCAGGGGGGGCAGCGCCGGGCCCCGCCCCCCCTGCCCTGCCCCAGGCGACCCAGCTGGGCCCCCCCACCCCCCTGGACCAGGGGCTGGCGCTCCACTGGCTGTGCTGCCAGCCACAGGGGCTGGGGGGTAGCTGGTAGCTGGGGAGTAACTGGGGGGCCGGGTCAGGGAGCGTGGAACAGTGGGAGTGGGAGAATGGGAGCTGGTGCCTACAGATGGGAAGACATGCCACCTTGCTGTGAATTGCAGGGGTGGTTACTCATATTTGGTAGTAAGCAGCTGGCGGCAAGCTGTCCCGGCCAACCTGCGGTGTTCAGCACTCCTATGCGACCTGGACCCAGGTTCGAGGCATGCAAGGGCAGCAAAGTGAATTTGGGGCTGGAAGCGCTGGGCTCCTCAACCAAAGGTTCCAGTGTCATAATGCCGAAGCTTCAAAGTAACCGCGATGATGAAACATGTCGAAGGGTCCTGTCATGTCCTATGCTTAAACCAGCTCTTTCCCCCTTCCGCGCTGCATACTGCACAAGACCAACGCCAAGCTCTTCGCTGCTGGTTTAAACGTGTGTCAGTACCACACTCAATAACTAATTTTGAAGACGCTGCAGGCCATCCAGGTCCGCATCAAGAGTCTCCATTGCTATCGGCCCCGACATCGCCATGCCGCGCAAGCAGCAGTCGCTTAAGGACTCAGCGGTGGCATTTCTGCGCTCAGAGTCATCCGGCCCCCGACTGGCCGCCAACCTGAAGCTGGTGCGAGCTCTCGCCGTGTTCTTCGGAGGAGTGGTTGTGTTCAGGAACTTCGGCGAGGCACTCTTCGCCGTCTGATGCCGTCTACCGTCGAGGTGCGGGACGCAATCAATCAGTGTAGTGCTGGCTGCAGAGCGTTTGGCCCCTTCTGCCTGCCCTGCTGGCTGGAAGCAGCGGCACTGCAACACCCCTGGCAAAGCGTGGGTCGCTGGCTAAGCTGAGGCCTGCCCTGCCTTGCACAACAGGCATGAAGCGTACAAGGCGGTGGTCTGCTTGGGTCCTTCCCCACTGGCCAGGAGAAGCAGATCAGCAGGGGCCAGTGGGTATGGATTGTTGATGTGATCCACTATCCAGGAGAAGCAGATCAGATGCACCAGCTAAGAGTCCAAGTCCCGTCAGCCTACACTCACTCGTTTCACCTCGTGCCAGGCATCACCACCCCCACCATTGGGATAATGGTAGCTGGGCAGCAGGGGCTAATGGGTGTGGATAGCCCCATCGTTGCATGGCATTGGCCAGTGGGCAACCCCCCTGACTGAGGCGGCCTTCAAGTGAGCACGCCATGCCTCACGCCCTTAACACATGCGTAGCTAGGGTTTGGGTTAGGGTTAGCCCTAACCCTAACCCTAACTCTAGCTAAGGGACAAGGCCTAGCAGCCAGGGGCAGGCGCTGCAGCCAGGTCGCCCCCAAGCCCTTGGTGGCCAGCAGTGCATCCCAGCTGGGCACTTGACCAGCTCCCTTCTCTACCAGTGTGTTGACTTGTGTTGACAGTGTGTTGACTTTCTGAGTCTGTTGTAAAACCAAATCACGGTGCAAGGGTAACGGCCAAAGAGCACCACCAAGCCTAGCTCCTGGTGGTGGGTGTGAGAGTGGCCCTCGGCCCTGCAGCGGGTGTCACCTCAGCGCTGTCCTCCACTCTGGGGCAGGGGCAGGGGCAGGAGCAGGGGCAGGGGCTCCATAGGAGGATAGGGACACAGGAAACTGGAGCTGTAACTAGCACGGCCACAACGAGCCATGGACTACTACAATTACCCCAGCTTACAATTAGTGCATGCAGGTCATGCCAAATCTACACTAGAGCCCTCGCGGTCAGGCAATAATGTAGGTGGTAGGCACTCATGCACCATGCCCATGTGCATTGGGTATACTCCACACAGCCCCAACACCAAAGTTTGAGTGGTCCCGCTAGTGGTCCCTAGTGGTCCGACTCAGATGGAGGCCCTAGTGAGGGACAAGGGGGCTGTCCGCTCTGCAAACCCGCAGCTGAAAAGACGTCGGGAGCCGGGGTAGTCGTAGTAGTTACAGCAGCCATTCGGAGCTGGGGTAGTTGTACACATTCACATAGCAGTTGTTGTGGTTGTAATGCTGAGGCGGCAGGGCTGGTCACCCCGGCCATTGGCCATGCCAATCCGTGCCAGGCGCGACGCTCACACCACGCGCTAGTGAAGGGTAGCTGAGGCTATCGCGGTAAGTCACGCGCGCTGAAACTCGCGTTTTAGACTGAAGCCTTGTCCCAGATCACCGCCCGCCACCAGGTCGAAACTTGAGATAGCGCAAACAGGCAGCGACCCACTCACAAGAGCAGGGTGGCGAGGCTCTCCGTGGCGTCCGTAGCAAAGTTCGCACTAAAGAGGCAGGCTCGTAGTGCGCCGCAGGCCATCGCAGTGAGCCGTGCTGCCACGCCGTGCTGCCACGTATCACTACACCACGAGACTGAGTCACGCCACGCTTCGCTCAAGTCGGTGCAAGTTGGGTGCATGGCACTGTCTTTTGTTCGTGGCGTCCGCGGCGCCCGCCACAATGAAGGTTTCCGGCATTGCCAGTGCCACTACTTACAAGCTTGGCACGTATCGCTTTATGGTGTGCCAAGGCAGCGCGACGTCGGGGTCCAGGAGGGCTCATCGCATCTTTTGGTATCAACTTCGCGCACAGTGCGAGAAACGCAACGATGAGGGCGCCATGCGACAACACACGGTCCAGCCCGTCGGGGATGCTCCCAAGGACGGAGCCAATCGCCCCCTGTGATGAGATAGGCCATGAAGTTTTCACCCACTGCCACATTTTGTCTTTGTATGTACCACACAAGGTGATGGAGCATACCTGCGAGAGCATCCCGGAAAATAGACCCGTCCAGCTATCCGACACAGGTGGAAGCACGCGGAAAGGACCACTGACCGGAAAGTTGATGGTCTTGACAGAAGCCCCGAAATGATGGGGTCAAGGCTTCAGCAGAGTGCACGGTAGCGAAACAAAGTCCACGCACTGTGCTGCATACACCTCAGTGAGATGCTCTGCTTGCTTGGAGGCAGGGTTAGGCAGGTATCGGGCCAGGTGTCAGGAAGGGCCCGGGTCAGGTGTCAGGAATTGCCCGGGCCATGAGGGGTTCCGACCCAACCCAGGGAATCTTGCGCTTCGACCTGCGACCCACGTACGGTCGCACCCCGTTGAGCCCCAGGTTGCAGCGAGCGACCATGTTCACAGTCCGCGGGAATGGCGGGCGGATTGATCTGGGAGGCTTCAGTCTCAAACGCGAGTTTCAGCGCGCGTGACTTACCGCGATAGCCTCAGCTACCCTTCACTAGCGCGTGGTGTGAGCGTCGCGCCTGGCACGGATTGGCATGGCCAATGGCCGGGGTGACCGGCTTGGATAGCCTCCACAACGTTGCATGGCTGCTGGTGCGGAATCATGGCAGCCATGGAGCCCCCATGGCTGTGAAGCCTGCTCTTTTACATCTTTTCCCACACGGGACTGTTGTATACGCTATGCTTGGCGGCGTGCAAACAGCAGTCATCGCCAGACACAGCGGGGTACTCAAACTTGGTCAAACACAATCTGGTCACACCCTGGTCACACACACTGGATGCCGTTTACAACAATCCTCGTGCCATGCAGCACCAGACCCTGCTGCAGCCTGCACTTGGCAGGCAGCCCAGCTCTCTTATTGAACAGCCCCACAGCCAAACCAAGGCCAACAGACAAAGCAAGGCAGCAGCCAAAGCAAGGCAGCAGCTGGCCACCACACTCCCCCCATGCACGCCATCAGGCACCACCCCTCTGTTAGGTCAGACGAGCAGGGGGACTGCGCCAACGCAATATGACTGCAGCACACCCCCAGCCTCTCATCCACCCTGCTGCACGCCTCTGGTGCCCATCAACAGCCTGGCTGGCCCACCACCTGGCTGCCCCACCAGGGCTGTCACCCCTGCCTCCTCACCATCATTGCCTTGCCGCCACCACCACCACCACCACCACCACCACCACCACCACCACCACCACCACCAGCCAACCAGCCCTGCCACTCAGTCTGACTGCAATCACCTACTATGCCTTGACTCATTGGGCTGCCTGCCACGCTCTCACCACCACGCGTCACCTAGCACGGCTGTGGCTGGGCCTGGCTGGGTGCGCCCCATTGGCTTTGGCTGGGCCCTACCTGGCCTGACCTCGGCCTCCCTATTGCTTGCCTTCCTTCCCTTCTGTCCAGCTCCCCCCATGGACCGTCATCATGGGCGTGTATCCACGCAAGCCGTGCCTCCTCAGCCTAGCCTCCGCAGATCCACTACTGCCTGAGTGCCGCTACCACCCCAGTGCCTCCTCAACCCTCTGCCCCTTCAGTGCCACCACCACCACTCACTGCTGCTACCTTGGCCTGCCTGACCCGTCAACTTAGCGCCGCTTGCGCTCCCGGCTCCTGCTCCTGCTGGCACTGCGGCTGGCGCTGCGCTGACGTGGCCTGTCCTTCCCAGCCTGGCGCCCGGCAGCAGCCCTGCCCTCCCCCTGCTCCCCCTCCCCCTCCTTGCCCCTGCCCTTGTCGCGGACCTTGGCGTCCTTCTGCCCCTTGTCACGATGCTTGTCCTTCTCCCTCACCCGATCCTTGTCTTTGTCTTTGCTCTTGCTCTTGCCCTTGTCCTTTTCCTTGTCCTTGTCCTTATCCTTGTCAGAGCTCTTGGGGGCGGGGCGCTGGACATCGGCCTGGACCTCCTCACGGCTCCTCTTACCTGGCAGGCTGCCCCCCTCCTTCACCTGCGTGCTGGGCCCGGCCGCCTTGCCCTGACCTGCAGCGCAACACCAGCAAGTTGTATGTGCACCATAACCTGTTGAAGACTGGCTGTGTCTGAGCCATGTCAGCCAGGCCCTTGTACTGTGTGTGTGGCTCATGTGGCTCCAACCCCAATCCTAACCCTAACCCTGACGGTGTGTCTCACTCGCTTCACAACTAGTCCATGCCGCAGAGAGGGGCAGGTTGCACAAGGTGCCGCGTGGCTGCACACAACCCTGCCCTGCAGCGTTTGGCATCCCCCAACCACCCCATACGGGATGTTGGCTCACTTGGTTTTCATTGAACAGCCGTAAACCCAATAGGGGGCCGCAGACAAGGGCTATTCAGGGTTTATAAGGGCTGATCAGGAGCAGGCAGCAAAGTAAGGTGGGGTGAGGGAGAGAGAGATGCAGAGAGGGAGGGAGAGTGGGGGAAGGGGTGGGTGCGCCAGACTGTTGGGTTGCATGGCTGTCCCGGCAGATCTCACCTGGTGCGGGCCGGGTCAAGGCTGCAGGGCTGCCAGACTCACTACCAGGGTCGGCACCCGGCGAGCGAGCAGGAGAACGGTCAACCTCGCGGGCGCGGGCCGCGTCCTTACCACTGTGACGGTGCTCTGGGCTGCGGTTGCGCCGTTGCGACGGACTGTGGCTGACGCGCCGGTGATGACGTGGCGGGCTGCGGGACCGGCTGCGGGACCGGCTACGCGACCTACGGGAGTGACGAGAGTGCATCGGCGGACTGCGCGACCGACGATCAAAGTTGCGACGCCGAGAGGTGCTACGGCGTCTGACCGGACTGTAATGCCGCTCACGGCTGCGGCTGCGGCTCCGCCGCCTAGCTGGACTGCGGCTCCGTCGCCTGGCTGGGCTGTTGCTCCGTCGCCTGGCTGGGCTGTGGCTTCGCCGCCTGGCGGGGCTCTTGCTTCGCTTACGGGCGGGGCTGTTGCTTCGCTTACGGGCGGGGCTGTGGCTTCGCTTACGGGCGGGGCTGTTGCTTCGCTTACGGGCGGGGCTGTGGCTTCGCTTACGGCCGGGGCTGTGGCTGTGCACTTTTGTGCTTTTCTTAGCTGGGCTATTCGGGCGCTTCTTTGCCGGGCTGGTGCTCCGCTCCCGGTCTCGGGCACGGCCAGGACTTGCGTCCCTGCGATCACCACATCCCCAGACCGCAGTTCGACATCGCACTTGCCGCACATATGATTTTGGCTGTGCCAGTTGGCTGGCAGTCTCTGGCGTGTCTTGGCATCCATTCGCTGCAAGGTGACTACGAACGTAGACAGCGTGGCTTGATGTAAAGAGCAGGTCATACCTTGGCGTGGAGGTCACTCTCTTTCGAACTTCTTTACTCTTGTCCGCTTCAGAACCTCGAAGCCCCTCCCTGGCCGGCTCGGCCTTGCCGCCCCCTTGAGACCCCATATCCTTAACTGCCTCTGCACCCGCTGTTGACGGCAAGGCTGGGGGTGCTGTGCCAGCCTGTGCTTGACCAGCCCTTTGACCACTTGCCTCTGCTGCTGCTGCCTCTGCTGCTGCTACTGTCGGCACAGCGGGTACGGGGAGGGGTTTGGCAGTAAGCTGCAGGCGGCTGCCTGGGACCAGCTCCCTCTTGCCCTCCACCATGACCACGTACATGGGGGAGGTGGCAGGGAGGGCGGGGGTGGGGCGGGCACCTGGGGCAGGGGGGGAGACCCCTGTGCCCGGGCCTGCCCCTGGGGCTGGGATAGCCACCTTGGCCAGGACCCGGGCGCCACCTTCTCGCAGCAGCCACACCCTGATGGGCCGGGGGGGGCAGGTAGGGGGGGGCGGTGAGGCAGGGCAGCAGGGGGGTTCAGGGCCAGGGCCAGGGCCAGGGCCAGGGCCAGGGCCAGGTTCAGGTTCAGGTTCAGGGTCAGGGTCAGGGTCAGGGTCAGGGTCAGGGTCAGGGTCAGGGTCAGGATCAGGGTCAGGGTCAGGGTCAGGGTCAGGGTCAGGGTCAGGGTCAGGGTCAGGGTCAGGGTCAGGGTCAGGGTCAGGGTCAGGGTCAGGGTCAGGGTCAGGGTCAGGGTCAGGGTCAGGGGCCTGCAACGCCTTACGTCTGTCCCTTCTCCAGCTCCGGCTCCACTCCCGCAATGCGTCCGCCGTCCCCCTCCAGTTCCCCTGCAGCTGCTGGCTGGTCCCCCCCCAACCCTACTGGGCGGCTAGCTGCTGCTGCCTCTCCCCCTGCTGCTGCTCCTTTGCTGCCCTGAGCAGCAGAAGCAGAAGCCACCGCCGCAGCAGGGGCAGCAACAGAGGAAGGAACAGCAGCAGGCTGCTTGCCCCGGCTGTCGCTGTCACTGCTGCTGCTGCTGCTGCTGTCTGTGGTCTGCTCAGGGTGGGGTGAGGGTGAGGGTGAGGGTGAGGCGGCACCGGCTGGGGCCCGCTCATCATCACCAGTCCCAGGTTCCTGCTGCTCCTGGCGACGGGGGGAGGGGGAAGGGGAGGGGGGTGCCGGCCCCTCCTCCTCATCAGAGCCGGAGCCATAACCTATGCCCAGCAAGTTTCCGCCTGGCAGGGCAGGCAGGGGTAAGGGCAGGCAGGGGTGGGCACAGGGCGTCAATGCTTTTAGCAGGGCCCCAAACAGCGACCAGGAACAAAGGAAACAACCAACCCTTCCCCCCCTCTCCCTGGCCCCGCTGCCCCTTCTACTCCTCACCCTCATCCCCTGCCTGCCCACGCATCCCCCCCTCTCCATCTCCTCACCTTGCTCAGGCCCCTCTCCCCCTCCCTCCCCCTCCCCCCCCTGCCCCTTGCTGGCCTCACTGCGGGGGGGAGCGGCACCGCCCTGGGCCCCAGCCCCCTGCTCCTTGCCCAGCCCCCGGGCCCCGCCAGCCTGCTTGGCCCCGCCCCCCTTGCACCCGTCCTTGGCCTTGGCCTTGTCCTTGGCTGCGGCCTCCGCGTACACCTCCCGGGCCACCTCATCTGCCACCAGGCAGCAGGCGGCAGGGGCACATCAGGGGGAGGGAGGGAGGGAGGGAGGGAGGGAGGGAGGGAGGGAGGGAGGGAGGGAGGGAGGGAGGGAGGGAGGGAGGGAGGGAGGGAGGGAGGGAGGGAGGGAGGGAGGGAGGGAGGGAGGGAGGGAGGGAGGGAGGGAGGGAGGGAGGGAGGGAGGGAGGGAGGGAGGGAGGGAGGGAGGGAGGGAGGGAGGGAGGGAGGGAGGGAGGGAGGGAGGGAGGGAGGGAGGGAGGGAGGGAGGGAGGGAGGGAGGGAGGGAGGGAGGGAGGGAGGGAGGGAGGGAGGGAGGGAGGGAGGGAGGGAGGGAGGGAGGGAGGGAGGGAGGGAGGGAGGGAGGGAGGGAGGGAGGGAGGGAGGGAGGGAGGGAGGGAGGGAGGGAGGGAGGGAGGGAGGGAGGGAGGGAGGGAGGGAGGGAGGGAGGGAGGGAGGGAGGGGGTAGGTCCCCCGGACATTTGGGGGTATGGCCGGGCTCAGAGCAGGCAACAGACTAAACCGCAGGGTTGCTCTTGTGGTGTGGCTGGTGGTAACCAGGCTGTTACGGGGCCGGGGTGCCCCAGGGTTTGGGGGGTTCAGTGCCGGCCTGGCTGACTGCCCCAACTCACCAAACAGCTTGTCTGTGACAGCCAGCAAGATTTGAGTGAGGTGGGTCTTCACCTCCTGGGCCAGCCGCTGCTGCCGGGCGACCTCCGCACGCCCCGCAGCCGCAGCCGCAGCCGACGCCGCCGCGCCACGCACCCCTTCTTCGCCGCCCTCGACCTCCTGCCAGGCCCCACACCACACCACACTATAGCATACCATTGCAGTGCAGCCCCCTCCTCCCCCACCCCACCCCATCCCCCACACCCACAGCCCTCTCCCCCTCCTAGTTGAGCCAAGTGGTCTCCCACCCAGCCACCCTAGGACCCCTCCTCTCCCTCCCTTCCCCCCCTGGCCCAGCCAGCTTCTTTCCTGGGCCCCCCCCTTCCCTCTACCCAGCGCTGCACCTGCTGCTCTTCCTGCTCCTCCTGCCCCAACCCTCCAACCCTCAACTGCGTGATGCTCATGTTTGCAACACGGTACTCACACCCCTCCCCCTGCACGCACTCACACCCCTCCTACTCCCAATCATGTGGCCCACAGCAGCCTACCACTCCTTAGCCCACCACCCCACCCCTCCCCTGACCTGGCCTCCTGCGTCGCCCCAGCGGCTGCGCCCTGAGGCCTTGCTCTGCTGCCCCCCTTCCGCCTCCTCCCCCCCCGCTGCCGCCTCCTCGTCATCATCAGAGCCCTGAGCCTTAGCCCGCGCCTTGGCCTCCTCTGTGCAGTCACGCATGCAGGCCAGCAGGCGCAGGGAACAGGGTGAAGTGTTACAGGTTAGGGGCCTGGCCCTGGCCCTGAACCTGCCCCTGTGCCCCCCGCCCCTCGCGCTCGCCTCTGCCGCCACAAACCTGATCTGGCCTGCAGGAGGTGGCGCCACCACTGCTGCCGCCCCTCACTTCACCTCACCTCACCTCACCTCACTCCCCTGCCCCCTGCCTTCTCAAGAGTCCCTCAAGGGCAGCCAGGCCGCCACCTGCCTCACCAGCCTCAGTTAGTCAGTGCAGCTTCCGCTCACCTTCTGCCTGCGACTTTTTCAAGATCTCTTGACGCAGCCACTCAGGGATGGCCTTCTTGGGGGCAGGCAGGCCGCCTGCTGCCTGGACCATGCCCTGGCCGTGGCCCATGCCCCCCCCCATGGCCGCATGGGCAGCCCCCGGCCCCATGAAGCCTGGGTAGGGCTGGTGGGGGGAGGCCAGGGGCAGGGGGTGGGCACCCTGGAGGGCGTACTGCTGGGCAGGGTGGGCTGGAGGGGGGGCAGTCAGCGCGTATAAGGGGGCTTGCGGGCTGGGGCTGAAGCCTGAAGGGCAGGGTGCTGAAGCCTGATGGGGGCCAGGGGGCCCGGCTGGGAAGGGGGGCGGCAGCTGGATGGTGTGGGTCCCTGGGCCAGGGCCCCCGCCGCCTGCCTCATGCTGGCCGTAGGGCTGCACCATGCAACACCATGCAGGTCTTGAAGACCAAGCAAAACCATGCAGGCCATGCCTGATCCCATCCAAATCCTAGCTCATGAGTGATGCCTATGCCATGGATGTTTGCACATCACAGGTTACGGCACAGCAGTCACACTTGTGAGATGGCACCTGGCAACTTCAGTGTGGCGCTTGCTCCCACCTGATTCGCGTCATAGTGAGGCATGTACTGCTGCTGCTGCTGCTGCTGCTGGTACATGTGCTGTTGCTGGTGCTGAGCGTACTGCTGAGCGTACTGCTGCTGCTCTGCCTCATAGCCGGCATAACCCGCATATCCCTGCATGCACCAGAGGAGCCGCATGGTGGTCGGTCATGAGAGTGAGAGCATGGAGTGAGGTAGCATCTAAGGCTCTACTGCAAGCTGGTAGCTGCCTGGAAGCTGCCCTTTCCCAGACAGATATATAAGCAGGCTGACAGTGGTAGCCACAACCTCTGAGGCAGGCGAAGTGAAGGGTGTGACACAGTGTGACAGGAAGTGCTGCGCCGATGCAAAGCTGGCTCAGGCTGGCCTGGCCGCTGCCTCCCCTGCTGCTGCTGCCCCTGGGCCCTGGCCCCCCCTCCCCCCTGCTGCTGCTGCCCTGGGGCCACCCCCTCACCGGGTTGTACCCCTGGCCTGGCGCCCCTTGTCCAGAGCCGTATGGGTAGTCAGGGGCACTGCCAGGGTAGTGCTGCTGCTGCTGCTGCTGGTCCAGACCCTGGTGCTGCTGATATGGATGGTTTTGCTGCCGCTGCTGCTGCTGCTGCTGCTGCTGCTGCTGCTGCTGCTGCTGCTGCTGCTGCTGCTGCTGCTGCTGCTGCTGCTGGTACTGCCCATGCTGAGGCTGATGCGGGGTTGGGTGCTGGTTATCGGCGTACTGGGGTGCCTGCTCGTATGGGGCTGGCGGCGGCTGTGGTGCTGGCTGCGGCTGAGCGTAGTACGCCTGCCATTGCTGCCACTGCGCCATGTACTGTGCTTGTTGCTCAGGGGTCATGTTGTGGTAGTCGACCTCAGAGGCTGCAGCTGGGTCCAGATGTGCAACAGGCTGCCCCGTCATATCTGATGCTGGGGTGACCTGCTGGGGTGGAGGAGGTGGAGGTGGGGGCGGAGGCGGCACATAGGTTGCAGGTGGAGGGGGCGGGGCGGGTGAGGCATTGAACATCGGTGCCGCGTGATTTGCTGCATGACTGTATGAGGGCGGATAGTGCTCAGGCGGGGGCGGGGGCGGAGGGGCGTCAGGAGGTGGCGGAACACAATCCATTTGCTGATCACGGCTCGTTTGCTACCGTTTCTTCTGCCTAAGGGCTACCTACGCGTTACCCCCACGCCATGATTTCCTTCCCAAATGTGAACTACTCCGAGCTCCAAGCTCAAACTGTCGTGGCTGACTTGATGCGCTTAAGGAGACGTAGTATACACCTAGCCTGCTCATTGTAAACATTACTTTTTAACATGTGATGGCTTGCACGGCCCAGAGTACTCGCTGACGAGACGTCACAGGGGTCGGTACATTGGCTTCATCAGTGCCACACAGCAAGCAATCTACACTGAAACCGCGGTAAGCAGGGAGTTGAGCCGCTGGCTGGGCCGCTTGAGTGCTTGCACCGTGGGGATACACATACAGGATAGGCGTGTAATGTAAACATCTGTAAACATGTAATGTAGCAGTTGGCCATTGCGAGCTCGCAGCCTGTGTTAACGCTTAACAGCCCCTTTGTCCCTCACTACGGCCTCCATCTGAGCCGGACCACTAGTGGGCAATAGTGGCCCAAGTCAGATGGTGTTAGTGGGCTGTGTGGAGTATACCCATTGCACATGGCGCATGAGTGCCTACCACCTACAATGTTGCCTGGCCGCGAGGGCTATTGTGTAGAGTTGGCATGGAAAACATGCGCTGATTGTAAGCTGATGACAGACCATCAAGGGGGGGCACACTACTGTGCCACAGCAGGCTGCTGCTGAAGCTGCTGGGCCTTGGGTGGCCTATCTCGCAGCCGCTTGTAGCCCTGGCCAGGGTACTGCTTGCCCTTGGCTGGCAGAGCTGTGTGCTCCGGCCACCAGCACAGCTCCAGTGGGCGCCACCTGCTCTCCCCAGTGCGCTGCATGTTCAGAGCTGCATCGCAATCCCTGTCCAGTCACCTGCCTGGCTGTGGTGCTGGCTTGGCTTCGGCAGCCTTACCCTTGCCTTTGCCCTTGGTGGGCTGGGTGGGCTCAGGTGCCTGCTCAGCCTCGGTGCGCTTGGCTGGAGGGGGAGTGCTGGGCCCTGGCTCTGAGGCTGCTGCCGGTGTGGCTTCCTGGCTGCTGCATGGGGCCTGTAGGGGCTTGCGAGGGTTATCAGCCATACCAGGCTGACGGCCATAACGTGCTAAACAACGATCCTCATGCCTAGCCCCTGCAGAGGGTGTGAGTGTGCCCCCTGGCCCTGCAGCGGGTGTCACCTCAGCGGCAGGTAGCATGGCTGTGTGGCAGTGTGACTGTATCCACAGCTGAGGCCCAGTAGTGTGTGCCCCCTTCTTGAGCTGTCATCAGCTTACGTTTAGTGCATGCAGGTCATGCCGAATCTACACTACAGCCCTCGCGTTCAGGCAACATTGTAGGTGGTAGGCATTCATGCACCATGCCCATGTGCATTGGGTATACTCCACACAGCCCTAACACCAAAGTTTGGATGGTCCCGCTAGTGATCCCTAGTGTACCGACTCAAATGGAGGCCCTAGTGTGGGACAAGGGGGTTGCATCCACCATTATCATCATCAAGGGCCTGTGGCAGTACCTGGGTGTGCTGTTGGCTGCCCTGTGCACCTACACTCATGTCAGGGACCGTCTACCAGTTGCAGGGTGCTGGGAACATTGCTCCAAGACTGTACTCTTACAGCCTCGTAGTAGAAATACGTATTCAGGTAAGGAGTAGTGACATTGCGAGGGGTGCGCGAGATTCTGGCTGTGATATAACTATACCCACAGCTACATGCATGCCAGGAGTCGATGCGTCTCTGCTCATCAGTCACTGACACCGTAAGTAGTCCGCAACCGCTGGTATGACTGCCACGCCGCCCGCGCCGCCCCTTCGCCCTCGTCTGCCTCTTCCTCGCCATCAAGCAGAGGGACCTCATCATCGCCGCCAGGTTGGGCCTCACCGTCCGCTCGTGTGCTCTGCGCGGCCTCCATGGCGCCTGCCAGTCCCGCGAACAACGAGGTCACTGCCTGCGGATAATGTCGACATTGCACCTGGCGTACTTTCTTCAAAGCGCGTGACGCTACCTCCTGCGCTGTTCCGTGTGTGCGTTCGCCTGCTTGCTGTGGCCCTTACGTACATATCCGCTCGCACGCACCTGCTTGCCGGCCGGCCCCGTAAGCTTCAGTGCGAGCCCAAACCTGCCGGACGCCGCAAGTGCGTCGAGCACCTGCACCACCCAGACGGCCTCGTCAAGCGCCCCACCGCGCCCCGCCGCGTTTTCAGCGTCCTCTGCCGCTCCGGCGTGGCCCAGCCAGCATGTGTCCAAAATTACCAGCAGCTCCTGCGGCCACGGAAAGCTGCTCACTGGCTGTCTGGCGGGTCGCCGGCTATCTTGCTTGGCCAAGTCATGGTTATGTTCATTTTAACAGTCAATGCTCGTTGGCCAATGCTCAGACCAGCCTTTCTCGTAACGACCATTAGCAAACCTGGCACCAGACACCCCTGTTTCTCCAATACCAAGGGAAGGTAAGGGCGTACCACGTGCAGCACATGGCGAGACAGCTGTGGCTGTGCTTAGAGCCCACACAGCCCCACACCAGCCTGCATCCTCAGCTCTCACCTTGAGCGTGTCGCTGCTGATCTCCAGCCTGAACAAGCTGCGCAGCAACTGCGGCCCGCAACGCTTCAGGTAGCTGTACTTGGCATCAGGCGAGGGGCAGTGACGCCGCAGATCCCTGCAGGCAGGGGCCGGCAGCAGCGCTAGCCTGTTCTACATGATGCTGCACTTGGTGCGACAACCTGCGCCTGAGTAGGGGCCGAGGACTATGGGCGAGGCCTGCCTGTTGCGGGAGGTGTGGTGTGGTGTGTGGGGCACAGCACGCAGCCGGACAGGTGAGCGGAGGCAGGGGCCAAATCGCCTTGCCGGGGGGTAGCTGGTGGGAAGCTGGTGGGAAGCTAGTGGGAAGCTGGCAGAGCCCCAGGTAGCAGCTGAGTACCCCTGGGAGGTGGGGCTGGGCGAGGGGGCTGGCGCGGCCTCACCTGGTGAAATCCCCGCTGGTGCTGGGCAGGTCAGGCAGTGTCTGGCGTGATGTCAGCAGGGCTGCCGCTGCCACAGCCTCGGCAGCAGCCAAACCACCTGTGGGGCAGCCTGCAGTGGAGGGTGTGAGATCCAGGGTGGGTAACACTTTTGATCACACAAAACACACTTGCCAAGAGAAGGCAATGACCATAGGGCCTGAGATCAACACAACTGCAGCTTTGGCACCTTTGGAAGCTACGCGGAGGGTCAAGCTGAGTGGCATATTCCTAGGTCGGAGCATAAGGAACATAAGTGTTCCACGACACTGATTTGGCCTTTGCTGCCCCAACGTGAGGGTCAGGGTCATGACTTCATCTCCAACAAACCAGGGAACAGCGCTGCTGCGTGCTCCTGCGCAAGGTCCATTTGCAAAACTGGGCTACACTGTGAAGGTGAGCGAGCTGCTGCTGCTGCTGCTGCTGCTGCTGCTGCTGCTGCTGGCCCTTTGCCCTTCAGGGCCTCTCTCCCCTCCCTACAAGCCACACTTGGCGCCTTTGTACCCCTCCCAGCCACCCACGGTTTCTGTACAACCACCATCCAACCACCTTTCAACCAGGCCAGCGGTGACCAGCACTCCTGACCCCTGGCCCCGCCCCTGGCCTAGCCTGGCCCCGCCCTGCCGCTGCGCCTGGCCTGACCCAGCCGCAGGAGCCCCACCTCTACCTGACCTGCCCACCCTGCTGCTTGTCACTGCTGCTGCACCCCACCCTTGGTGCGCCCTGCCCTACTGAGACCTCAGGTTGCAGTGTGGCAGTTGTGCCGGCGGAGTCCTGTCCCCATAGGCAGCCACGCACCACCCACACGCCCTGCAGCAGGCCCCCAGCTGTCACGCCCTGCTGCTCATAGGCAAGGTCAAGGCTGACGTTGCCAGGCTGTCGCAATTGTGACAACTGCCTGGCCCTGGGACTACTAAGGCTGGGGCTGGGGCTGGGGCTGGGGCTGGGGCTGGGGCTGGGCTGGGGCTGGGGCTGGGGCTGGGGCTGGGGCTGGGGCTGGGGCTGGGGCTGGGGCTGGGGCTGGGGCTGGGGCTGGGGCTGGGGCTGGGGCTGGGGCTGGGGCTGGGGCTGGGGCTGGGGCTGGGGCTGGGGCTGGGGCTGGGGCTGGGGCTGGGGCTGAGGCTGAGGCTGGGGCTGGGGCTGGGGCTGGTGGTGCTGACTGCCGCCAGGGCCGCGCACCTGGCTGCATGCGGGTCCCATCCGGGGCAAAGGACCAGCTGGGTGCAGTCGCCGCTGCAGGCAGGTGGTAGGGGCTCAGAGTGGCCCTGCGGGTCAAGCTGGGTTGCAGCCGCACCTGGCTCACGGCTGCTGCAAGTACAGCCTGCTGGAACAATGCTAATGGTTGCTACACTGCGGAGGAAAGGGCTCGAATGGATACAAGCCATCATCTTAAGGTATAATGCTGGAACACACGCTGACAGTTTAGGCTGACAATTGGACGGTGGCCGGGGCTGTGGAGCTGTGGAGCGAGGGGGGGCCAAGAGCAAGGCATGTGAGGTGGTGTGCGCAGTGAGATGGGACACCTGCTTTGGTGGCGGACGGGGCTTGCAGGGGCTTGAGGTGGGCCACTGCTACCATGTTCTTGAAAGATTCATAGTCTACATTTTGGGCGACTGCGCGCTTTTTGGCTGCATCAACTGCCTGCAGTCAAGCTGGGGGAGTGAGGTGCTGGGTGAGGAGGGGCATGAGGCCCGGGCCACGCTGAGTATGCTGCACGGTGCAGGAAACCCTCACCTTGCGCTTGAAGTCGTCGTACATCTGTGCATGCAGCATGTCAATGATGGGTTTGGATTTTGCATGTGGCATGAAAGTTGCAAGAGACATACCGCATTTGAGAGCTCCTTTGATGTTTTGGGAGGTTTCTGGTCGGACACCATCTCTGCCTAGCTTCCCAATTTTGGAAGGTGGTCCACAAATGCAAACCAGATCTGCGGAGAGGTTTTGTGCTCAATGCTTGGCAGCCGTTCGTCTGCGTTGTCTGCTTCGCGCCTACGCCCGACCCATGACATGGATGCTGTTTTGAATTGCCAGTGTATGTGACAAACAGCCGGCATGCACTGGCTCGGCTGATTGCAAATGCATCGTGAGACTGATGCCACGACCTTTTTTAAACAGTGGGGCTTTCTAGCTGGCGAGTAGGCAGTGGTGAGCTTGGGATAAGGACCGTCATTGACGTTGCATACTCCAGGCAGCACACCAGGAGCTCCACCTGTAACTGTGTAGTAAAGCGATTTGCAGGGGCTTGGGCATGGGAATGTGATGTAAGATTGTCAAACTTGCATCACACATTTGCTGCAAATCGCCCAAAGCAGCTGTGGTGGTCCTACTGAAGCGACTTGCGTCGCGCTGCATGCTACAAACAATCGCACGGAATCTTTCAAGACAGATCGGCTCACCGGCAGACAAGCGTGCGCTGCGGGGCAGTGTGTTGCGAATGGCTCACACCTACCAGTGAGTGCTCGCATGCCATAGTGGTTGCGGTCGTGTACCAACTGCCCCCAGAACGTTGGCCACTGAACCCCCCACCAGCTGACGCCTGGTGCCCTGACTACTGATTTGATGCACTGACATCAAGCCACGGTCCTTGCCTGGCCGCTGTGCTGCCACTAGGTACCCCCGGCCTGCAGTCACCACCGACTGCGTCATAGTGGCCCAGCCCAGCCCGGACCGTGCCGCTCAACTGCTGCTGATCCGGCGGAAAGGCGAGCCTTACAAGGCAGGTAGGGCACCTCGAGAGGTTGTGCAGGTGCAGGGGTCGGGTCAGGGAGTCCAGGGCAGGGAGTGTTGATCGACTCTGTTGATTGTCACTGTGTTGTTGAACTAGGCTTCCCATGTAAGGGAGAAGAGAGAGCACAATAGACAGGGTTGTTGCAACACGACAGATGACTCCGATCGCAGCGGGCCCACAGTGTCAGTCAGCCCAGCCTGTCCAGCTAGGCACAGGGTGTGGGAGAGGCTGGTGGCGCGTAGGGCAAGTGGGCGCTGCCGGGCGGCTTTGTGAACGAGCATGAGGACCTGGACACTGCAGCTGGGCGGGAGCTGCAGGAGGAGACGTCTGTGGACCCTGCCCAGGTCACGCTGACCCAGGTGCGGGCAGGGCCTCACGGCCAGGACTACGGCTAGGGGCAGGGCCGGGGCCAAGGCATCAAGGGCAGGGACTGCATCCTCCCTACCCCTTCCTTCACCCCCTCCCTACCCTTGCTCACCCTCTGCTTGCCAACTCCCCTCACATCCCCTGGGTGTTTAGAGGGTTGCTTGGTGCACTAGCCTGAAGTTGCCCAGCACTCCTGGCCTGCACTCATGTGCTGAGTAGTTTGGGCAGGTGGGGACGTTTGGCACGCCTGGCCGTGACCCACGCGGCTGGACAGTGACGGTTGCGTATGCAGCCCTTGTGCCCAGCACTGACCTGGGCGTCAAGGCGGCGGTGGGTACCTCCCCACCCCACCCCCTGAGGCGCGCTGCCTAGCCTTTGCTGGTGCTTGCTGTGCTGTGCTTGGTGGTTGAGTCTGGCTTAACCCTCCACCCTCAGGACCGTGATGCAGGGGGTTGGGCCCGGTGGATGCGTGCCCCCGCCTGATTCTAACAGCAAGATGTTGAACCTGAGGCTGCCAACTGAGGCATGGGCTTTTGTTGTGCCTCGCATGGAAGCCTGGTCTTGTCTCACTCCCCCTCCCAGCCCCATTCTTCCCTGCCGCCGTCATCACTACCGCCCACCCTACCACCTTGGCTGCTGCAGGACGATGCGGAAGAAGCGCAGTGGTTTGATGTATGCGCCTTGCCCGCCCTGGCCTTCGATCATAAGCTGATTGTGAAGACAGCGCTAAATGCTTTGGCAGGGAGGCCTGAGACCCAGAAGGCTGCAGGTAAGCAGCTGTGCCTAGCTTGGGGCAGGCGGGAGGGGCAGGCTGCAGCTCTAGACAATGCAGGGCGCAGGTAGCACTTCTAGCTGAAGGTCTACGAGGCTGTGATCTGGCTGCAATGTCGCAGGGGCGTTGCCTAGCCAGCTTGCGACCGCTGCGGCGCAGCTAATGGAGCCCTGGCAAGAGCCGGCTTGACTGCTGCCTAGTGGCTGGTCTAGATGTTGACTAAGTTGCATGCACGCTTCTTTTGGGGATATCTGTTACCTCTCCTCGTGGCATGGGAGCTAAGGCTGTAGAACAATCGTGTTGGGTTTGGAGAGACACAAAGGAGCAAAGGCACTCATGGACAAACACCATGTAACAGTGAAGCAGAAGCTGCTCAACAACCTGCTACTCGTTCGCATTACAAGTCGAACGGGTGTACGGTACGGGCGCCGACGGCCAAGTGAGGTGGTTCCACAGTGCCCGCATGCAAGCGTGTATAAAAACAGGTGTGCCTATCTCCGCGCGGTCAAAATGCAACTAGCCACCCTCTAAACATACATAACGCCGCGCACATAGAACAGGTAACTATTGCAACCACCAACTACCTCGCTAACTAATGTTTCGAACCTGCTAGCTTACCTTTGCTGCTACCTGCTGCTGCTACCTCACGGAGTTCTGCCGCGTTGCAAGAGTAAATGGGACAACGAGGTGCGGCAGCGCTTGGCGATAGCCCAAGAGCTTGACTGTGTCCCGAAGATGAAGGAATGGACTCAGCTGACCGCAGATCGTAGCCCGCAAGATGACATGGGCGCCATGAAGCAGTCCTTTGAGCGCCGTGATGACGATGCCAGATTGAGGGACAGCAGCGACTGGCCTGACAGACGACAGAGCAAGTTTCGCAGCGAGCATAATGAGCACAGTGGCGAGCCAAGGTTTGCCAGACCAAGGTGAATCCCAGGACAGCCAGCGTGCAGATACTGGGAAAAGCGCATCGGCAGCGCGCAGAAGGCGTGCATCATGCCTCTCCTACGAGTTGGGTGATCCTGGGGCCATGTCAGGACTGCAGCTACGCTGTGGGCCATTTGCAGCGGGAAGCACGTCGCGGCGGGGGTAGTTTCGGCACGATGTGCCGGCTGCTATTCCTCGGCCGCATGCAGCCTCTGAGCTAATGTGCAAGCAGTGCAGGGGCCAGCAGCAGGGTGGGCATCAGATGCTGCTCAATGTCCTATGCGGCAGATGTGGCGCAGATTGGGGGCAGCAGATGGCACAGCAGCAAGCTACATCATAACAGGCGCGCAGCGCCCGCAGCTACAGAACCGCAGGATTGCCTGCTCATCGTCAGCCTGGTGTGCACTCAATGTAGCTAGTGCGGCAGAGCTGGCAACAGGAGCTGGCTGGGGGTGCATACCTGTCAGCGCTTGCCTGTTCTGCTAAAGAGTGGGCTGCTGGTGGGCATCACCTTCAGCAGGCCTGGCAGCTCACCCCCCTGCCAGCGTGTGCTTGCCTTTGCACGCAACTGCCCCCTCCTCTCTCCCACATCCAAACCTCCGCCACACGCAATTGCCCTCTCCCCCATGCTCTGCCCTCCCCCTCATGCCCTGCCCTCCCCCTCGTCTTCGCCGCCACCGTCGGTCCCCGCCAGCTGCAGTCTGAGTCCTCCTCAGCCCCTTGCCCCTGCATGACCACCCCGCAGCAGCCAGGTGCCCCCAGCACCCGTCGCCGTGCCCCAGGCGCTGCGGCTGCCGGGGCACGGCACCCCCTGTGCTGTCCACAGCAGTGTGCACCACCGCGCGCCTCCTGACGCAGGGGCCACCCTGAGCCGCAGCCACAGCCTCGCAGCCGAAGTCCAGAGCCTGGGGCTCGGGAGCGGTTCAGTGATGCTGACCACAGGCGGGCGCCAGACGGCAGAGACGCGCGTGGCCCCTTCCGGGCTGGCCCGCCCCTCGACCACCTTGGCTCGGGGTACAGACCTGCTGAGGCCTCGGAGGGGCGCATGATGGGCATGGCGCGACGTCCAGAGCTGATGGGGGGCATGGGCGACCCCCTGGCAGCTGTCATGCACAGCCGCCTGACAGACCAGGTCAAGGACTACATCCTGCAAGCCTGCCGCAAAGGCGATTGCTCGCCAGATGACTTCAGTGACGCCAACCTGGCTGGCCTGGAACGCCTGTTTCCAAAGGACGCCCTCGAGGTGGGTGCCCGTAGCAGCCAAATGCAGCTGCCGGCAAGACTACTGGGACCCCACTTGCTGGCGTGTGCTGCGTTGCCCACAAAGGTGGCGAGGCTGGCTGCGGTGATGCAGCAAACCATGTGCCATGCCATGTTCTTGAAGAGTGTTCTCATACACCCATTTGTACAGTCACAGCTCTGTCATATACTCGCATGTGTACTCATCTGCCTGCTCATCTGCCTTGTGCAAGCCACACACTGCCCCGCTCAGTACCCGCTCAATACCCTCTCAGTCAAGGCTCCTGGCCTCTCCTCCGCCTGACTGTTGCCCATGCAGGCGGTCCACCAATATGCAGGGGTGCGCAAGGCCAAGCTGTACAACCCCCCCGCCTTCTTCTCCGGCATCATCAAGCGGGTGCAGGCAGAGGCAGCGCAAGCGAGGAGGCAGGCCAGCCCCGGCCGCGGCCCCCAGCCCGCCGACCCCCGGCCAGTGATGTACAGCAACCCTGAGCCCCGCGCCCACAAGCAGCGCTCCTCCCCCCGCCGCTACCCACGGGACGCCGAGGAGCCGCTGCGTGCTAGGTCAATGTCTGAAGATGAGCCTGAGCCACAGCTGCTGCTGCCTGCAAGGTGAGGGGCTGCCTCCCTGATACCACCCTAACGTAACTGGCTGGCTGGCTGGCTGGCTGGCTGGCTGGAACCAACCTGTCACCCTCATGCCCATGAGCTGAGTCAGCTTCAGCTTAGTGTCAGGCAACATGCAGCTGCCAACCCCCTCTACCTCAATTTGCCCTCTCCTCCTCCAGTATGCACCATTCAGGGTTGGCATCGCTTGTTCTTGCCCACCTGGCGCCTAGCCTGCTGCACAGCTTCACGTGTTCTGGCACCAGCCTAAATCCTCCAGTGAACACTTAGAACCACCCCTACCTCCCACACTGCCCTCCATGCACTGCCCTCCATACACTGCCCTCCATGCACTGCCCTCCATGCACTGCCCTCCATGCACATACACTGCTGCCTGGCTTACGGCCCTGAGTGCAGGGAGAAGGTCGAGCTGCGCAGCACAGGCGCTGCCCAGGAGCGGGAGCAGGGCGGCAGCCCCCCCAGGTGGGGTCCTCACAGCCTCCTGCCTGGCCTCACCTGCACACCGGTGCTGTCCCCTACTACTGAAACATATCACAAAACAGACGTCTGTTTCCAATTGTTACACATGATGCAAGGAAACAAACGCTGCAATACACTCCACCAGCCTGGCCAGGCTCAAGGTGGTGAGCCTAATGGGGAGCTGAGCGTGTGGTTGAGGTGCTGCTAGTTGCTGCAAACTGCTGCTGCCCACTTGCTCACGCCAAGGGTGGTGCTCATCCACCCTCCTCAGCATCACCAGCAGGAAGGCATGCGTCCCAGCAGGGGATGCGGGTGCAGCCGCCAGCTTCGCCTACAGCCGGCCGGCCAGCCCTGCAGCCAGAGCTCTTCCCGCCACACCGCACAAATGCATGCCTGCTCAGTGGCGGCCACCTGCTGCCGCCCACCCTGCAGGGCCCAGCAGCCTCCTCCCCGCCGCCGTAGCCCCAGCCCCATCCCGGTGCAGTCACCGCCTGCCCCCGTCACCTCCCCACCCAATGGAACTCCCCGCCTAGGCATCCTGGCCAGCTTCAAAGCCCAGGTGCTGCCGCCACAATGCAGCACAGAGCGCGCCGCGGCAGCCGCGGCAGCCATAGCCGCCAACGCTGCTGCTGGGGCTGTGGCGGCGGCGGCGGCCAAGCAGCGCGCCCAGGAGGCTGCAGAGATGGTGCAGGACGGTCCCCCTCACCTGGCCATGGCCCATCCCAGTGGGCGGGGTCACGGCAGCGACAGCAAACCCACAGACTCCCCCCCCCAGGCAGCCTCCCTACCTGTGAGCCCCGCCACGCAAGCGCAGCTGCTGCCAGCCCCTCCCCCCTTGCCCCCCCCGCCGCCGCTGTCAGCAGCTGAGCTAGCCTTGGTGCGGCGCCAGGCGGGTGCCGGCATGGAGGAGAGCGCGCGTGGGGCTGGGCCAAGCAATGCCGACCAGCGCCCTGAGCCGGCGCCTGCTGCAGCCGCCGCTGCTCCTCTTCCTGCTGCCCGCCAGGCGCCCCTGTTTGCGCGCGACCTGACCAAGGTGCCGCCTGAGGCAGACATGCCAGCGGAGAGGTACCCCATGGGCCGCGTGGCTCGCGAGGATCGAGGCGAGGGCCGGCCCACCGGCTGGGGGCCAGCTGGGGGTGAGCCACGCGGGGCCCCCCAGGACCGCTACCCTCCTCGTTCACGAGACAGGTCACGGGAGCGGTCGCGGGAACGGGAAGGAATGCGCAACGGGCGGCCCTCTGATCGCTCCGAGCGCGGGCTTCGCGACGAGCGGCCAAGCCGCGAGGAGCCCCGGGAGCTGCGCGCGCCGCGGGGCGACAGGGACGATCACTTGTGGCGGGAGGAACGCGGCGACCGAGGTCAACGGGGGGAGGAGCGGGGACAGCGTGGTGTGCGGCTGGAGTTGGAGGAGCGAGGGCGCAGCCGCGATGCAGTTCGGCTGGTGCGGGAGCCAGCGGGGCGTGACGGGCCATTGTCTGCAGGGCGGCCAGGCAGCCTGTTTGATCGAGAGCGGGAGGTGGTGGCGGTGGGCAGTCGGCGGGGCAGGGAGTGGGAGATGCCTGAGCCAGTGGGTCCGGGCGGCACCCGGCTGTCAGCGCGAGAGCTGGCCCTGATTGAGCGGGACAGGGAGGAGCAGGCGCTGCAGCGGGCAAGGCTGGAACGCGGCATGGGCATGGCCGGGGGGCCGGAGGCGGGCATGGGCCCAAGGCATCCCCCCCTGGCCATGGCTGGCGGGGCGCCCTGGTCGCCTGGCATGGCCTGGCGTCCAGGCATGGGCCCGCCCCCCTCCGCTGCGATGCTGTCGCCCAGAGAGGCTTCCTGGATGCCTGCCGGCCGGCCACCCATGTATGCTGAGCCAGGCTACCGGGCTGTTGCTGCACCTGATGCCCGGACCAGCCTGGCTAGCTATCGGCAAGGCAGCGGCTGGGGTGGTGGCGGGACGCTGGGCTTTAATGGCATGGACCCTGGCCGGGCACCCATGATGCATGCGGGGGTGCGCCGCCCCTCCAGGCGGTCCGTCATCAAGTCTGTGGCCACAGTGGTCAGCGCTGAGCCTGGCGATGATGCACATGCGCAGCAGCATGCAGAGCAGCAGTCAGAGGAGCCTGACTATGCAGAGGCAGGGCGGGCCGGGCGGCAGCAAGGGGGGCCGGGTGGTGCGGCGCAGGGGGATGGCAGGGGCAGGGGCAAGGAGGGGTCAGACAGTGAAAGCCCACGGCGGGAGGGCAAGGCGTGGGGCAGAGGAGGCGGGGCGGAGGCTCGGCGCATGGAGGAGGACGAGTCGGATGCAGGCAGAGGCGGCAGCAGCTCTCCCAGTGGTGGTGGGGGGGCCCAGGATGTGGAGCCGTCTACTGTTGACGATTTGCTGATGAACGAAGCTGAGCCAGCGTAGGGGCTTCGCTGGGTCCAGGGGTCGGGGTGGATCGGGGTTGGGTGGGTCAGGGGGGCAGAGGGGGCAGCAGCGCCTCAGGGGGTTTCAAGGCGCGGTGAAGGGGGTCAAAGCACAGCCTTGGGCAGCAGGCTGAGGAAGTCAGTGCAGCACAACGTGCCAGGGCAGGCAGGGGTGTCAGGGCAGGAGGTGGAGGTTGAGTCACAGGCAGCCCGGGGGAAAGGCAGTCGGGATGCGAATGCTGGGATTGCTGTTGCTGCAGTGTAGGCAGTGCGGGTGGCACATGTCAACATCATTTATCTCAGGGTTAGCGGCACATTAGTCTTGTGGGTCAGATTTGCGACAGTATGCAACTGCCTTGCCGTGGCATTGCGTGGCATGACGGGCAATGCCGCATGTTATGTTACAGCCTTGATATACAAACAAAACTAATTCAACAAGGAACAACATGTTTGCCTGTGGGCAATCCCACTCGGCTACTCCAATAAAGTTGAACTCACTGCTACTGGGTCAACGTACATCAAGTCCGCAGGCACGGTAGGGTCGGATACCCGGCAACATGGCCGACCAGCTCAGCGTGTGGAGCGCATTCCGACGCTCACTCTGCGCGTAAATCCGTGCAGAAATGAGTCCGGAAAAGCCGTTATCCCTTATCGTTAGGGGGGTTGGTGGTTCAATGGGAGGGGTAGCCATCATAGCTCTCGTGGCCAGGCAATAGTGTAGGTGGTAGGCGACCATGCCCATGTGTATGTCATGTATAGGCCACATAATATACACTATATAATAAGTCCTGCTATTATATATACACTATATAATAAGTCCTGCTATTATAAATAATACAGACCATGCCATGCGATGGGAAAACCACACAAAAAAACACTGTTTTGTAGTGGTCCACAATTAGTATGTGCGACTGCAATGAAGGCTCAAGGTTGAGGGCCAAGGTGCTGAGTGCAGCCGTCAAAAGTAAGAAGTGTAGGGTCAGTGTCCACCTCTGTCGCATGAAAGAGCGGATGGACGCTGTCAAGAGAGGGGGTGCGCTTTCGAGGGCAGCTGGCAGCCCAGCAGAATAGCCTGGCCACCAAGGGAGTGTGAGGCTGGCCAACCGAGAGTGTGTGTCAAGCATGAGGCCCGATATCGTCCATCACTAACATCGTCAGTTCGCCGGTGCATGACCAACTCCATGCTTTGATCATAATTATTGCTCATGCAGGCCAAATGAAGTGCCAGCTGATGGGTATGGCGAGAATGGCCCCCATGATACTCTGTCAGCCACTGGTACCCACAAGCTCGACACCACAGGCCATGACAAGAAGCTAGAAATAGGCGTATCTCATCAAATGAACCACTGCAAATCCTCCTATCCTCGGTTTACACATCGAAAGTGCTACATATCACACATCATTGAGAAAGGTGTAATCACTCGTATAGCAATGTGTGCCCAATGCCCAACAGCACCACATTTCATTTGCCAAAACAAGTCCTACAACATCCATTAGCAATTACGCAATGACCAACTGAGCAACTGCATTGCAACCGTGTAAGCTTCTTGATCTAGTTCAACCCTCTCACAGTTTGCAGGACAAGGCAGATGGGAGGCTGAAGTGCAGTGTCGCCACGCAGCCAGAGCTCCTGCATTCCAGCATAACTCCTTGCTGATGTACCCGCAGCCTCAGAGGTGTTGCCTCTATGGAGGTGATGGTCACATTCTGAACAGTGTGTCAGGAGCAGCACCTCGGCCATAGACAAGCAAAGAACTGCTCCTGCACACCTCTCTCAACAATAGGTCATGTGCACTGCCCGATCCCTGCACAGGGCTGTTCTGCACCCATGCCACCTAATCCATGAGCAGTACAAGCCGCATGTGCCATAACTACAATTCACCTGCAAAATCTTGCATTGTGCGCCTTCCTGAAAGCTTACTCAAATGTAGGTTTGGCTATGTGCATTGACCCCAGGTGAACAGGATCATTGTTCCAATATATATGCTAATGCGTCTATGGCTGGCTCTGGCTGCAAACCTACAGATGGCAAATCAATGTGTCCACAGCAGCTTGATGCAACCCCTCCCCGCCTGCCGCTGCAGCCTGCGACAGGCCCACCCCTCGAGGCGACTGTGACTGCAAAAGTGGCAGCACTGTGCTAGGAGCAGCTCCACAGTCAGCATCGCGCAGGATGTCCAGGTGCTGCCCTGCTGCTGGTCCGCTGTTGCTGCTGCTGGAGCCCTGGGTCCGGTCAGATGAGCAGGTAGCGCTGAGTTGAAGATGGTGAACATGCAGGGGGAAGGGCTGCTGTGTCCTAGCTGGTTCTGCCAGCCAGCCAGCCATGATGATGACTGTGTACCGCAGTGCCCTACTGCAGCTGCATGCAGTGTGGCAGTCTTGCCCGGCACATACGCAGAGCCATGAATGACATGAGAGAAGAGCAGCTGGCCCACAGAGAGACCAGTGCCCCTCACTGCTATGCACCCAGGGCTGCCACCAGGGGAGGGTCAGCCGCAGCCTCCCCTGCAACCTGTGACCTCTGGTACTGGCTCCTGCCGCCCACAGCACACGGCTTGTGCGCAGCCAGCTCCGCCCTGAAGACTGCCAGCTTCTCAGGACTCAGACTGGCAGACAGTTCACTGACCAGCTCGCCATCACGCACCATGTGGAAATACGGCACCTGCAGCAGCAGCAGGACACATGAGGTGGGGGTGGAGGGGTGGAGAGAACAGTCTTGCGGTGCAGGCTGAGAAGTTCAGCGCAATACAGCATGGAGGGGGCTTCAAAGAAAGCAGCTGCCAGTGCTGGCCAGGGTGGTCCTAGGTGGAGCGGAGGTTGAAGCTAAGCCACATGTGGCAGCTAAGCCTAAACAACAAAGCGAAGTCAAACTGGGAGGACATGCCAGAGCTCACAACTCGGCATGGCTGGGTGCACTCGGTCTGTTCTGTGACCAACACGGTGTAATATGGTACTGGAAGTACTGCACGCACCTATCCCCTGCTGTGGTTGTCAAGCATGTCAGCACTCACATTGACGCAAGAGGCATCACATGCATGTAGCCCACCCCAGTCCCCTAACCTTGCGGATGTCCAGAGCTTTGAAGAGGTCCATCAACTCTGGGTTGCTCCCATTTAGCTTGACCCACAACACGTCTGGATTGGCACGAGCAATGGAACATATCTTCGGGAAGATGCTTTTGCAGACCTGGGCAGGACAACAAGCAGAGATGTGGTCAAATATGGCTGTGCTAGGGTTTGGAATGTGAAGCTAGGCTGTGGCAAGTGACACTACATGCATGGCATGCATCGCTGCAAGTGGGTTGTCAGAAGCATGTTTGCTGCAAGCATCGCATCTCTGTTTACTCACATAGCAATCACTTGTAAAGAATTTGGCTACCAACAGTCGCCCCTGCTCCTTGGCTTGTGCCAGGCACGACTTGTATTCTGCAGCTGAGTGTGCTTCCCGCATGTTCTCAGGCATGGGACCTTGCCACCTGCAAGTCACAAACATGTACAATGCAATGGGTCCAGCGCCGCTCGTCACAGCTTATCATCATCCTTGTTGAATTGTGCAGGCGTTCGTGGTCCACCGTGCGTCATGGGCACGTGCGGATGGGACGGGTAAGGCTACGTACCAGCCTAATCCCTGCGACTGGAGGTGCTGCATGCTGGCTCGTTCCAAGTCTCGCTTGCGGCGCCTGCAGGTCAAATGACAAGATAAGCCATTCGAACAACTCTTTACCCTGCAGCTATACCATACCAGCTACGCACCTCTCTTCTGTGTCGAGTCGCCTCTTTCGTGCGTCTGGGTGTTCACAGAGCACTGGCTGTTGCGGTTCTGTCGGAGCGCAATTGAGTAGGGCGAGAGGCGCCGGACACCTAAGGAGTTGCTGCCTTGAGGTCCTGTGAATTGCTGGGTGTAAAGAGCCTGTGCTGCTATGCGGCAGGGAAGCAGTTTTCATTTGCGTTATTGGGCCGGCACTGCGGGCAAGGCTTTGTTAAGTGCATCGTCACAGGGCATGGTGTGACGCACGGGCTCCTGCCGCCAAGAATGTGAATGTGTCACGTCATAGACGGGGATTATTAACTAGCTCGCAGCTGACCCCCTGACCGTGACAGAACGAAGACGTTCGCATGATCATACACGTATAAAGCTGGACAGCAGCTTGCATCTTGAGTGCAGCATCTTGAGTGCAGCCCCCTTGTCCCTCACTAAAGCGTCAATCTGAGCCGAACCACTAGGGAACACTAGTGGGCAATACTGGCCCGACTCAGATGGTGTTAATGGGCTGTGTGGAGTATATCCAATGCACATGGACATGGTGCATGAGTGCCTACCACCTACACAGTAGGCTACACTATTGCCTGACCGCGAGGGCTATTGTGTAAAATTGGCATGACCTGCATGCACTAAATGTAAGCTGATAAAAGCTTATCAAAGGGGGGCACACTACTGTGCCACAGCAGGCTGCTGCTGCTGCTGCTGCTGCTGCTGCTGCTGCTGCTGCCCCTCCAGCTTCACTGGCTTAGGGTTGCGTGCAAGTTCTGGAGCACAGCCAAACTATCCCACAGCGACCTGCTAATGAGGGTGATCAAGGCAGATGTGGAGTTAGGCAGGAGGTGTCAGGCCAGCTGGAGTGCTCAGTTCCAGCTTGCCGCCAAAGAGCTGCTGGGGGGTGAGTTCACCTTGAGCCCGGACATGGTCCTAGGCACCAAGGCTATGGAAGTCAAGTGGCTCGAGAGGTGGGGGAGGCGTTGGGTTGGGTTTGAGGGAGACCCTAGAGTCAGGCGTTCCCAACTACCTGTAAACCACCCCCCTGTGATACGAAGCCTGTATCTCCGCAGCCACTCAGTCAAAAATATATGTAATAATATATAATATATGTAAACAGTGCTTTGAACAGAGGAGACTCATAGCTACGAGATGGCAGACGCATCAAAAACTATCTCGCTCTCAGCGGTGCTCAGTGCCTGCCCAAAGACCGACATTTAAATTCATGCGATTTCGCCCCATGCGAGGCGCGCCGCTCTAGCACGCTTCGCCACACTGTTGTGAGTGGCACCTGCAACGCGCAGCAGCAGTCGGAACATGTTTTGCTTTTGGCATGTGGACGCGACGACGGCAGTCGTGACAGCTGGATATCATTATTAGCTTTTGGAGCTGCTGCTGGCGCTAGTGCATTACCGGCTGCTCTACCAGGCTTAAAGAAGGTGCTAGGTGCAGTACGTGGTGTTGTCTCACCTTGCTTTGCTGCCCTCGACTTGTTAGCTGCAGGTGCCTCACGCTTACGTGACGTGCTATCGGCTGCCAGCTGTTGCTGCCGCTGAGGGGGTGCACCAAGCCGCTCTTGGCACGCATGGTCACCCACATTAACCACGCTGGGCCTGCCACCACGCTGGGCCTGAGCAGCAGGCTGTTGTCCTGGAGCAGCTGGCTAAGGGTGACAGCCCGTGGTGGAGACCGATCCTTCTGCCGCTCAAGCAGCTGTGACACAGCATCTCTCGCATGCGCCCAGACGCGCAGCATGGACACCGTTGAGCTGATGTAGCTGGCCCAGCGGGTGTCACACGGCACTTGGGGCTTGGCGCCCCATGCTCCCATGCCGAGCGGCACCCAATACTGGTGGATGGGGGCGGTGTTTGTTCCGGTACATATGCACCTGACCCTGGAGGCGGCACCGAGCAGCCCTTAGGGAGTGATTGGTAGCTGTCGCTCTGGATGCCACCTGCTGCAAAGCCGTGTGCTCACCCTGCAGGCGTTGGTGTGCTGCCTGCAGGTCGTCCAGATCGCCCTGCAACCCATCCACGGTGCCCACTAGGGACTGCTCCACATCCCGCAGCCGCTGCACCTCAGCCTGTGCCCTGCCCACCACAACCTTCAAACCACTAGGGCAGTGGCGGTGGCCTGCCTGGGGAGAGCTGTTTAACGCCGTCAGATGGGCACGGAGAGCTTTGCTGGGCCTCTTGCCCATGGCTTGCAGGGGGTGGGAGAGAGTGGGAGCGGGTGGGAGGAGGGGAGGGCTGGAGAGCTGGTATGGGCGGGGATGGGCGGGGAGTAGGGCTAGGTGGACTGGAAGGGGGTGGTGGAAGGGGGTGCCAACTCATCATACACCTGCAGCCAACAATTGATGTGCCTTTGAAGTGGTCTTAATCATCGTGCGTAAATCCAATAACTATGTTTCTTTGTTCTGGTGATGCACGTAAGAGTCATCTTGGACAAAAGTGTAGGGAGTTTGGCTGGAGCTCAGCGGCGGTGGCAAGATGCAGCAAAGATGTTGAGGGGTGGGGGGGTTTGCAAGCCAGGCGCCCACCATTATAGCGATGTAGCGCTGCCGTCAACACTTAAGGGATTCCTCACATCCTCGCCAAGCGGCCTGCACCATCAGGAAGCTCGCGCAGTCATGTTTGCCGGACTTCGATGGTGTGCGCCACCGACATGTCGTGCATCGCCAACGGATAGCCAAGGACGTAGCTTACCAGTGTAGCTAACAACGGTCTGTGATTGGGACACATCCGGGGTCACATGTGGCTGCCCGCATCGAATGACTCCGATGGCAATTCCAGTCTTACATTAAACGCGCATTATCACATTGCAGCAGACGCAGCAAACGTTACATGAAATGATTGAGTATATGGGCTGCAGTTGCATGAAGATTACCAACCCCATGTTGGGAACGCCTGACCTAGACTGCCTGAGACGGTGCATCGGGAGAGATGCTCGTATGCTGCATGGTTCAAGCCTTCTAAACAGACAGCTCTCTGCAGAAGTTCGCACGAGCCTGACTAGGTTTAGGTTAGGCAACAGTGGTTTGGGGGTGGAGAAGGCTCGGTTTGAGGGTAACTTTCATTGATCGCACATGCACCAGATGCACAGAGGGGGTAGTGGATGACGCCATGCATTTCATCTTTGAGTGCACTGCCACGAGTTCCATCAGGCAACAGGCGGAGTTTGCCATGACTTTCCAGGACAGTAATGAGAGCTTGCATGACTTCATGTTGAGCCCATGTACACCTTTGTTTGTGCACCTTGCTTTGAAGTGCGTTACAGAAAGTCCCGAACCTCTAGAGGGGGAGGGCGGCCAAGCAGCCTAACGGCTGACGGCTTGAGTGGCGTAAGCCACCATACGCTGCTGCTGCTGGGCCTTGGGTGGCCTATCTCGCAGCCGCTTGTAACCCAGGCTAGGGTACTCCTTGCCCTTGGCTGGCAGAGCTCCCTGCTCTGGCCAGTAGCACAGCTCCAGTGGGCGCCACCTGCTCTCCCCAGTGCGCTGCATGTTCAAAGCTGCATTGCAGTCCCTGTTCAGCCACCTGCCTGGCTGTGGTGCTGGCTTGGCTTTGGCAGCCTTGCCCTTGCCCTTGCCTTTGCCCTTGGTGGGCTGGGTGGGCTCAGCTGCCTGCTCAACCTCGGTGCGCTTGCTGCGTTTGGCTGGAGGGGGGGTGTTGGGCCCTGATTCTGAAGCTGCTGCCGGTGTGGCTTCCTGGCTGCTGCATGGGGCCTGTGGGGGCTTGCGGGGGGCCACTACCGGGCCCCACACTGGCTGGTCACACTGCTGGCTCCAGGCTGGGCGCAATAGGGGGAGGTCCACCTGCCCTGCTGGGGGCTTCCAGTCTGCACGCCTGGTGGGCTGCTCATGGTCCAGCTCCTCCTCACAGGGCTGCTGGCCATTCACTGCTGAGTTGACCCGGGTGGTGCGGTGCTCATCCACTAGCACCACCCTGCCCCCCAGCTGGCCTGCGCCCCTGGGCCTGCACACCACCTTACAGGAGGCCCGCAACACCGCATCAGCACCCCACCCCACCCTCCCCCAGTGCCAATGCTAGCTGCGCCAAAGAACACTACCAGCTGCTTGGCACGCCCATGGCGCTCCATGGACACCTCCGCCATGTCCTCCTCCAGCTGCAGCCATGCACACATCCTGAACAGCCAGCCAGCTTCAGAGCAGCGCCATACCCTAGGGAGTGGTGGACTTCTTGCCCCAGAAATGACATTTATGCCTACGGCTGCAGCATGGGGCCGCAGCCATACAGCTGCTGCCCTCTGGCCCTCAGCTCTAGTCAGGGGTTGGATACACCTCCCCAACGCTACCCGAGTCAAGATCAGGAGTAACTCCCCAGGAACTGGGCATTGGCGCTCAGGCACAGGCTGCAGCGCTCCATCCCGACCTGGGTGGGAGTGCCCTGCAGCACCTCCTGGCCAGCACTTGCTGGCTAGTGCGCGGGACAGTCCCCACTGGGCCTACAGCCACGACCATTACTGCAGCAGCAGCAGTGGCAGCAGCGTACGCGACAGCAGCAGGAGCAGAAGGGGGAGTGACAGCAGCAGGAGCAGAAGGGGGAGTGACAGCAGCAGGAGCAGAAGGGGGAATGACAGCAGCAGGAGCAGAAGGGGGAACGACAGCAGCAGCTGTGCTGTCTACCTCTTGCCACCTCCCACCCCTGGCCCTAGCAGCTACCAGTAGGGGCAGACAAGGGGCACAATGCCGCACGCATGACCCGTGGTCCGAGCGGTCGGTCAACACACGACATTGTGTTTGGGAACCTGGAGTTGCGTGCGAGCCGCTTATCACCCGACATTGTGCTTTGCACAGCAGGGTTTTTGCCCTGTGTCACCTCATTAGAGCGTTTGTGCTCCCCTTAGGGCTGTATGGCAGCCAGGTATGGGGCACTGCCTTCCTTGGGCACGGTATGCAGCTCTCCAACCCAGTGCAAACACGCATGCTCAGCTTTCTCAGGTTTGCTGCCAGGGTACGTAGCTCAGTGTCAGGCCTGATGGTGCTGCATGAGTTGGGGCAGCTGCCCCTCCAACTTTACTGGCTAAGGGCTGCATGCAAGTTCTGGAACACTGCCAAACTTTCCCACAGTGACCTGCTGATGAGGGTCATCAAGGCAGATGTGGAGTTAGGCAGGAGCTGTCAGGCTAGTTGGAGTGCTCAGTTCCAGCTTGCCGCCAGAGAGCTGATGGGGGGTGAGTTCACCTTGAGCCCGGACATGGTCCTAGGCACCAAGGCTATGGAAGTCAAGTGGCTCGAGAGGTGGGGGAGGCGTTGGGTTGGGTTTGAGGGAGACCCTAGACTGCCTGAGACGGTGCATCGGGAGAGATGTTCGTATGCTGCATGGTTTAAGCATGGGGACGGCATTGGCATCAATCACATGGCACCACACCTGCTTAACAGACAGCTCTCTACAGAAGTTCGCACGAGCCTGACTAGGTTCAGGTTAGGCAACAGCGGTCTGGGGGTGGAGAAGGCTCGGTTTGAGGGGGTAACTTTCATTGATCGCACATGCACCAGATGCACAGAGGGGGTAGTGGATGACGCCATGCATTTCATCTTTGAGTGCACTGCCACGAGTTCCATCAGGGAGCAGCCGGAGTTTGCCTTGACTTTACAGAACAACAATGAGAACTTGCATGACTTCATGTTGAGCCCATGTGCACCTTTGTTTGTGCACCTTGCTATGAAGTGCGTTTCAGAAAGTCCCGAACCCCTTGAGGGGGAGGGCGGCCTAGCAGCCTAACGGCTGACGGCTTAAGCGGTGTAAGCCACATCACAGCAGGGTTTAGGGAGCCGGAGTTGCGTACGAGGGTGTTACTGGCGGCCGGGACGTCGAGCACGCTACACTTAACTCCCCCACCAGGCTGTGCAAGCACATTCAACACAGAACGATCACGAGGCTGTGCTGGCACGATCACGAAAGCTAGTTGATACACACTGTGCCACACTTTGCAGAACCTGGTTCTCTGTGTTGCCCCTGCGTCTTTCCTTAGACGGCACGGGGTTCGGTAGAGCGGATGTAGAAAAGAGGACGTGTAAATGAGGGCGGGCGGGCGGGTGGGTTCTCTGCCACAAGGTGTTCCCCAACGCACCAATATTACGCGCTGTGTACGGTTGCAAGAGATGCTTGCATTACACAGGGTGCGCGTATCCCCACAATTTTATGGGCCAACATGTGTAAAACCAATGGCTGTAGTAGACCAACTCGAGGCAAACTCCTCTGCTCGTCCCCACAGCAGCTCGACGCTCACCAGTAGCCCTGCATCGGCACACACGCCGCACAGCACTGATGCGCGGGGTTCTCTAATGGCGAACACAAGCAATGACCAGGGGCAGGTCTGGGGCCACTTTGCCGTGTAAGTTTCACCTTCCCCTCCCCTCCCTCCCTTCCTCGCCCCAGTGACAAGCCGCTGCTGGTCCTTGGCTCTGCCCCTGTGGCTCGCAGTTCAAGTACGGCGGTTGAACGCAAGTGGCTAACTCCCCTCTTGACAGGGAGGAATGTGGCATGCCATGCCAGGACAAAGTTCCTACAGCCTGGCCTAGTTGTGGCCCTGCCCACAGCCCCTGCCTAGAGCCCCTGCACCTGTGGGGCTCTAAACCTTCACCGTGCCCATGCCCCTGGCCCCGCACCTGCTTGCGCCCCTGCACTCCAATCTGCCCCAGCAGCAGCGTGGAGAACAGACCCACGTGGTAGCTGATGAGGTACAGCCAGAACCTGGACGGGCAGCAGCCTCACGTCACCTCCAGTCACCAAAAGCCAGCTGCTGGCTGATGCACTGTCACAAGGCATCCTCTGCCTGACTTACTTGTCAGTCAGCGCAGGGCCAATGGGCCAGTGGGCCAGCTCCTGTACGCAGGACAAGGGTCAAGGAAAGGCTTCAGGAGAGGGGCAAGGAAATGTCTCAGGCTCAGGGGGCGAGGTGAGGGAACAGGCAAGGGGTCAGGGTCAGTGATAGGCCAAAACTACAGACAGCTCTAAGGGTGCGGCGCTAACAAAGGCCACTGCTCTCCTGCTACTGTCGACCACACCTTGGCCACCCTGCCCTCCTGCTCAACCAGGTATGGATATTCACCCAGTTTGGAGGGGGTTCTGGACTCGATTCTGATGCCAGCCCCCCTCCCCCCCTCCCTCCCTCCCTCTGCTGCTGCTGCCCGGGTGTGTGTGGGGGGCCATCTTAGGCGCACCTCGCCAATGGAGGACATAAGGAGGCCGAACAGGCTGTTGCCTCCAAACGCAGTGACTGGGATGCTGGCAGGGATGGTCCACCTGCGGTCACCATGATCACTCAGCGTGACATAACATCCTGTGTGGGGTGTAATATCATCACAAGCGATGCTGGTATATGAATGCCATCCATCAAGGCAGCACTGCCCAACACCACAGCTACCACCTTTGCCCCCATTGGGCTGGTTTGTTATGGCCTTAATACATGGCATAGGAACAACGTATCATTTATGTTTTTAACAACGTTGCGCCAGCGAGCAGTTCGAGTCTAGAGAAGTGCTGGGCCCGTGCTGCAGGCTTCCTGGCACTGTGATGTGGGCACAATGCATAGCTAGCTAGGGGTGGAAGCTGACAGATGCAAGAGCGAGGAAGCAGGGATACACAAGCTCTGTCGGGGCTGCGGCTCTCATCAAAGATTGGGACCGCGCACCCACACACCCGAGGAAACCAAGTCCCAGCACAAGCGGATCAGTCTTGAGCCAGTTGCGATCGAAGCCAGAATCCATGCTGGCAGCTGAAACCTTGACGACCCGAGGCCGGCACACTACGGGCCTGGCTGCGCTGCGGGCTGCATAGGAAGAAACACGACACACATCGGTCAAGATGAGCCTTTATTGATGAATGCCACCACACGATGGGGCTGCTACGGACCTGCCGTGGGACGGGTTGAAACCGCAGCGGAGCGAGAGGTGAGCATCATTCTGGATGTTTGGGGTAAGGGCTGAGCTGCACTGCTTACTTTGTTGACGCGGTGTGGACTGACAGTGCAAATTTGGAGGTTGCGAGTTGCAAGATCAGTGTGAAGCAAAATGAGACCAGAAAGGCCCCGTCAACTGGGCGCACCCTGGGCTCCTGCTACTAGCCTGGGCTCCTGTTACCAGCCTGTAGCGGGGAAGAGGTGGGGTGCGGGTTGGCTGGGTTGGCTATGCTAGGTAGGATAATCTGTGCCCAAGTGTGATGCTGGCCATAAGGTATCCTGAACCCGGTGAAGGAAACAGTGAGTTCACAGCCCAACGAGCTACCCCGCTCTGAGCTCGTGGTACATGGCATTCATGGCTGAGGGGTAGCAACAACTCAAGCTTGGACCTCAGCCAGGGTTGTATGCCAGTCACCATGTAGCTATACTCTATACATGCAAATTGGTATCTAATGCGAGGCAGCTTTCGTGCTTCTGCTGCTGGGCAAGTCGGACATGCATGACACCATGGATAAAACAATTTGGAGATGCGATGTGCCTTCGAGATCGACACGCTGCGGTGAACCATCTTTGGAGAGGCTTGCTCGCGTGGGGTCAGGATGGGCGATGAAGGGTAAGCAAAAGTGCACCAAAGCATGACTTGGTCCACGCACTGAACGCCAGTCCGATTGGTATAACCGCAGAGGACGGTCCGATGCAACACCGGAGGTAAGCGACTCTGACGGCCGCATGAGCAACAGCTTGCCCTGCCGCCTCTCTTCAATCGGTGGAGCAATGCACGCTGAAAAGCACATCGCACGCTACGGATGCAGGTTTCCGGGGAGTCCAGACCAGCTCAGCGTGCTCAGCCCACTGCTGGTAAGGCACAGCCATTGCCAATCGCGCAAACTCATATCACCATCGCCTCCTCGGCATTAAACTCGTGCGCACAGCGCATGTTTTCGACTCCGTGACTGCACTGCGCGCCGCTCGCCGCGTGCCCGCAGCTCCAGCTGGGCTGTCCGGAGGCCTACCCGCTAGGCCAGGTGGCCTGCCTGGCCTGCCTCCGCGCGGCCTCGCTGGGGGCCTGCCCCCTCGCCAGCAACCCAGTCCAGCCAGCTCTGCCCCAGCTGCCCCTCCAGCAAGTGCTGCAGCCTCCTCCTCAGGTACCAGCACGTCAGGCCCAGCACCAAGCAGCACCCCTGCTGCCTCAGCCATGCCTAAGCTGCCACCCAAGCCCATAGGCCTGCCTGGCCTGCCCCCACGCGCCGGGCTAGGGCCCAGTCCCGCGGCTACAAGCGCTGCAGCCCCAGCCCAGCAGCCAGCAGCCCCAGCAACCGCAGCTGCCCCAGGAGCATCAAGTGGGGTTCCTGCCGCCCCCCCTACCACACGCCCCAACCTCCCCGCTCGACCTGCTGGGCTGGGTGGTGCCAGCCTGCCACCAGGCCCTGCTGCAACTGCCCCAACCACCACCCCAACCGTCACAACAACCGCAGCAACCACCAGGGCTGCCACCAGCACACCAGCTGCGGGCCCAAGCTTGCCACCTCGACCAGCAGGCATGGGTCTGGGGCTAGGCCCGGCTCGTGGCCTGGGCCCCCGCCCCACCGCCAGCTCAACCACCTCAACCGCCTCAACCTCCACACCACCAGCTGCAACCACCCCAGGTCCAGCCAGGCCTCCCATGCCAGCTGCACCAGCTGCTGCTCCCCCTCCTGCCTCGGGGGCAGGGGCCGTGCCGCCAGCTGCCACCTCAGCTGGCCGCACCCCAGCCACCCGCCCTGCTGCTCCCCCCCCGGCTGCTGCTGCTGCTGCCACCCCCCCAGCAGCCCCAGCGCCTGCAGCCGCCGCCCAGGCACCTGCACCAGCAGCAGACACTGCAGTTGACCCGAGCGAGGACCCCAAAGGGCGCAAGGCACAGGTGGCTGCGTGACCCAGGCTGTGTGCGGCACCTAGGCCATGCCCATCGCCCCATGCCACACCCTGTCACTGAGGCCCCTGACCCTGACCCTGACCCTGAGGCCCCTGCCCCTGCCCCTAAGGCTCGCCACTGCCGCTGCCACTGCCACTGCCCCCCTCCCCTCCCCTCCCCTCCCTCCCCTCCCCCCCTGCTTTCCCCCTCCCCCTGCACCCCTCCCCCCTCCTCCCCCGCTGCAGGCCTTCTGTCAGAATGCGCGCGTGACGTTGATTCGGGCAGCCGGGCGCTTGGGGCTGCGCTATGACTCCGAGGCTGTGCAGCAGTTCATGACCGTGATAGGCCGGCTGGAGACCCTGAACGGGGCGCAGCTCTATCGCAACTATGGCAGGTGCGCTGCAGCAGCAGCAGCAGTCGGGGCAGGGCAGGCAGGGGGGGCAGGAGAGGCAGGGGGGCCAGCAGCAGCAGGGGGGCCAGCAGCAGGAGTGTGGCAGCAGCAGCAGGCGGGGTAGCGTGGGCAGCAGGGGGGGCAGGGGGCAAGGGTAGGGCCAGGGGGGTCCTGCATGGCCTGGCGAGTGAAGCTGGGTGGAAGCTGGGGGGGCAGGTGGGGTGGAGTAGGCAGTCAGGCAGGTGCCGCATGAGCAGAGCAGCACGAGCAGGTGGGCCAGCTGACCAGGCAGTTTGCACAATACACACCCACACCTGCTGCTCCCGCCCCTGACCCGCACCCTGCTGCTCCCCCCCGCCTGACTCACCCTGGTGTATGGCCCCCCTGCCCCAGGCGCGTTGACCTGCCTGGCCTGGCCCAGCGTGAGGCGAGGGAGCTGGACAGCCGTCAGGCCGGGGGGCGGCTGGACCTCAAGATCAAGGTCCTGCTGCTGGGCATCAGCGGTGAGCAGGGACAAAGGGAGGGGGAGGGGGAGGGGGAGGGGGAGGGGGATGAATGTCATAGGGCCACCGTCTGCTGTGCTGCAGTGGGCCTGCCCCCAGCTGTGGCCCGGCCATCCCCCTCACAGGCATGGGCAAGAGCGAGCTCATCAACGCCCTGCTGGAGCGGCCTGCAGCGCGGACCAGCGCCTTCCAGGCCGCCACCAGGGGCATCAGGGTGGCAAGGGGCGAGGTGGCAGGCATCAAGGTCAGCTCCATGTCCAGGGCTCAACACAATTGAGTGACATATGAACTGCTCAGTGGAGCGCCTCAAATATGCACATGGGCCGGGAAGGGGAAGGGTTCTTTGCAGCCTGACTCCTGGTTTGCTGGACAATCCTGCTGCTGCCCGCAGCTCTGCTGACCGTGCCCAGCTCAGCCCCCTCCCTTGGCTCTCTTACTCCCCTAAGCTCCCTGGGGAACCCCCCATGGGCCCCCTTAACCCCCCCTCCTCACTGCCCCCCTCCCTCCCCCCCTCCTGCACCCCTCCAGTTGGAGCTGATTGACACCCCTGGCCTGCACCCCTCCAGCAGCGCTTCAGGCCACAACCGCGCCGTGCTCAAGGCCGTCAAGGCAGCCTACAGGTGACGGCCTGGGGCGACCCTGGTCAGCAGTAGGTGCTAGGGGGGGCAGGGTTGGGGGTGGGCTAGGGGCCAGGGTTGGGGGAGGGGAAGGGGAACGGGGAGGCGGGGGGGGGGAGTAGGGCAGGGAGGGGGCAGGGTAGGGAGGGGGTTGTGGCGGCAGCAGGGCCGGCAGGCAAGCCCGCAGCGCTACCAGACCTGCGGCCATGAGGCCAGGTGCATGGAGCATGCTGGGGGGCCCCGGGGACCACACTCTCTCCACTCTCCCACCCCACCCACCCCACCCGACCCCACCCCACCCCACCCCACCCCACCCCACCCCACCCCACCCCACCCCACCCACCCCACCCCACCCCACCCCACCCAGCCCCCTCCACTTCAGCTCGAGGAAGCTAGGGTCACTCCCTCACCTGGCCGACCTCCCCATCTCCCCCACCCCTACATCTCCCCTTGGACTTGGACTACCTCGCCACCTCTCGCCACCAGCGGACCACCTTGTTCCTCTCTGTCACCTTGGGCCTCACCTGGCTGCACTGGGGCACCCTCCCTCCCCCTGGCTGCCCCACGCCCCCACACCAACCATAGCGTCGCCTAAACAGGCAGCAGCAGCCAGGGAGGAGGAGGACCCGGTGGACCCGGAAGCCTGGGCCATTCTCTCACCTGGTATCCCCTGGGCGGCCCCAGCCCCCTGCCTGCCCCCCTGCCTGCCCCCCTGGGCCATTCTCTCACCTGGTCGACCTCCCCATTACCCCCACCCCCCACCCCACCCCCCTACCATGGATGCCCCCGTCTCCCCGTCTCCCCCACCATCCCACCACATCTCCACATGCCCCTTGCCCCACATCTCCCCCCCCCCCTCACCCACCACATCTCCCCCCCCCCCTCACCATCCCTACCATGGATGCAGGTGGCACAAGCCCAACTACGTGTTCTGGGTGGACCGGCTCGACTCCAGCCGCACCCCCATGGCTGACCTGGCCCTGCTGCAGCAGCTCAACGCCGCACTGGGCACCAAGGTGGGGGCCGGCACCCGCACCCTCAGGCACGGGGCCCCTCACCCTGCCGGCACCACCCCACCCCTCATCAGCACCCCGGCCCCTGCTAGGGCACCAGGGGGCAGCCACCACACGCCCCCTCATACTCTGCAGCTTGATGCATCGCCGCCCCACTCCCCTCCACCCTCCCCCTCCATCGACAACAGATGTGGCATACAGCTCTGCCCCCTGCCCCTGCCCCCTTCCCCCTGCCCCCCGCCCCTTGCCCCCTGCCCCTGCTGACCCCCACCCTGCTGCCCCCCCCTCCCCTGCCCTCCCCCTCCCCCCTGCCCCAGGTGTGGCGTGAGACCATGATCGTGCTGACCCACGCCCACGCCTGCCGCACCGCCATGGGCAATGCCGCGTACGACACCTTCACCAAGCAGCGGCGCAACATCATGGCCCAGGTGGTGCGCCAGGCTGCAGGGGACGCCCAGGCAAGTGGCGGACAGCCCCCGTGGTGCCCTAGCAGGGGCCCTCACCTCCACTACCTCCTCAATTGTTTCCTCCAGCCCGGCAGCCTCCAGTCCAGCCCCTGCCATGCTTGCCCCTCCCCCCCCCTCCCCCTCCCCCTCCCCCCTCCCTCCCCTCCCCTCCCCCACTGACTTGAAGTGCGCCAGCCCCTGCCCCCCCCTCCTCCTCCCTCCCCCTCCCTCCTGCCCCCCTGTAGGTGCGCAACCCCCTGTTCCTGGTGGACAGCCACCCCTCCTGCCCCACCAACAGCTTCGGGCAGCCGGTGATCATGGAGGGGGCGCAGGCGCTGCCCTGGAAGCAGGTGCTGATGATGCAGCTGGTGGGCTACAGGCTGTATGAGAGCGTGGTCGCGCACTTCAAGTCAGTGGGGGAGGGGAAGGGGAGGGGAGGGGAGGGGAGGGGAGGGGAGGGGGAGGGGGAGGGGGAGGGGGAGGGG
>JASKMD010000019.1:5614299-5685209 GCA_030144725.1 Haematococcus lacustris
CAAGGGGAGGAGGGTCAGGGGACAAGGGGAGGAGGGTCAGGGGACAAGGGGAGGAGGGTCAGGGGACAAGGGGAGGAGGGTCAGGGGACAAGGGGAGGAGGGGGTCAGGGGACAAGGGGAGGAGGGTCAGGGGACAAGGGGAGGAGGGTCAGGGGACAAGGCGGAGGAGGGTCAGGGGACAAGGGGAGGAGGGTCAGGGCGACAAGGGGAGGAGGGTCAGGGGACAAGGGGAGGAGGGTCAGGGGACAAGGGGAGGAGGGTCAGGGGACAAGGGGGAGGGAGGGTCAGGGGACAAGCGGGAGGAGGGTCAGGGGACAAGGGGAGGAGGGTCAGGGGACAAGGGGAGGAGGGTCAGGGGACAAGGGGAGGAGGGTCAGGGGACAAGGGGAGGAGGGTCAGGGGACAAGGGGAGGAGGGTCAGGGGACAAGGGGAGGAGGGTCAGGGGACAAGGGGAGGAGGGTCAGGGGACAAGGGGAGGAGGGTCAGGGGACAAGGGGAGGAGGGTCAGGGGACAAGGGGAGGAGGGGTCAGGGGACAAGGGGAGGAGGGTCAGGGGACAAGGGGAGGAGGGTCAGGGGACAAGGGGAGGAGGGTCAGGGGACAAGGGGAGGAGGGTCAGGGGACAAGGGGAGGAGGGTCAGGGGACAAGGGGGAGGAGGGTCAGGGGACAAGGGGAGGAGGGTCAGGGGACAAGGGGAGGAGGGTCAGGGGACAAGGGGAGGAGGGTCAGGGGACAAGGGGAGGAGGGTCAGGGGACAAGGGGAGGAGGGTCAGGGGACAAGGGGAGGAGGGTCAGGGGACAAGGGGAGGAGGGTCAGGGGACAAGGGGAGGAGGGTCAGGGGACAAGGGGAGGAGGGTCAGGGGACAAGGGGAGGAGGGTCAGGGGACAAGGGGAGGAGGGTCAGGGGACAAGGGGAGGAGGGTCAGGGGACAAGGGAGGAGGGTCAGGGGACAAGGGGAGGAGGGTCAGGGGACAAGGGGAGGAGGGTCAGGGGACAAGGGGAGGAGGGTCAGGGGACAAGGGGAGGAGGGTCAGGGGACAAGGGGAGGAGGGTCAGGGGACAAGGGGAGGAGGGTCAGGGGACAAGGGGAGGAGGGTCAGGGGACAAGGGGAGGAGGGTCAGGGGACAAGGGGAGGAGGGTCAGGGGACAAGGGGAGGAGGGTCAGGGGACAAGGGGAGGAGGGTCAGGGGACAAGGGGAGGAGGGTCAGGGGACAAGGGGAGGAGGGTCAGGGGACAAGGGAGGAGGGTCAGGGGACAAGGGGAGGAGGGTCAGGGGACAAGGGGAGGAGGGTCAGGGGACAAGGGGAGGAGGGTCAGGGGACAAGGGGAGGAGGGTCAGGGGACAAGGGGAGGAGGGTCAGGGGACAAGGGGAGGAGGGTCAGGGGACAAGGGGAGGAGGGTCAGGGGACAAGGGGAGGAGGGTCAGGGGACAAGGGGAGGAGGGTCAGGGGACAAGGGAGGAGGGTCAGGGGACAAGGGGAGGAGGGTCAGGGGACAAGGGGAGGAGGGTCAGGGGACAAGGGGAGGAGGGTCAGGGGACAAGGGGAGGAGGGTCAGGGGACAAGGGGAGGAGGGTCAGGGGACAAGGGGAGGAGGGTCAGGGGACAAGGGGAGGAGGGTCAGGGGACAAGGGGAGGAGGGTCAGGGGACAAGGGGAGGAGGGTCAGGGGACAAGGGGAGGAGGGTCAGGGGACAAGGGGAGGAGGGTCAGGGGACAAGGGGAGGAGGGTCAGGGGACAAGGGGAGGAGGGTCAGGGGACAAGGGGAGGAGGGTCAGGGGACAAGGGGAGGAGGGTCAGGGGACAAGGGGAGGAGGGTCAGGGGACAAGGGGAGGAGGGTCAGGGGACAAGGGGAGGAGGGTCAGGGGACAAGGGGAGGAGGGTCAGGGGACAAGGGGAGGAGGGTCAGGGGACAAGGGGAGGAGGGTCAGGGGACAAGGGGAGGAGGGTCAGGGGACAAGGGGAGGAGGGTCAGGGGACAAGGGGAGGAGGGTCAGGGGACAAGGGGAGGAGGGTCAGGGGACAAGGGGAGGAGGGTCAGGGGACAAGGGGAGGAGGGTCAGGGGACAAGGGGAGGAGGGTCAGGGGACAAGGGGAGGAGGGTCAGGGGACAAGGGGAGGAGGGTCAGGGGACAAGGGGAGGAGGGTCAGGGGACAAGGGGAGGAGGGTCAGGGGACAAGGGGAGGAGGGTCAGGGGACAAGGGGAGGAGGGTCAGGGGACAAGGGGAGGAGGGTCAGGGGACAAGGGGAGGAGGGTCAGGGGACAAGGGGAGGAGGGTCAGGGGACAAGGGGAGGAGGGTCAGGGGACAAGGGGAGGAGGGTCAGGGGACAAGGGGAGGAGGGTCAGGGGACAAGGGGAGGAGGGTCAGGGGACAAGGGGAGGAGGGTCAGGGGACAAGGGGAGGAGGGTCAGGGGACAAGGGGAGGAGGGTCAGGGGACAAGGGGAGGAGGGTCAGGGGACAAGGGGAGGAGGGTCAGGGGACAAGGGGAGGAGGGTCAGGGGACAAGGGGAGGAGGGTCAGGGGACAAGGGGAGGAGGGTCAGGGGACAAGGGGAGGAGGGTCAGGGGACAAGGGGAGGAGGGTCAGGGGACAAGGGGAGGAGGGTCAGGGGACAAGGGGAGGAGGGTCAGGGGACAAGGGGAGGAGGGTCAGGGGACAAGGGGAGGAGGGTCAGGGGACAAGGGGAGGAGGGTCAGGGGACAAGGGGAGGAGGGTCAGGGGACAAGGGGAGGAGGGTCAGGGGACAAGGGGAGGAGGGTCAGGGGACAAGGGGAGGAGGGTCAGGGGACAAGGGGAGGAGGGTCAGGGGACAAGGGGAGGAGGGTCAGGGGACAAGGGGAGGAGGGTCAGGGGACAAGGGGAGGAGGGTCAGGGGACAAGGGGAGGAGGGTCAGGGGACAAGGGGAGGAGGGTCAGGGGACAAGGGGAGGAGGGTCAGGGGACAAGGGGAGGAGGGTCAGGGGACAAGGGGAGGAGGGTCAGGGGACAAGGGGAGGAGGGTCAGGGGACAAGGGGAGGAGGGTCAGGGGACAAGGGGAGGAGGGTCAGGGGACAAGGGGAGGAGGGTCAGGGGACAAGGGGAGGAGGGTCAGGGGACAAGGGGAGGAGGGTCAGGGGACAAGGGGAGGAGGGTCAGGGGACAAGGGGAGGAGGGTCAGGGGACAAGGGGAGGAGGGTCAGGGGACAAGGGGAGGAGGGTCAGGGGACAAGGGGAGGAGGGTCAGGGGACAAGGGGAGGAGGGTCAGGGGACAAGGGGAGGAGGGTCAGGGGACAAGGGGAGGAGGGTCAGGGGACAAGGGGAGGAGGGTCAGGGGACAAGGGGAGGAGGGTCAGGGGACAAGGGGAGGAGGGTCAGGGGACAAGGGGAGGAGGGTCAGGGGACAAGGGGAGGAGGGTCAGGGGACAAGGGGAGGAGGGTCAGGGGACAAGGGGAGGAGGGTCAGGGGACAAGGGGAGGAGGGTCAGGGGACAAGGGGAGGAGGGTCAGGGGACAAGGGGAGGAGGGTCAGGGGACAAGGGGAGGAGGGTCAGGGGACAAGGGGAGGAGGGTCAGGGGACAAGGGGAGGAGGGTCAGGGGACAAGGGGAGGAGGGTCAGGGGACAAGGGGAGGAGGGTCAGGGGACAAGGGGAGGAGGGTCAGGGGACAAGGGGAGGAGGGTCAGGGGACAAGGGGAGGAGGGTCAGGGGACAAGGGGAGGAGGGTCAGGGGACAAGGGGAGGAGGGTCAGGGGACAAGGGGAGGAGGGTCAGGGGACAAGGGGAGGAGGGTCAGGGGACAAGGGGAGGAGGGTCAGGGGACAAGGGGAGGAGGGTCAGGGGACAAGGGGAGGAGGGTCAGGGGACAAGGGGAGGAGGGTCAGGGGACAAGGGGAGGAGGGTCAGGGGACAAGGGGAGGAGGGTCAGGGGACAAGGGGAGGAGGGTCAGGGGACAAGGGGAGGAGGGTCAGGGGACAAGGGGAGGAGGGTCAGGGGACAGAGGGGGAGGAGGGTCAGGGGACAAGGGGAGGAGGGTCAGGGGACAAGGGGAGGAGGGTCAGGGGACAAGGGGAGGAGGGTCAGGGGACAAGGGGAGGAGGGTCAGGGGACAAGGGGAGGAGGGTCAGGGGACAAGGGGAGGAGGGTCAGGGGACAAGGGGAGGAGGGTCAGGGGACAAGGGGAGGAGGGTCAGGGGACAAGGGGAGGAGGGTCAGGGGACAAGGGGAGGAGGGTCAGGGGACAAGGGGAGGAGGGTCAGGGGACAAGGGGAGGAGGGTCAGGGGACAAGGGGAGGAGGGTCAGGGGACAAGGGGAGGAGGGTCAGGGGACAAGGGGAGGAGGGTCAGGGGACAAGGGGAGGAGGGTCAGGGGACAAGGGGAGGAGGGTCAGGGGACAAGGGGAGGAGGGTCAGGGGACAAGGGGAGGAGGGTCAGGGGACAAGGGGAGGAGGGTCAGGGGACAAGGGGAGGAGGGTCAGGGGACAAGGGGAGGAGGGTCAGGGGACAAGGGGAGGAGGGTCAGGGGACAAGGGGAGGAGGGTCAGGGGACAAGGGGAGGAGGGTCAGGGGACAAGGGGAGGAGGGTCAGGGGACAAGGGGAGGAGGGTCAGGGGACAAGGGGAGGAGGGTCAGGGGACAAGGGGAGGAGGGTCAGGGGACAAGGGGAGGAGGGTCAGGGGACAAGGGGAGGAGGGTCAGGGGACAAGGGGAGGAGGGTCAGGGGACAAGGGGAGGAGGGTCAGGGGACAAGGGGAGGAGGGTCAGGGGACAAGGGGAGGAGGGTCAGGGGACAAGGGGAGGAGGGTCAGGGGACAAGGGGAGGAGGGTCAGGGGACAAGGGGAGGAGGGTCAGGGGACAAGGGGAGGAGGGTCAGGGGACAAGGGGAGGAGGGTCAGGGGACAAGGGGAGGAGGGTCAGGGGACAAGGGGAGGAGGGTCAGGGGACAAGGGGAGGAGGGTCAGGGGACAAGGGGAGGAGGGTCAGGGGACAAGGGGAGGAGGGTCAGGGGACAAGGGGAGGAGGGTCAGGGGACAAGGGGAGGAGGGTCAGGGGACAGGGGGCAGGCGCTGTCAGCGGCCACAGAGCTCCAGCCTGCTGCTGCTGCTGCCTTGCCCCGGCAGTGCCGGAGGCTGATGTGCAGCTGATGCCCACCCTCGACTACTATGGCTTTGAGCACGAGGACGCCATCAACGGCATCGTGGCCGAGTATGATGGCCAGGTCTTCACCAGGTGTGACCTATCAGGCATGGCAGTGTGACTAGTGGGGTGACCGGCAGTGTGACCTGTCGCTGTCAATGTCAATGTGTGGCTTCCCTGGGTTGGCCCGGGCCAGCATTGCTGCTGCACCCGCCCGCCCGCCCGCCCGCCCGCCTGCCTGCCTCCAAGCCCGCCCGCCCGCCCGCCTGCCTGCCTGCCTGCCTGCCTGCCTGCCTGCCTGCCTGCCTGCCTGCCTGCCTGCCTGCCTGCCTGCCTGCCTGCCAGCCAGCCTGCCTGCCACCCCATGCCTGGCCAGCTGCCTGTCTCCTGCTGGCTGGGTGGTGTCCAGGCACGGGTGGGGCGGCGTGCCGCTCAATGTGCACCTGGCGCTGGAGAAGGACAAGACCAACCTGTGTGTGCAGGGCGAGGTGCACTGCAGCCTGGTGCACAGCGTGCCGCCCTTTGGGCCCAGACACATCACACAGGTCAGGCGGCAACCCCTCACCCTCACCCTCACCCTCACCCTCACCCTCACCCTCACCCTCACCCTCACCCTCACCCTCACCCTCACCCTCACCCTCACCCTCACCCTCACCCTCACCCTCACCCTCACCCTCACCCTCACCCTCACCCTCACCCTCACCCTCACCCTCACCCTGGCCCTGAATCTGACCCCTTGACCTGACCCCTGATCTTGGCCCTGACCCCCCCGCCCTGAACCCTTGCTTGCTCCCCCTCCTGCTCTTCTTGCCCGCCCCCTCCGCCCCGGCCCCCCGCAGCGCTCTGCTGTGCATGGCGCCGCAGGTCAACGTGGCGGCTGAGATGCTGCGCCCCAACATCAAGGACGTGCTGTACCAGCTGGACGTCAACACCTTCAGGGACGGCCTTATCAGCAAGGGGGACCACGCGGGTGGGGCAAGGGGCAAGGGGCAAGGGGGGGTGGGGCAAGGGGCCAGGGGGGGTGGGGTCAGGGGCCAGGGGGGGCGGGGCCAGGGGCAAGGGGGGGTGGGGCCAGGGGCCAGGGGGGGTGGGGCCTGGGGCAAGTGGGGAGGCTATGGGAGGTGCCGTGTGTGGGGCTGTGGTACACATGAGGGCGTGAGAGGTGTCGTGTACCCTAACCCTAACCCCCGTGTGGTGTGGAGGGGGAGGGGCAGTGTAGTGCTGCAGCTGCTCACGGCCCTGGGCGGCGCTGTGGCCCTGGGCGGGGTGTGCTCAGGTGTGGGGTTCATCGCAGCACGGCTGGGGGAGGGCGGCCGCCTCACCCGGGGTCCCCGGGGCCTGGGCCTGCGCATCCAGGACAACATCCAGCTTGGCCCCTTCAAGGTACGCGGGCAGCAGTGCATCCTTCTGACTGACCAGCTCCCCTGCCCCTGCTGCCCCTGCTGCCCCTGCTGCCCCTGCTGCGCCTGCTGCGCCTGCTGCCCCTGCTGCCTCCCCTGCCGCTGCTAGCCCCTGCTGGCTGCTAGGCCCTTGGCTCTTTGCTTAGCTTACTGACAGCCAGGCAGCTGCCTCTCACTGGGCAGAGGGGCTGACATGTAGGGGGGTCACATCATCATCCTCGTGTCTCCTGCACTGCCTAGGGTCGGTTCGGCTTGGCTCGGCTCGCCCCAGCCTCGTTTGCCCTGCCCTGCCTACCACCAGGTTGAGGCGTGTGCGGCAAAGATGACGTCAGACGCAGCGCAGGGGGGCCGGGACGAGGCCTGGGGCGGACGCGCCTTCGTGCAATGCGCCTGGTGCCCGGTGCGGCCCCCGCCCCCACACTGTATGCCCCCGCTGACCAGCTTGACCTGCCTGTCTCAACTGACCCTGGCCCTTGTATCGCCCTGGCCCTGGGCCCTGGCCCTAGCCCTAGCCAAGGATTCAGTCCATCTGGTGCGGGGTAGGCCTAGCAACAGAGCCTGACAGGGATCATGGTGCGATCTGGCTCCTCCTCTGCCCTAGCCCTGGCCCTAGCCCTGGCCCCGTGCCACTTGCCCCGTGCCACTAGTTCAAGGCCTCGTGCTACTTCATTCTAGTACCATTGTGAAAGCCAAGCCAAGCCAGCTCTATTAAACACCTCTCCACTGTGCCTTTTATTGTCTCCTTATGCCTACCAGCTGCCAAGATATTACATGTTTTAGTACCCTACCCCCTAAGCCCTGGCCCGTTTACCTCGTCCTGGTTCACCCGGGGTCCCTGCCCTGCCCTGGTCACACCGCAGCCCTCTTTCGCTGCCTGACCTGCCTCCCAGACCTAGATATGGGTCCTCCTCTGCCCTGGCCCTGGCCCTGGCCCTGACCCTGACCCTGGCCCTAGCCCTGGCCAGACCTAGACTGCCCTGACTGACTGACGGACTCACCAGCCTGACCTGCCTGCCTGCCGCATCTCCCCCCTTGGACTAGGCTAGGTGGGGCAGGTGGGTCGGCAGGCCAGGGTCTAGCCTGGTGCAACAGGCACAGCAGCAGGAGGAGGCCGGGGGAGGTGCAGGCCAGGCAGCGCCAGGGGCCTGTGAGGGTAGGTCTGCCACACGCTCAGCAGGTCCCCTTCATTCATTCAAACAGGGACGCTGAGCTCTGAACTGCTTCACCCACTCACTCACCCCGCCACTCCTCCTGGGTCCCCTCTAACCCAAATCCAACAAGCAGGCCATGAACCACCTCTTCCACCTCCCTCCACTGCCCTCCCACTTTCCCCCCTCCCCTCCCCCTATAGGAGCTGGGCATGGTCTACGACTTCTACCAGCAGCGCACTAAGGAGTCCGACGGCTTCAGCATCGGGGGCTGGGCCAGCAGCATGAGCTACGACTTTGGCTTCCTGGGCGCAGCATGTGGCGTAGAGGCAGACTACGTGCCCGGTCAGTGACCGCCCAGCCCCCCTCCACCCACCTGCAGCTCAGCTCAGCTCTGAGCTCTGAGTTCTGAGTTCAGTCCACTGCCGCCCGGGCCTGCCCACCCTGACTGCCCCTGCACCCCTACTACCATTTGCACCATCCCCCACCATGTGTTCATTCACCCCCCCACCCCCCCTGCCCACCCTGACTGCCCCTGCACCCCTACTGACTGCCGTGGCCCCAGGCCCCACACCCCTGACCTCTGTGATGCACCCATGAGACCACCCAGACGCAGCCCCCGCACCCGCCCTACCTTGATCCCCATCCCCTGCCTCTCACCCCTCCCACCCCAGGCCCTGCCCTTGGCCCCCTGCAGGCCAGCAGTCGCTGCATATTGACATGAAGCTGTACCACAGCAACAGCTACCGCCTGGCCTGGTTCCTGTTGCTGCCAGCCTGGAACCTGGCTCGTGGCTGGTGGCAGCAGCTGAAGGCCTGGCGGGAGGGCGATGGTGGGTGCGGCCAACCCATGCCCGGGTCATACCACAATGCACCACGACCAGCATAGGGGCAGGTGCTGGGAAAGGGGGTCAAGACCAGTGTAGGGGCAAGAGGGGCAGGGCTTGGCGGGCCTGGGTTAGGATTGCATGCACTATAGAATAACTGGCACCGCCCTTGGCTTGCTCAGAAGGCTGTCCTAGCTCATGCTCATGCTCACTTCAACCTACCGACAAAAAAATACATTCTGTGTGTGTGTATATGTGTATATAATAGATAAGTCGCTGGGCTGTGGTTGCTGTAGGGAGGGCTCCCCTGCTGGCCTGTTGCAGCACATGATGCCACCTCTGACACTACTAACGCCACCTAACCTTCACGCCGACCCTAACCCTTACCCCACTAACCCTGACCTTCAACCCATCCCATCTTTCAGTTTTCATGTTGAGACCCAGCTGCTGGCATTGTATGGTGAGAGCGACGAGCCTTGCTGCGTGGTGGCGTCCCTGATGACTTGTTGTCATGTGGCGCCTTGTGTCGCTGGCTGGCTTGCAGCTGAGGAGGCTGGTGAAGAAGAAGGTGACGAGGGCGACGAGGGCGATGGCATGACACCGGAGCAGAAACAGCAGCTGCAGATGCAGCAGTTGATGCAGCTGATGGCAGCACAGGGAGCAGGGCGAGCCTGAGCCGACACCGTTTTAACATCAGCCGGGTTCAACAAAACTTGAGGGTGAAGGCGCGGCTTTTGGTTTGTAAGGGCGGCTAGCAAGTCGGAGCCATGGACTGAGTCGCTCCTAGACGTGAGATGAGCTGATTGATCTGGGCATTATGCCTACATGGAACTACATCCATCTCGATATGGACATGAACATTACTTTCGACCTTAGAACAGTGCCAGAGTGCGTGTCGGGTATGTCGCCGATGTGGTTACGCCGCATGCGCTGTCACTAAGTAGTCTGCTTCACCACTATCCACCTCTTGCTTGGCAGCAGTTCGTCTGCGTTGTCTGCTTCGCGCCTACGCCTGACCCACGACATGGATCCTATTTTGAATTGCCAGTGTATGAGTCAAACAGCCGGCATGCACTGGCGCGGCTACTTGCAAATGCGTCGTGAGACTGATGCCACGACCTTTTTCAAACGGTGGAGCTTTTGATCCCTACAGCCCTCATCCAACACCAAATAAAGCATGAGTTGTAATCAAAAACAGGCTGCGAGATCGCTGTTGTAAAGGCGACTGCCTAATGCCCACTTCAGCTCGGCCATTCTGGTGTGTGTACCTCCAGGTCTACTACTAGCAAGAGCTCTACCCTAATCTATTGCATTAATGTTATTATTGTTATGTTATGTTAAATTAATTAATTAACAAAATCACTATGTTGCCAGACACAGAAGACACAGAAGTGTTTAACAGCGAAGTGTTTGTGACCTCGTTAGTGCAAGGATACAGACTGCTCCATCAAGACTGCTCAGGACTTTACAGTACGCTGTCCAAGGCAGAGACCACGGGCACACTGTGTTGTGAGCATGGCGCTCGGTAAGGGTGACACGATGACACGAGCAGTAGCCGTCAAGGTCAGGACGCGCTTGCCACCAAGCTGTGTCTTTCAAAAATGTGATGCTATGCGCTGGAGCATTGCTTGCTGCTGTTCCTGATGCGTGTGTTGGCGCGAACCCTGACCAGCTAGCACCACCACAGCGCGCCCCAGACATGAGTCACTCCCGCATTTAACCCCTTTCACAGGGGCCCAATTGACCACAGGTGTAACCACAGGTGTAACACTTGACTTGTCTGTGTGCCTTGCAGCCTGCAAGCAGCCTGACCACAGCCACTGCCTGAGTCAAGGCCCAGGCGCCCGCTGCCCCTTGTTATGGAGGCAGACAACGCCCCCTCCCCGCTGCTCTCCAGCCTGCTGTCCGCACCAGCTGCTCTCCACTCCCTCTGCAGCCAACAGCATCGGCTGCTGCTGACTCCAGAAGCCCAGGCCACAGCCCAGCCCACAGCCACAGCAGCTTTGAAAGTGCTGCCATGCACAGCAGATGCCCAGCACTGGGGGTCCCAGCTGTGCCATGCTGCTCCATGCTGTCCCAGCTGGTGCAGGCATTGGGCTGCTGACCTGGGGCTGCTGACCTGGAGCTGCCTGGCTGCCCAGTCCTGACACCTGCCGCTGCCTGACAATGCTGAGGACAGGTGGCAAGACCAGGACCCATCAAGCTGGCCCCCAACCTCCTCTTCGGGGCGGGTGCTACGGCTACCTGCCCAGCAGTTGCTGCTCCTGCAGACCGGCCTGCCAACCTAGGCCTCTGCACTGACCCAGGCCCCATCTGCATCCCAGCTTGCCAGCCTACACCGAGAAACAGCTCCTACTGCCTGCAATGCTGCGGGTGCTTGATTCAGCGGTGGCTGGCTGTGCTGTGCAGACGTAAGGAACTGCTTCGCAGCGATGCAGGGCTGCTGCCTGGCATTGGTGGTGCGCCCTGCCCCCCCTACGCCCTTAATGGGCCTCGTCGCACACAGCCTGGTATGCGGCTGAGTCCATGAGGTTGCTGAGGTTGCTGGTGTCTGACAGCTTGACCTTGATGATCCAGCCGGAGGTGTAGGGGTCGGCGTTCACCTAGTCAGGCACAGGTGATCAGCACCCAGCCTGTTGAGAGCAGTGCCCAGTCTGCGAGTCGAGCATGGCTAGCATGCAGACACACTGTCAGGGTCGCACAAAGCTGGGGCTCTTGCTGTTCGGCTTGGGCAGAAATCATGGCGCTGAGATGAGGCCTTGCATACAAGACATCTATGTATGGCCATGCAGCCATGTCAGAGTGAGTCAAGACTTAAACAAGACATGCCAATTGAGGTGTAGGCAGGCAGGCAGAGCGGAGCACTGGCGTCACTTACAGTGGCTGGCTTGTCGGCCAGCAGAGTGTTGACCTCCACAACTTCACCAGAGACGGGGGAGTATACATCGCTTGCAGCCTGTGGGCAGCAAAGGCGAGGTTGAGAAACGCAGCTATGCGATGTGTGTGATTGCGGTTCATTCGGTGGCATGCCTTCACGGACTCCACAACGCCAAAGGTTTCCCCTTGCTTGACCTCCTTGCCAACATCCGGCAGCTCAACGTACACCACATCGCCGAGTTCGGCCTGCATGAAGCAAGGCGAGCTCGTGTCAGCAGCGAGAACGGGGCGGCCAATCCACGGATAAAGCGTACCTGGGCATGATCGGAAATGCCTACAGTGGCGACGCCCCCGTCCACTTTAGCCCACTCGTGCGACTTGGCGTACTTGTAGCCCTCAATCACTGCGCCATCGGAAGATGAGCTGGAAACCCGCGCATCGCTGTCGACATGCCCGATGTGCGCTCTGCACCCTTACCCTTAGCATAGGTCCGTGCACCAAGGACTACTGATGCTGGCAGGAGTTCGGACCGCGCAAATGGGCGCAGTCCGGCGAAGGTCAAGATGAGTGCTCGAGCTGATTGAGCCATTGGTTTTTAGCTGGACGTGGGAGGTGTTCAACAGTGAAACTCAGGCTGCAGCTTCCCGGCAAATCTCATCCTCGCACTCTATTCAAAACAGCTTTGCAACCTTAGTTACGCAGCTTGTACGCCTAGAACTTCGCCGAGCACTCCCCGTCGTCATCCAGCAACGGTTGGACAGCCTTAGCCAGCAAGAAGTAGCAGCCCGCTGAAGGGTTCTCGGTGTAGATAGCTGCAACAGCAACATACGAAGCAGACTCGTTCTCGGTGATGGATAACGGGCCCAGCTGGTCCACTGTGGAGAGTGACCCGGGCGTGTTTACAGAGCTAATTGAGAAGATGGGGGTCACCGGGGTGCAGGCAGGTGCCATGCCACATCACTTGGCAGGATCCCTGCGGTGAAAGCAGCCCTGTCACCTTACCACCAGCCACCTGCTACAGTTGCTGTACAATGGATAAGGTCAAGCAGCCACACTAGGCTGACTGTTGCAACAGTGTAAACGTGCCACAGGCTGCTGCCTTGCACCATGCTTATGTCTGGGATTGAACTCAGCCAAGCCACCTGGGAGCCATGGCTGGGGTACCCCTCTGGCCCTCCATGAGCCTCCATGTTGTGCTCCATGCACCCTCAGGGTCTTTTCCTCTGGTCGCCTTTGCAGGTGGAGGAGTTGTGGGCTACGGACTTTGCGTCCCTCATGCAGCTCAGGTCAGGCGTAGTCTAGTCAGATCATGCCAGATGAGATCAGATCACACCCAAATGTTGCAAGCCAGGTCAGATCACCGGCCGTGAGTGACAACACCAGCATGGGATGGACCCAGGTCAGCGCCACAAACCATTCATAGCCAGCTTAGGCAAGGTTTGAGTGAACAGGGAGTGAGAGGATCAGCTCCGGTTGATCCATGTCCCTCCATGTCCCCTCATGGCAGGCGGGGCAGCAGCTGTGCACCCCAGGCACCCCAGCCCACATAGGCCCCTGAGGCTGCAGAAGTAAGGCGGTAGTTGGCCTTGAAGTCTAGGGGTGGGCCCACGTCAGCATGGAGCTCCAATGGGAGCTGCCCTGCTGCCCTAGGCTGCCCTGCTGCCCTAGGCTGACCTGCTGCCCTAGGCTGACCTGCTGCCCTAGGCTGACCTGCTGCCCTAGGCTGACCTGCTGCCCTAGGCTGACCTGCAGGCCGCTAGTCAGGATGCCAGCGGCAGCTGCCCTACTGACCCAGGTTGCCCTGCCCTGCCCTGCCCTGCTCTGCCTTACTGCTTGGCACGTCTCTGGCTGCGAGGGATGGATCCTGGATCCTACCGACCCTGTTTGGGATCGAGATTGTTGTTGTGCTAAGAGGCATCATAGTTACACAGCAACTCAGTGAAACACATGTGTAACATTGAAACACATTGCAGCAAGACAAGTAATGAGGTCAACAAGATGCAAAGCAAAGCACTTCTAGAAACAACTCAGAGTAGCCAGCGCCGTCTAGGCAGTGAGGAGCCTGGCTGACCTGCTGTGCTGCAGCCCTGTGTATGGCCTAGTGTTCCTGTTCAAGTACGTGTCAGAGGTGGATGACCGGGCTGTGTCTGAGGACTGTGTGGGCACTGTGTTCTTTGCCAACCAGGTGGGATCAAGGCTGTCATGGTGGGGAAGGGAGGGAAAGGGAGGGGAAGGGGCGGAAAGGGAGGGGAAGCGAGGCAGGGGAGCGAGGGGAAGGGTGCAGCAGGAGGGGAGGGGGCTGGGTGTAAGCCAGGAATGGAGAGGATGGAAGGTGGAGGGGAAGGGCGGACACCAGGAATGTTGTGATGTCAGGCAAGGGTAAGGGCGAGGAGGGAGAGAGGGGAGAGGGGAGGAGTGAGGGATGTTGTGGGGAGGAGCTAAGGCGCCATCATGGAAAAGATAAGGAAAAGTAAAATGTAGGTGAGCGTGGGGAGGGGGGATCATAGCCGTGTCACTCTGCTTGCCACAGTTCACATATCAGTGTGATATAGTGGGTTTTCACAGTTTACTGGATTATCAACTTCACCACAATCCATCATAGCCACATCGCTCTTTTCCATTGTCAGCGTCGCAATGCATGCACACTGGCCGCCACCCTGGTGCAGGTCATCCCCAATGCCTGCGCTACCCAGGCCATCCTGTCCATCCTCCTCAACATCCCCGCCCAGCCAGGCGTCTCAGGCGCCGTGCAGCTGGGGGCTGAGCTGGAGCAGTTCAGGGAGTTCACAGCCAGCCTCCCCCCCGACATGAAAGGTGGCCCCCTGGCTGCATGGCCGCATGGCTGGCCTGGTTTATAGATTGTCCATGCGGGCGCACAGGTGGCCAAGTTTGGCCGCAAGCTGGGACTGGGTGGCCCAGAGGGCGTAGCACCCAGCTGCATCCTGTCCTATGCTGCTTCCCTCCCAGCTGCTGCTCCCGCTGCCGCTGCTGCCGCTGCTGCTCTTGCTGCTGCTGTTGCTGCTGCCTCACCCAGTGGCCCATTGAGACCCAGGTGCTATCCCGGATGAGCAGCAGAGCGCTGCCAGTGGTGCCACCGCCCTGTACCATTTGCTCCGCACTACTGCTGCCACTCCTGCTGCTGGTGCCATCTGACCCGTGCGCCAGGCCTGGCTATTGGCAACAGCGAGGTCATCCGCTCAGTGCACAACAGCTTTGCCCGACCTGAGGCCATAGTGCCTGATGAGGACATCAAGGCCGGCAAGGTGAACCTGGGTCAGTGCCCTGCCCCTGCCCCTGCCCCTGCCCCTGCCCCTGCCCCGGCCACCAGTGGTCCCCTCTTTGTCTTGTTCCAGGATGATGACGCCTTCCACTTCATCGCCTACCTGCCAGTGCAAGGCACTCTGTATGAGCTGGACGGCCTGAAGCGCGGCCCCATTGCTCTGGCCACTGGCATCAGCTGTGAGGTGAGGAGGGTCAAGGGAGAGAGGGCAGGGGGAGGGCGCAGGCCGGACTGGAGCCAGGGTCAGGGCGACCGGGCCATGGAGGGTCAATCGGGGCCCAAGTGCATGGCAATGGGGTGGGGTCAGGCTGGGGCAAAGTTACAGGGGGGTGGGGGGGTCTGGTCTGGGGCAGGGCCAGGGCCAGATTTCACGAGGTATAGTTCAGGGCCAGAGCCGCCATCCTGGGCAGGGCGGGGCGAGGAGGGGCGAGGAGGGGTCAGGAGTAGTAAGGAGGGGTGTTAAGGCTCCATAGGCATGTGGATAGGGTGTATCCCTGCAGTCATGTGCTGTCAATGCCACTCACAGCGCCCTCCTTGATGCTCCCTGCATTGACTTGGTCAACGGCACATCAACAGCAGCACCATGAGCACGACACACTGCCCGCACCAACCAAGCTGACTGACTGGGCTGCCGCTAGCCCAACTGCCCATGTTGTGACATCCTTTATATACTAGGGTGCAGGGTTCGACAGTTGGTGATATCTGGTCTAAGGGCGCCCTTAACTGATGTCAGGGTAAACTACGGGGACCCTATACACTGTTCATACCCCAAAAATTTTTGCCGGCCTGCGGCCGGCTTGGAAGAGGCATGTTACCTTACAGCACCTAACAAGGAGGCTTCAAAGGTGTCCTTGGGGACTCCACCTGCCTCCGTGCCAAACAAGGCCTCATCCACTTCATCACTTGACTCATGCTCTCACTCATGCTCTTCTTGCGCGCTCTCTTCCCCCCATTGTGAGCCCCCATGACCCCATTGTGAGCCCCCAGGAAGGTGCTGGCACCAACAGAGCAGAAAGCCACAAGCTTGCCAACATCTAGGCTGAGGGTGTCAATCACACGCAGTATGACAGCTGTGATGTGCTCAGATGTGGCCCCCACCACTTTGACAGCGCATAAGAAAGAGGTGTGGTAGATAAAGGACGATGGCTCCAGATAGCGCACGTAGAGGAGCAAATGGTCCTCAGTTCCCACGTCCGTGCTGCTGTCAGCTAACAAGCTGAATAGGGGTTGGCTCGTACAGCTGCTAGCTGTTGAGTGAGGAGGGTTTGGCTAATAGAGTAAAGGGCGGCATTGAAGTAACGGGTGGCACTGAAGTCATGCGGCATAGCTGGTGCCCCACTATGAGTGGCAAACTGGAGGTGGGCTGTAAAGGACATGGCTGAGTGGCCCCACAACACCATGAAGAGGGCTGCCAACACCATGCAGCGGTAGGTGCCTTGGACCACTGTTGTTGTTGCAGCCTTCACAGCTGCTTTGATGGAGCTGGCACCCCCCCCAGCACGCTGTGCCATGCCGATGGCTTCTGAATGGGCCTTGCTCTTGGCGTGTTGGGCCAGCTCCGCCTCACACGTCACAGCCCCACCACCACCACTCGCCTTTGCGAATAGAGATGAGTTGGGCTTGTGCTCCAAGCAAGTGGAGCAGTGGGATTGGGGGGTGCCTCTCTCGTTGCATCCGCCACTGAACCTGCACCATGGGTACTTTGCTTGCAACTCCTTCTGCTTAACCTCACGATTGCACTCTTGTGGCCTCTGCGGATGCTGGAAGGTGCTGGCTCTTGGTCAATGAGAATAGGATCGTCTGGGCTAAGGCTGGCCACTGGCTGTGGGGTGGACGGAGCCGAAGAGGTTGGGCTGGAAGGGGAGGGGGCTGGGCTCCTGCCCTGCTGCTGCTACCGTGATGCTGCCCTGCTGCTGATGACGTCGCTGCCCTGCTGTAGCTGCACTGCTGCTGCTGCTGCTGCTGCCGCTGCTGCATTGCTGTAGCTGCCCTGCCGCTGCTGCTGCTGCCCTGCCGCTTCTACCCTGCTGCTGCTGCTGCTGCCGCTGCCCCTGACACCGCTGCCCTGCTGCTGCTGCCCTGCCGCTGTAGCTGCTGCCCTGCTGCTGCTCCCCTGATGCTGTGATGCCCTACTGCTGCTGTTGCCATGCTGCTGCTGCCATGCTGCAGCTGCCCTGCTGCTGCAGCTGCTGCTGCAGCCCTGCTGCTGCCGCTGCTGCCCTGCTGTAGCTTCACTGCCGCTGCTGCTGCCGATGGTGCAACACTTTAGCAGCAGCATGGCAGCATTTTAGCCCTGCTGCTGCCCTGCTGCTGCTGCCGCTGCCCTGCTGCTGCTCTGCTGCTGCTGCTGCTGCGCAGCCCTGCTGCTGCTGCTACTGCCCTGCTCCTGCTGCCCTGCTGCTGTTGCCCTGCTGATGCAGCTGCTGCCCTGCTGCTGCTACCCTCCTGCTGCTGCAGCCATGCTGCTGCAGCTGCTGCCCTGCTGCTGCTCCACTGCCATTATGCTGCTGCCCTGCTGCTACTACAGTGATGCTGCCCTGCTGCTGCTGACGTGCAGGACCTGCTGCAGCACTTATAAAGAATGCTAAATGATAATTATCAGACATATTATACCCCAAACCAGTTTAATCCTCCCCGCATTGGGCGCATTGGGCATTGGGAAAGGCGGGGTTGCGGGCTGCGGTTCAAGAAGTTAACATGAGTTAACATGTGAACGCGGAGATGTCAACGTCGAAGATGTCAACGATGCGATGGTACCCACCAAGCGCCATCTGAATTGTCATCTGTCGCTGGTCCGACGGAGTCTGCCTTACTTTCTTGCCCCAGGCTGTCTGATAACGCAGCTGTGAGTTAGGTTTGAGATATGTACGGGCGCAACTAAGAATAACAGGCGCCCGTAGATAGCCCGTGAACTCCCCCCCGCAACCCAAATTTTGAAAACCACGGGCCCCCGTACTGGGCCTTCGGCCCAGTTACGGGGGCCCTCGCCAAAATGGGTCAAAAGTACGGGCCCCGTACGGGGGGTCGAACCCTAGTAGGGTGCCGTGTGAACCTTTGGCGATCGTTCAAGGACCCATAGCCCATACTCCACCGCAGTGAGTGTGCTGCTGCTACTGCTACTGCCCCAGGCTGACTGGTTGAGGGCGGTGGGTCCCCACATTGCACAGCGCATGGAGCGATATGCTGCGGGAGAGGTGCGCTTCAACCTGCTGGCCGTGTGTGGCGACAGGCGAGCGCTGCTGCAGCAGCAGGTGAGGCAGCAGGCGGAGCGCTCTACCTCTGCCTATGCTTCTTATCTGCAACGCGCAGTGCCATTGCTGACGTTGCTGCTGCTACTGCTGATATCTGCTGCCCACTCTTATCTCATCGAATACCACTCTGATCTGATCTGTGAGCAGATATAGAGCTGGTGTAGCTGCAAGGGGGTTGATGAGGGAGATGCCAGCTGGCCGCATGCACGCATGCCTGCATGCTGCTGCTGCTGCTGCTGCTGCTGCTGCTGCTGCTGCTGCTGCTGCTGCTGCTGCTGCTGCTGCTGCTGCTGCTGCTGCTGCTGCTGCTGCTGCTGCTGCTGCTGCTGCTGCTGCTGCTGCTGCTGCTGCCTCACCTCCATCCCCACCCTCCCCTTTAAGGTACCCTACTGCTGCCGCTGTTGCTGGCCGCCCTGCCCCACCCATCTTTACTACCTTGCCTGCAGCTCAACGAGGCAAGAGGTCAACTGGCCGCCCTGCATGCCGCTGCAGCTCCTACTCCTGCTGCCGCTGCTGCTGCTGCTGCTGCTGCCGCTGACTCCTCTATGTCAGTGGATAGCACACCAACACTCCATGACGCTCGCCTGGCAGCTGCAGCAGCAACAACAGCAACAGCTGCAATAGCAGCATCAGAAGCAGGAGCAACAGCAGTAACAGGAGCAACAGCAGCAGTAGCAGCAGCAGCAACAGAAGCAACAGAAGCAGCAGCAGCAGCAGCATTGAGGAGCAAGTCAGAGGCAGTAGAGGCAGCAATGACAGCAGGGTCAGTAAGAAGGGAAGTAGAGGAGGCAGCAGGCAGGCTGGAGCAGCTGCACCAACTGGAGGCCCAAGTCGCATGGTGAGACTAGCGCTGACTGGACGTGCCCCTGCCCCTGCCCCTGCCTCAACACCCGTGCCAGTCCAGTACTGTTGCCCCTGCCCCTGCCCCTGCCAGCACTTGAGCACTACCAGCCAGGTCCTGGCTCTGCTCCCTGTGGGTACTATTGAATATCACTCTGCTGCTGCAGCAAGTCAAAGTTTCCGTGTTGCCTGTTTTGACCTGCAGCCTCTCTGACGCACTAGCCACGGAGGAAGCCAAGCGGCGCCGGTGGCATGATGAAAACATCCGACGTCGTCATAATTATGTGCCCCTCATGGTACAGCTCCTGGCCACAGGGCCCCTTCCCTGCCTCTTGCCTCACCCCCTCTCCAGCCCCCTGACCACCCATGGCACCAGAAGGGCCTGGTGCTGGCACTGGCACTGTCCCCCAAGACTGGGTCAGGGTTAGGGTCAGGGTCGCCTAACCTTCACCCTTATCCCGACCCTGCTAGCGCTGGCAACGTCCCCTAGCAGTGACACCAGGGGCAGGGCCAGAGCCAAAGTCAGGGCCAGGGCTCCGTGGACCACTGGAGCCAGGGCCAGGGTCTGAGCTGCCATTTCTATCCCGCACTCTCAGTCAGGGCTGGGGTCAGGGGCCAGGGCTAATAGGTCAGGGTGCTGTGTGGGGCAGGACCAGCAATGTTGCCCCAGGCACTGTGAGAAGGGAGGGCGCACTGTAGCACAGGTCCTCGTGCCCTGTGACTCGTCAGGCCTGGTGAGGGGGAGCACATCAGCTGCTGCCTTACCCGCATTGCATTGAGGCAATGGCACTGCGGTCGCTGTGTTGCCTCTTTTGCCGCTGCATGCTTTGCCCCTGTCCCTTGCGCTGTGCCCCGTGTGCCCTGCTCCCTACGCCTTGTCTGCTTCGTCGGTAAATCGCATCGCACGCCGGAGCATGTGCAACCTTCCTGCGCCGCAGTTCAATATGCTGCAAGCACTGGCGCGCGCGGGGCAGTTGGGTGGCTTCATCGAGGCCGCGAAGAACCCGGCTACGAAGCGGGCTCGGCCGCAGCAGCAGTAAGCGCGGCCACAGCCGCAGCAGCACGACGCCCGGGACGAGGACGTCGTACTGTTGACAGTCGCCTGGGATAGGCGTGTTTGCGTAGGGCTTGCGCCGCAACGGATGATCAGCGTGTACAAAGAGTAAGGGTGCCAGACATTGCAAAATGAAACTGGAATGTTGCACGTGGCTTGTACTGGCTAATGCTCTCTAGCCACCCTCTCAATGTTGAGTACGTATGAATACGTCTCATTTATCATGCGCAAGGGTCGTCAGAGCAACACTGTAAGCGCTGAGCATTACCGTGCATATGTCACTCACGCGTCATTTCTTCATCATACCCAACACCTGCTAGTGCCAGTCCTTCGGCAGGAGCCGGTATGGCGGTCGCCCTGCGGTCGCCGGTAGCGCAGTGTCGGAGCAAGGCGTCGAGCGGCGCACGAACAGACCCGTCAGGGCTCACAGGCCCTTGCCCAGGGCCTTGACTCTGACTTGGATGCCTGGTTGCATGTGCCGCTGCCCATTCCTCGCCAGCGCTTCCCCGACACAGCGCACGTGCCTCGAGAATGGCTGTAGCGACGAGCACTCGCACCTGCCTGCGGCAAGCGAAGGTCGGACACTGCAATGCCGTGCAGAGCTCCTTACGCTATATCCACAACTGTAAATCACCCTGACATTGCGTGCCCTAGGTCGTAGCCCTGAACCTGGCCCAAGCCACCCCTCGCCTAATCTCCTTTCCTGTTCTTTCTGTCTTGCAAACCCACCATTGAGCTCACAAAGATCGTACACACCCATCGCCTTCCTCTTCAACCCCACTATCGACCCGAACTCCTGCTCCCTCCACCCACCTTCTTAGGAAGCGGTTTCCCACCAGCTCCACCCGCATCACTGGGCAGCCATGGAGTTGTGCTCGAGGTACAGCCAGCAGCCCCTGCTCCGGGCCTTGCCCCTGTTCCTGCTCTTGCCTCCCAAGCCCCTGCCCCTGATCTCGCCCTTGGGATCCCTGACCCCCTTGACCCACCCGGCCCCCCTGGCCCCCCTGGCCCTCCTCCTGACACCACCCTTGCAACCGCTGGCTAGGTACTAGCTGCTGCTGTGGTGCCTCCGGCCTGGCTGGCGTTGCCACAGACTCATCAGGGCAGCTCACAGCCCAGCCAGAGGCCCGGCCCACACTCGGCCTGCTGCCCTGGTCCTGCAGTGCGGGGCTGGCTGAAGGCCTGGCTGCGGGGCTGCGCGGGAGACTGGTCGCCAGGCTGCCTGGGTGCCTGGCTGCAGGCTGACCATCCAGGGGCTGGGCTGGGTCCAGGGCTGCGACCGGGGGGTGGCCCTGTCCTCCTGGCCTTGAGGGGCTCGGCAGCTCGTTTCCTGCCCCCTCACCACAGTAGGCTGTTGGGCCAGCAGCAGCAGCAGCAGCAGCAGCAGCAGCAGCAGCAGCAGCAGCAGCAGCAGCAGCAGCAGCTGGGGGGGGAGGGAGCAGGACCAGGCTGGCCCTGGCCAGCAGCAGCTGACAGCGCCCAGACTTGCCTGCAGCCACAGTCAGTTGGCAGCCAGGCGGGACGCAGCACTTCCAGCAGGTCAGGCAAACATGACTACCTCTGTGACGGTTAGCGGGCACGTGGGTGAGAGGGTGGGGAGGCGGGCAGGTAGGCCCGCAGCATCCAAGGCAGGCTTTGAGGAGCCGTCAACAGGAGAGGCAGGACTGCCAGGGTGCTCCCATCAGGGTGCTGGATCAACCCTCATCCCAGCCTCATCCCAGCCTTGGATCGACCCTCCTCCCAGCCCTGCTTGCACTGCTTCATCCGGCAGCGCAGCTGACATCCAGCGGCAGCAGGCACCTGGGCCATGGCTAAGGGCACAGCTGGAGGGGGTCACCTGGGGGGGTGTCGCGGGCATAGGCCGAGAAGTCCAGCTCGGCAGCCTGCAGGACCTGCAGCAGCTGATGCACTAGGCTCACGGGCGGGTCCCCCTCAAACAGCGGCTCCCGCTCCAGAAGCTGGGGGGGCAGCAGTGGCTGGGGGGTGGGAGAAGGGCCCCCTACCCCCTTACCCCCTGCATCACCCTCTGCTCCCCCCCTTCCTTCATCACCTGCAGTCCCCCACGCCTGGGGTCCAGTTTTGAAAGAAACCCCTGCTGCCGCCGCTGCTGCTGTTGCTGAGGTTGTGGGCCCCTCCAGCCCTGATGCTGGGCTGTCCCGGTGCCGTGGTGGCGTGCACCAGAGGCTCCCCCCCACCCTTTCTTCCTGACCGCCTGCCAGGCCTTCCACCCCTTGCCCAGGAGGCTGAGCTGCTAGGGACCCCTGCTGACGCCTCAATGGGAACAGGTACACATACCGCCTCCACCGTGCGGAAAACTGTGCGTGGAAGCTGCGAGGCACCTGCTGCATGCTCAGCAGACGCCATGCCCCAGGCACTGGGGCAGTGAGGGCCAGGGCTGAAGCCAGCTGGTCAGGGCTCACAGGGCGCCAGCAGTGGAAAGAGACCACCTGCGCAGCCGCATGGAGACAACATGCAACATGCAACATGCAACATGCAACATGGTGTGGTGTGGTGTGGTGTGGTGGGGTGGGGTGGGGTGGGGTGGGGTGGGGTGGGGTGGGGTGTGGTGGGGTGGGGTGGGGTGGGGTGGGGTGGGGTGGGGTGGGGTGGGGTGGGGTGGGGTGGGGTGGGGTGGGGTGGGGTGGGGTGGGGTGGGGTGGGGTGGGGTGGGGTGGGGTGGGGTGGGGTGGGGTGGGGTGGGGTGGGGTGGGGTGGGGTGGGGTGGGGTGGGGTGGGGTGGGGTGGGGTGGGGTGGGGTGGGGTGGGGTGGGGTGGGGTGGGGTGGGGTGGGGTGGGGTGGGGTGGGGTGGGGTGGGGTGGGGTGGGGTGGGGTGGGGTGGGGTGGGGTGGGGTGGGGTGGGGTGGGGTGGGGTGGGGTGGGGTGGGGTGGGGTGGGGTGGGGTGGGGTGGGGTGGGGTGGGGTGGGGTGGGGTGGGGTGGGGTGGGGTGGGGTGGGGTGGGGTGGGGTGGGGTGGGGTGGGGTGGGGTGGGGTGGGGTGGGGTGGGGTGGGGTGGGGTGGGGTGGGGTGGGGTGGGGTGGGGTGGGGTGGGGTGGGGTGGGGTGGGGTGGGGTGGGGTGGGGTGGGGTGGGGTGGGGTGGGGTGGGGTGGGGTGGGGTGGGGTGGGGTGGGGTGGGGTGGGGTGGGGTGGGGTGGGGTGGGGTGGGGTGGGGTGGGGTGGGGTGGGGTGGGGTGGGGTGGGGTGGGGTGGGGTGGGGTGGGGTGGGGTGGGGTGGGGTGGGGTGGGGTGGGGTGGGGTGGGGTGGGGTGGGGTGGGGTGGGGTGGGGTGGGGTGGGGTGGGGTGGGGTGGGGTGGGGTGGGGTGGGGTGGGGTGGGGTGGGGTGGGGTGGGGTGGGGTGGGGTGGGGTGGGGTGGGGTGGGGTGGGGTGGGGTGGGGTGGGGTGGGGTGGGGTGGGGTGGGGTGGGGTGGGGTGGGGTGGGGTGGGGTGGGGTGGGGTGGGGTGGGGTGGGGTGGGGTGGGGTGGGGTGGGGTGGGGTGGGGTGGGGTGGGGTGGGGTGGGGTGGGGTGGGGTGGGGTGGGGTGGGGTGGGGTGGGGTGGGGTGGGGTGGGGTGGGGTGGGGTGGGGTGGGGTGGGGTGGGGTGGGGTGGGGTGGGGTGGGGTGGGGTGGGGTGGGGTGGGGTGGGGTGGGAGCAGCATCCGCTGTAGCAGCACCTGGGAGCAGGCACTGACGCCCTTGTCAGTCCGTCCAGCTGAGGCCACAGCCAACGACTGCCCCTGGTGGCGGCCAGGGCCTCCCTCAACACGCTGCCTAGACCGGCTCGCCCCTGCCCCTGCCCCCGCCCTTGAGCCCTGTGCCCCTCCGTGTGCCTCAGCCCTTGTCCCAGCCTCCCCCCCTGGCCCGCCTTCTGCTCCTCCAGGCCCCTCCCCAGACCCCATAGGGCTGGGCCCAGCTGCACCTGGCTGTGCCCCGGGCCCCTCCCGCTCCCCCTGGTCGGCCCCCTGGTGCAGGAGCAGGGCCAGGGCCTGCTGCAGCCGCCCCTCCAGAGTGCACTGCAGGCCCGGCTGCCTGCTCCAGCCCTGGAAGGCAGGGCCCCAGTAGGCCAGCTCCACCTGCAGCAAGCACCCCACATGCACATGCAAGCACACCAGGGGTCAGTGCCAGGCAGGTTGTTTCCTTCTTTTCATTTTGCCTCATATTGAATCACTGCCAGGTTAACCGTCAGAGGGTTGGCTGGCAAGGAAAAACCACACCCATAGGAGCTGGTGACAGGGGTGGTCCTACAGGCCCCCCTGGTGCCGCTGGGTCGAGCTGTCCAGCCGCAGCGCTGGGTATGGGCTGTCCCCCACCGCCCTGCACCTTGTAGGTCAGGCGCCGCCTGGGGCCATGCGGCTGAGGTGCCCTGCCCTTCCCCGGCTTCAGCTGGGGTCCTGCTGGGGAGGGGGGCGCGGGCACAGCCGGGCACTGGGCTGCAGGGGGGGAGAGTCCTGGGCGGGCACATGCTGCGGCTGGACCAGGGGGGGAGCAGCTCCCCCTGGGTGTGCGGGGGGGGGTACCACTCTGCCCGCAATGGCTTCACATGCCTGCACTGGCTGCAATGGCTGCAGTGCGCCAGGGGACTGGGCTGGGGGTGGGGCGCCCAAGTCATTGAGGGAGAATGTGCCGGCTGCTACTGCCCGCCAGAAGCTTGACACCGCCTGCATGCGAGCTCACAAGCTGGTGGGTGGGCAGGCGGGGTGCTGCACAGGCCCTGAAGCCCCTGCCCCCTGCGGCGCTCCCACCTGCCAGTCGCGGCCCTCAAGCAGGAACTGAGCCTGCTCCTCGGCGCTGCCCAGGCAGTGGCCTCCTGCTGTTGAGGCACCACTGCCGCCAAGCGCCCCTGCATGGTCAGCCTCAGGGCGGTGGGAGGTGATGTGCAGGGATGTGGACGGTGATGTGATTGTGACTGTGACTGTGACTGTGTCTGTGTGAGCTGGTGGCCCCATGTTTTGCTCTGCTGCTATCAAGTTATGCACACATGCCCTGTTAGGCAACGCCAACAGGACATCACTCACGCTGAGGTACGCGGTTCACGACTGCAGTACAATTGCAGCATGTCAGCCAGCAACGGCAATCAGCGACGCAGGAGAGCCGAGTCAAACATGCTGCACACGCTAGGGGCTCAGCGGCGGACCCACCTTGTAGGCGAGATGACGCGGATCCGGCCAGTGGGTGATGAGGCGGCCTGCAGCGCGAGGATCCGCAGGTGTGATGTCGGCCTGCGTGCGGCGCGAAGAGGCACGCCGAGCTTGTGTAGTCCAGTCTCAGGGTACCCATGCGGCTTGCCGTAGGCTTGCACAGGCCGCACAGCTACTAACTCATTTTGAGGTGTAACGGCAGGATCGCAACATCGTGCAAGCACAGAGCGGCGCCGTGCGGGCTTGTCTGATGGCGTGCGCAACGCCGATGCAGCCAGAATCCGAGCTGGAAACCACAGCATCGAGTGCGCTTGGTCTCTACAAACGAGTGGTCAAGTCCAGACCTTTGATTCAGGTAGTATCATTGCGTGGGATAGCACCGGTGCCTGCAGTTGCGCATTATTTTGATGTATTCCAGCCTAAGGCCGCCTCATCCCCCACCCTTCCTACTATGCTTACCATGGATAATACCATGCACCTGATGCTGCTCACCTTGCCTTGACAACGCAGTGCATCACCAACTTCGTGAGCATGGACATCATGGCCAATGTCCTGCTAGCGGCAGGAGCCTCCCCAGCCATGGTAGGCCACCAAGACCCACCCCGCACCAGCCCCTGCTGCCTGTCCGCCCCTAATCCCTGCCAGCCCCTAATCCGCCCCTAATCCCTGCCAGCCCCACTAACCTAACCTTCCTGCCTGCAAGCGTTTGACCCACACAGCCTTTGAACTATCCCCTGAGCCTGATAGGCAGGTGGTGTCTGCAGCACTGTTTTGGTCAATTGACTTCATCCGCAATTTCACAAGCCACAGCCTTTGGGGAAGTGTGATGCAAACCCAGTTCAGCCCCCCTCCCTCCATCCCCCCTCCACCTCCCATGCCCCTCTCTCCCCCCCCTTCCCTCCCTCCCCGCTGCTCCTAGGCCCTCCCTGCCCTCCCTGCCTGGCCCTGGCCCCTAGGCTCATTCCCTTGACGAGGTTGAGGACTTTGTGGGCATCAGCGCCGCCCTGCTGATCAACATGGGCACCTTGAGCTCAGACTGGCTAGCAAGCAAGAAGCTGGCAGCCAAGCAGGTCAGCGCAGGCCAGGGTGGGTGGGTGGGTGGCGTGGATGGGTGGGTGGGTGGGGGTGGAGGGAGGAGGGTGGAGGGTGGAGGGTGGAGGGTGGAGGGGGGGTGGAGGGTGGAGGGGGGGGAGTGAGCAGCAGGGGGGTGAGCAGCAGGCTTGAGCAGTGTGAGTGAGGTGAGGGAGAGGGAGGAGGGTGAACAAGGTGTGTAGGACTGCACGCCTGGTTGTAGGAGGCGTGGCACCTCCCTTGCCTGGCCCTGGTCCACCATGAGGGGCACAGGACAGCAGAGGAGGGGGCTTACCCACCAGCCGCACCCAGCTAGCCACTGAGAAGTGTGACACAGCTTGCTGCTGGTGCCTCCCCACTGCTCGCAGCCACAGCCACAGGCAGCACCACAGCTGAACAGGCGAGCCAGAGTGGCACTGGGCTGCCCAGCACTGCACTTGCACTGCAGCGTGTACTGCTATAACAGCACCATGACGGCAGTGGCAGCCTGGCTGTGGGGAAGGGTATCAGGAGCCCGATGGTGGTGCAGTCTACCTAGCAGCACCAACTCCCATACTGATGCTCTTCAGCGGCTGGAGTCCATGTGCCTGTATACGTGATGAGGGTGAGGCTGCATGGGCGCCAGGATGAGGCTGCATGGGTTGCAAGCATGGCCCAGCAGCCAGGTGCCATGTGGTGTTGGTGAGGGTGAGGGCAAGGGTGCACTGGGCGCAGGCATGCGCCCTAGGCAAGCCCTGGGTGCTCGACCCTGTGGGGTGCGGAGCCACTCCCGTTCGCACCCGCGCCTGCCTGGACATGCTGCGCTGCAAGCCCACTGTGGTGCGCGGCAACGCGTCCGAGATTCTGGCGCTGGCGGGCGCTGCAGGTCAGTGCGGCCCATTGTACTGCCAGCAGGAGCGAGCAAGGCAGGACAAAGGATCCGGGAGGGAGGGCTGAAGGGTGCTGGGAGGGGGCTGCAGGTCAGTGTGGACCCCTGCTTGGGCAGGGCTTGGGCAGGTCGGTCGCGATCACAAGGTGGGTCGCGGGGCTGAGCCCTACCTTAAGGGAGGGCACAGCTGTGTCTGTGTTGTTGTGTGTGTGCTGGGTGGATGACGCCATACTCATCATGACATGGCTGGCGCCTGTCGGCGTTGCTGTCTATGCTCCTTGCCGAACTGCTGGAAGAGGCATTGTGCTGCGAGCTCCTGCTGCGTGAAGTCACGTGATGCATCGCCTGTTTTCTGATGCTCAGGGACTATCAAGGGCGTGGATAGTTGCGAGAGCTCGCATGCAGCGCTGCCCTTGGCCCAAACGCTGGCGCAGGAGCACCAGTGCATCGTAGCAGTCTCCGGGGAAGTAGATTACGTAAGCGGGCTAGTGACGACGCAGCCACTTCGCAACCTAGCAGGCGCGCAACGCAGCCCAGCAGGCAGGGAGCGTAAGACAGTAAAGGTGTGTTGGTGCGCGCAGGTCACTGACGGGAGCCGCGTCTTGCGCATCAGCGGCGGCGACGCCTTGCTGACGTACGTGACCGCGGCTGGCTGCGCGCTCACTGCCCTGATCGCGGCGTTTGTTTGTGAGGTACGCAGTGCACTCCATGACCTGCTGTTGAGAAGAACAGCGTCGTACCCCACTCCTAGCCAGTGTGAGGTGGAGGCCACATGCTGGAGGCCGGATGCACCAGTAGCAAAGTGGCCATGCACGTTTGCCATAGGCTGGCATAGGTTGGCCCGCCTTTTGCACCCCATCCACAGTTAACACAGCCGTTGTGCACTAGGTGGGCTTGACACAAGCAGGACATGCAACCATGCAAGTGGGTCGTTACAAGGTGAGACACCTTCATCACCCCATGCTACAAGCCACAGATCACAGACACGATTGTGTGTTGCTGCTGCCTTCATTGCTGCGCCCGGCTGGGCCACAGGCACCTTCCTCCCCATTAATGGCCACCGCCCACGCTATGGCCATCTTCAAGTGAGTGCATCGTTAACATGCAACATTGCAGGCATTTGACGACCCAACCACCCCACCTGCCAACCCCAGCCACACCTCGCTCGCCATCTAGTCCTGCACTGAGTATGCTCTGACTCCCTCCTTGCAGCTAGGAAGTAAGGTTATGGGTGCATTAAAATCATCTGCTAGCAAAGAGACCCAACATCACTCTGGGCAGCCCCTAACCTGCCCACTCCTTGCCCTGAAGCAGTTATGTGCATTGTGTTGGCTGCAGGGCAGCTGCTGATGGGGCAGTAGCCAGCATTAAGCTGAGCGGGTTGAAACCCGGTCCTGGGTCTTTTCGGGTGAGCTGGCATGGTTCCTTGTCGAGACACACCTAGCCTCACAGTGTGTTGGGGTAAGCTGGCCTGGTGCCTGCTCTTGACACACTCAAGCTGTGGATTTCGGGGTGTAGCCTGGCCATGGCTACAGGTTGTTGTAGCCAAGTCCAAGAGCAGTTGAGCAGCAGTCTGCCCCATGTGAAGCCCATATGGCTTTTCCATCAGTTCATGCTCCCACATCAAGCAATGCTCATGATCAAAGCGGTGCATTCCTGGATATGTTAGTTCCAGTGTACCATGCGCATGGTATTGGGTTTGGTTCCAAGGCCCTCCCATCATGAACAACGGGGTGCATGCACGCGCGCAGGTGGCTTTGCTGGACACCTTGTACCACATGCAACACTACGAGGCTCATGACTGCATAAACATAGCGGATGCTGCCTGACCGGCCCAGGCCCAATGATGCAACTTGCATACTAACCCCTTCCTACCGCGGAGTGTGCATTCTTCTTATTGTAATGTCGGGATGGGTGTTGATCTGCGGTGGGCCCTTGTAAGTGCTTGGCTCGGGAGAGGCTCGACATCGTGTCTACACGAAGCTTTGTTGTTGGCACCAGTGCATGCAATAGCTCTTGCAATAGTTGCAAGCTTATCTCCGTTTGTAAGTCGCTGGTTTAAAAAGCTCCCATACGTGTTGGAGCTTGATCAACCTAAGGGCACTTCGAGCGTGGGCATGCCTATGATGAAATGCTTCCCGTCTTGGGTACTTGGTTCTGTGGCCGTGTACATCCAGCCTGTCATCAGCCCAGCTCCGGCGCCTGGGAGTGGCCACAGACAAGTAAGCAGTACTCAGGAAGCAGCAGGCAATGATGAGTCTGACAGCGGAGACCTATACGCAGACACCAGGCCCAGGCTCATCAGCATGGAGCCTCATGGCGGGACCTGGCATCAGCTACTTGCTCAGCTGGTGGCTGACCTGTCCACAGTCGCTGGACAGCACGGTTTGCATGTGCTGCAGGGCGAGATTGCCCAGGGACAGACAGAGCACAACAGCAGGTTGTGAATGCAGTATGCCATCAGGTTGATGTGCATTAAGACCTTGCTTTGTTGCACACAGGGTGGCTGTTGGCACATCTTTGTTGGCCGTGTGCTACAGCTGATCCTGTAGAAAGGTAGATTGACTCGGTCAGCCCCACCCCCTATGTCCACAAAGAAGGCATGGGTGGGGCGAGATGCACATCCAGCAGCGTCACAGGCAGGCAGCTTCACCATCTACTTGCCACAATGGCACAGCTCCATGCATAGAAACATTCAACATGGAACATGAAACAACATGAAGCATGAAACAGGGTGTTGCCTGTGGACAGGTTCATCACTGGAGCAGTAGTCGGTGCACCCTTGGTGACTACAAGCCTTATCCCTAGTGGCACCTTCCGTTCCCTGACCACAGCGCATCATTAAATCTAACAGCTGCACATCTCCGAGGAGGGGGCAGCATACTCTCCCCAATGCGCTGGAATTTCCAGTGCCGCACTTGGTCCCACACCCCTCATCCTCAGGAAGCAGGTTGATGTATCACACCATTGTGGTCGTGAGCCTGGTGAGCTTGCTTGGCCTTGCCCATCAGCAAGTGAGGCATGGAAACTGACAACCCGCTCCATGGGGGCATGCACATAAGTGCACGTGCCTTAACCATGAACCACATTATATTTTCGCTTTTAAATCCAGCTCACACCGCCTAACCCGTAAGCCATTGCGCTGCTGGCTTTTGCCTATATCAGATGCCACAGCTCTATGGCGCGGATGTGAAATTCCGGAGCGGAGGACAGGCAGGGCGAGTCGAAGGTCAAGCACTGCGCGCTGCTGCCCTCCAGCAGGTCGTTGTCCATCCTGCAACAGGGCGCGTGCGCGGCGGCCAGGATCACTACCAGACACCAACCGTATAAACCGCCATTCGCCGCATCAGGTCGGGGCACAGCAGTGGTGGTGCGGGTTGTTGTGGCCCTAGCCCCTCAGCCCGTTGTTGCTGTCATTGGTCTACACCACCAAGCCCTCAGCCCAGAGTGGTTGCATGGCAGAGTATGGGCAGGCCATGCACCATGCGGTTAGGTGGCTGCTCTGTGCTTTCACGGCCTACCTTGTCAGCCCTGCCCCCTTACCCCTCCTTCCTTCCCCATACTGCCCAGAGCTGCCACGTCCCTTTCAATTGCAGTCAGGCTGAGTCACCCAGCTCACCAGATAGCGAAGTGACCAGCACCCCCCACGCCCAGACCTTCTGGCGTGGCAAACTGGAAGTAGTCGTTGCTGGTAGGCTGCCCCTCACCACCACGGCTCCTGGGGGGCTGCCAACAGTACACCGCACGCCTGCAGGTGTGGCGGTGAAGGTGGAGGTCGTGGTGGAGGTAAGAGCGATGTAAAGGTAAGGTAAAGGTGCAAGTGCAGGTAAAAATGATGGTGAGATTTGGACATGGTTGCGCAAGCTGTGTTGGGACTCCTGTCATGACAGTGCATCCAGCCTAGTCTTTGCGGCAGCGGCAGCAGCATAGCAAGCAAAGGTGACAGATAAGGGTGAGGGGTAGGAAATGTAGGGCCATTGAGTAGCAGATTGCACTGGATACATCTTCTTCAACTCCATGTCAAGGATGGGAATGGCTGCGGTTACATGAGGTGTGATTGGAGTGGCGTGGGCGGTCGGTCACACACTGACCGGGGTTGAAGTTGAAACACGCGTGTTTCTCCGGTGCCAAAGAAGCGTGGGCTGACGCGCCACGGCTCAGTAGCGAAGGCGCCGAACACTGCTCCGCCAGAATCGCGGACAACCAGCAGGCTGGGTGCCTTGCCCGCGGCCTTCCGGTACAATGTGTGCAGCGAAATCCCATCGCGCTGCGATCATCACGCCCAAGACGCAAATGTCGGTCGCGGCTGTGGCCAACTCAGCAGTGGGTGAGGCCCATGTCGAGGCGTGGCAGCTGCAGCGTGACCGTGGCAGTCTCACAGCCCAGCGACAAACCCGGTAGTGCTGTGCGGGCCGTGCTTGCACAAGCATGAGCGTGCAAGCACCAAGCAATGGAGGGAGGGAGAGCAAGAAACATGTCACACTGAGGCTATTCCGGTCACATTAGGCAGTTCACCAGCATCACTTACATCACACTAAGGTCACACTGGCGGGCCACACCCCTTACCTGAGTGCAGTACAGCAATGACCATCGGCTTTGCTTGAAGCGTGCAGGCAGGCAGCCTGCCACCAGCGCTGCCACCTCGTCCTTTGTCATGATGCCGCTGCCACCATCACTCATCACAGGCCTAGTCACACAATCAGCGCCAGGCAAGCCAGGCGCAAGCCCCTTGAGACTCTGTGCAACAACTGCAACTGGGGCCCTCCCCACCAGTCATTCCAGGTACCATGACAGCAGTCGTCAAGGAGCCAGGTCTAGTCGCTACCAGCAAGGCATACCTAGGTAGGGCCCTGGTATGTGTGCAGTGAGCAGGGCATGCAAGGGGGCCAGGGCTAGGGATAGGGCTGAGTTTAGGGTTGGGCCTGGACTGATATGTGTGTAGCATGGTGAAAATGAGGTCAGGGTCAGGGTCAGGGTCAGGGTCAGGGTCAGGGTCAGGGTCAGGGTCAGGGTCAGGGTCAGGGTCAGGGTCAGGGTCAGGGTCAGGGTCAGGGTCAGGGTCAGGGTCAGGGTCAGGGTCAGGGTCAGGGTCAGGGGCATGGGCATGGGCAGGGGCAGGGGCAGGGGCTTACTGGAAGGCTTGACCCGGGGGTGGGCTGGGTAGCGCGGTCCCCTGCTGCTCCATACTGCAGCGCCTGCCAAGCAGCCTGACCAGGTCCGGGCTATGCTGCAGCAGCTCCCCCTGGCGGTGCTGCTCCAGCACTGTGTGCACCCTGACCACGAGGCCAGGCCAGCAGGGAGGTCAGGGTCAGGGACAGCCCAGGGGCTGCTGCTGCTAAGGTAGCTTTTCTTCAAGGCAGAACCCACACACACCCTTGCCACCGCACCCACCCCTCGTCTGCCCCTGCCACCGCCCCCACCCCACACCCACCCCTGCCACCGCCCCCACCCCTCACCCACCCCTGCACCCACCCCTGCCACCGCCCTGCCTGATCTGGCTCCACCCTACCAGGATTGCCAAGGGATGGCCTGGTTCAGGTCATGCAGCTCCTCCCAGCTCCAACCCCCGCGCTTAGGTGAAACCCCCTGCATCCGCAGCGCAGCATTCCTGCCCTAGCCTTGCATTGGCCTGCGCTCCTGCCTGCCTGCCTGCCTGCCAGCCTGCATGGTGCCCACACTAAGCTTCTGATCGCATTCATGCAAAAGTGAGGAGTGCGAGGGGGCAAAGCTGATGCTCAAGCATGGGTGCCTGCTCAAGCGTGGCATGGGATTACCATCCCTGCTGTTCCACTAAACTGCCTCCATCCGGCTCCTGCTTGTTTGCTCCACCCCTATGCTGCACTAGCCCTTGACCAGCATCTGTTTTTGCCCCTGAATCGTGCTGTGTTGTGTTGAAACAATACTCGCCCCGCCCCGCCCCGCCCCGCCCCGCCCCGCCCCGCCCCGCCCCGCCCCGCCCCGCCCCGCCCCGCCCCGCCCCGCCCCGCCCCGCCCCGCCCCGCCCCGCCCCGCCCCGCCCCGCCCCGCCCCGCCCCGCCCCGCCCCGCCCCGCCCCGCCCCGCCCCGCCCCGCCCCGCCCCGCCCCGCCCCACCCCGCCCACCTGCAGCCCAAACTCCAGGCAGCTTTGCACGCAGGCTGCCATGGTGGCAGGGGGCAGGGAGGACGCAAGGATGGGGCGCTCATAGGGGTGACCGTAACGCTGGGCCTGACGGCAAGGCGCACAACACACAGCATGCAGCGCATGACCACACCTGACCTGCATGTGCCACCACCCTCCCCTAGCCCTGCTATGGTCCTTCAAATCAAGAAAGGTTGTTTACCTTCTCCCGATGCAAAATTAGCAGCAAAACACAGTTTTGAGACTGCAGGTGTGCTTATAAATATTCTAGACAGCCATCCCTTGCATACCATGTCAATCCTCCATGGTTTACACACTTCTTGCACAGGTCACTACGTCAAGCCAAGTCAAAGCCAAGTCAAAGCCACTGTGCAAGGGCACTAACACCGTGCACCAAGTTACCAAGTCTGGACTTTGCACTAGATAGGGCACTGAACCTCCCCCATGAAGTCATGGTGCTCCTGTGCCTGCTTGCATTGCCGGCATATCTCTGTCATCCTCCTCTGAACACTCAAACTTGCGTGCCCTAGCAGTCACCCATGCCGCAGCCTTGGCCAAGGCAAGCACTCCAATAGCTGACTTAGTGCCGCCAGCCACCCGAGCTGCTGCCCCAGCTTGGCCAGCCACCCCAGCAGCTGACCTTGTGCGGCCAGCCATCCCAGCTGATAACTTGCCTACTACCCACCCCTCGCTGCCGGCACTGCTATCGTCGCTGCTGTTGTTGTTGCCGCTGGTGCTGTTGGTGTTGCTGTTGGTGCTGCTGCTAGTGTTGCACACCAACCGTGCCTGCTTGCGTGTGGGAGTGGGCGTGGCTTGTGCTGTTGGTGCTGGCTCAGGCTTGTTTTCGGAGCCCAATGGCTTGCCGTTTGCGCATGGGTGGATCATCTGCCGTTGCTGCAGCGATTACATTACATTACTTATTTATTCTGTTACATTATGTATTGTACTATTGCTACAGATTATTACATATATAGTATGTTTATTATACTTCTTGTTTTTTTTATATAAAGATATATATATCTGAGGTGTATGCAAAATACAGGATCAAATAATTTCCCATAACTCGGGGGTGGTCGGGGCCACTATGCTACCGATCCCAGTCGCACTCCAGCCATGAGGACCCCTAGCTACGCGTACTCTGCAGCATTTCGAAACTTGCAAGTATGGCTTGCACGTTGCACGTTGCAAGTCGCGTGACTTGCGCGATAGCACCTCACCAATACGACCAAGCGCGGAAGAGGTGATGCCACGCTGGCAAGTATGTTTCTATATGCCAGGCTGGCATATAACCACCGAGCTTTGGGCTCCGGGCGGGCTTGGTTAGCTCGGGATGAACAAGGCAAGCGTACCGCATTAGCCGTTAAGCCGTTTGGATGTACGCTTTAACATGCACAATTGCCGGGCCGCGGGGTACGCTTTTGTATAATTGCCGGGCCGCGGACCTCAGATATACCAGATAATCGCCTCTACCTTGCTCATTACGCGAATCTGATGGACTCGTCCTCGCCTCCGCGGCCATATACACCTCGGCTGCGCCTCGGTGTATATGGCCGCGTCGACTCGGACTCGTCCATTATTTTCGCATAATGTACTCGGCCCGCCGATTATCCATTACATATCTTTAGTTCCGTATTCATGCGTTATAATAGTTAATAGCCTGCTGTTTAAGAGACTTAGTTCCCTATTGCGCTCTTAAAAACGCGGGACGCGGCCCATTTTAGAAAAGTGCATAGCTGGTTCAAACTGGCTACCATCCCGCGCGCGTTGCAAGTCGCGTATGGTGCATGCCCGCCCCGCCCTTCGCTTCAAAACATAGTGTTGCTCCAAAAGTGCGGCTTCGCCGCACGGAATGTAGCCATAGAGCATTAAACATGAACTAAATTAGATAGTGGAAGCGCCCGGAGCGTTTTAGGCACCCCAAAAACACTCGGCCTCGGCGCTGTCGCGTAACAGCTCTCGACCTCAGCCAGCAGCCGCTCCGCGGCTGCTGGCTTCGGTCTCGAGCTGTTACGCGACAGCGCCTCGGCCTCGCGTTTTTAGGGCACCTAAAACTACCGGCGCTTCCACTATCTACTACACATATAAACAATGTAAGGGGGCAAGATGAAAATGTGCTCGGAATGGCCTGCGATTCTCCGTGCAACCTCTCCTAACTGAAACACCGCATAGTACATCGAGGAAACCGAGCGCGACTCACTGCGCGGTAAGATCGAAAGTCGTTCTAAAATTTGGAGGTCTTAAAAATAGAGATGAGTAGTGGGTCTGGTAATGTACACGCCGGCGCGTCCACTCGCGGTGTTTCATTTTGAATGGTCTGGCCGGCCCGTCATCCGACAGTCCAATCAAACAAAGACCCCAAACCCCTGCGGAGTATTGCCCCGGCCCTAGATGAACATGACACAGGTTAGTCTATCATTTTGAACTGACAGCCGCAGTCCAGGGCCAGGATTGGGCTGCACCTCACGGATGCGGCGCTTGGCCGTGGCGTGCGTGGAGTGCACGTCAACCTTGCGCACTGCCTATACGGTAAAACATGTTCAGCCTCTGCTTCAGCGCGAGGGAGCCTCACGTCCCCAATGCACCTGATGGCAGGTGTCTAGCCCCGAAAAGCAGCCAGGCTAGCAGCAGGGGCAGCAGAAGCAGGGGCAGCAGAAGCAGGGGCAGCAGCAGAAGGGGCAGCAGCTGCAGGGGCAACAGCAGCAGAAGCAGCGGCAGCAGCAGCGGCAGCAGCGGCAGCAGCAGCGGCAACAGCAGGGACAGCAGCAGCAGCAGCTGCAGCAGCAGCAGCGGCATCATCATCAGCAGCAGCAACAGGGGCAGCAGTAGCAGCGGCAGCAGCAGCAGCAGCAGGGGCAGCAGCAGCAGGGGCAGCAACAGCAGGGGCAGCAGCAGCAGGGGCAGCAGCAGCAGGGGCGGCAGCAACAAGGGCAGCAGCGGCAGCAGCAGCGGCGGCAGTGGCGGCGACGGCAGCAGCAGGGGCAGCGGCAGCAATCTTATGATCTAAAGCAGGAGGCAACAGCTTGAGCATGCAACTGGGTGCGGCAGCAGGCTGGAAGTGGAGGGAGTTCTATTAGAGAGTTGATAGCACACTTGAAGGCCAGCAGTGCGTAAACCAGCCATCACATGTTGCATGCTGATGGTTTATACCTGGCAATGGGTGCTGAGGGGGTGTGCGATGGTACACATTTATGACTTAAACGTGTCAGCAAACATGGTGTGTACGGTTCTACTCCATCACGCATGGGATGCATGGGCAGCATTTTCAGATGCCAAGAAATGCAAAGCGGACATCATGCAAGCATGCGAACATCATTAACACACACATTGCGAGTGGACTTGGACATTCATATTTTTGTTTGGCCGCATGCGGGCTTGCTTGACCGGCTGTCTATTGGGTTGGTTGTTAAAGAAATGTGGTGCGGCCGGAGGCTGCACATACACATGTTGCCTGCTGCCCGTCCGATGTGGGACGGGCCCACTGCCCTAGTGTATATATATACCGTACTATCTATTTCGATTCGCAAGGCGCCGAAAATTTAATACTCTTTCCCGACCCCAAAAATGGAAAATTGTTTACTTTTCCCCAATGCAAAAATTGCAGCAAAACACAGTTTTGAGGATGTGGGTGTGCTTAGAAATATTTTCTAGACAGCCATCCCTTGCATACCATGTCAATCCTCCATGGTTCACACCTTTTTTGCACAGGTCACTATGTCAAGCCAAGTCAAAGCCACTGTGCAAGGGCACTGTCACCGTGCACCAAGTTACCAAGCCAAGTCAAAGCCACTGTGCAACTCTTCATCCTCCTCTGAACACTCAAAGCTGCCCAAGCAGTCACCCCATGCCGCAGCCTTGGCCAAGGCAAACACCTCAGTAGCTGACTTTGTGCGGTTAGCCTCCCGAGCTGCTGCCCCAGCTTGGCCAGCAACCCCGGCTGCTGCCCCAGCCTGACCAAACACCCCAAAATCTGACTTTATGCAGCCAGCCACCCCGGCTGAAAACCTGCCAAGTACCCACCCCCCGCTGCTGGCACTGCTATCGTCGTTGTAGGGGTCATGGCAGGTCATTGCTCGCTGCTTGTGTTATTGCTGGGTCATAGCGACTCACTGGTAGCTGTCATCACAAGCACGCAAAGTGCTAGCATTCTTGCAGCCGCCATGCAAGGGCGAGGTCACTCATGCCTTTGATGTGCTGGTGGGCTACAACAACCCATACCAGGCTGATAGGCTTTAGACATTTGCCGCTGATCAAGAGCCCTTTGAGGGAGCATCACGATCGAGAGCCCTCTGATAGTGCATTTCATAGTGTTGGTCAACCTGGCGTAGCAGAGTTTCAGCTGCGTCGTCAACAGCGATGCCACGGACCACAAAGCGGTCCATCGCAGCACCATTTATTTAGGTCAAACAATTGTTTGACCACTTCGCGATTTAGTAAGAAGTTACATTGTTTACTCGTTCGCGACTTCGCGAGGCCAAAAAAACAATTCGAGGACGCGAATCCAAAGAGAGAGTACGGTATATATAAAAATATATTTCAGTCTAGTAAACAATATGATACTACAGGCTGCTGCCTCCAACCTACCTTGGTCAGGTGCTGTTCCTCATGCTCCAGGCGCAGCAAAGGACCTGGTCCAGGACAGCAGAGGCGGGAAATGAGACACAGGTGGGGATGGACCCAGTGGGTTAAGCCTGGCTAGCTCCCTGGGCTTGCATGACCTTGCTTGGGTGACCTTGCTTGCATGACCTTGCTTGCATGACCTTGCTTGCATGACTGGTCATGGCTTGCATGGCTTGCATGTTTGGACACTCATTACCCAGAACCAAACAGAGGACACCTTTCCACATGGTAAAGGGTGTGTCAGTGTCAGTGTCAGTGTCACGGGCAGGGGCAGGGGCAGGGGCAGGGGCAAGTCTCGCAAGCAACCATCGTCCAGCGTTGTTCGTAGGCAACCATCAAGTATGAGACCAGGAGCCCACCTCACTTTTATACCGCACTGGCATGTGAGCTGGCATGCAAGCTGGCATGCAAGCCACATGTAGCAGCCGCACGCTTCACTCTTGCCCTGCTTGCCCATGTTGGCCCCTACACCACCCAGTGCCCCACGCCAGCTGTGTGAACAGCATGCGGGTGTCGGGGCAGCTCTTACCAGTGTCAGTTATGCGGTTGGCCGTCCATGCCGTGCCTGGCGGCAGCGCTTGACCCTCCAGCTGGTTCAGCACCAGAGCCAGAGCAGACAGGTCCAGCCGTGGCCACACAGGCCGGGTGTGCACGTGGACATACTGGGTGTACTTACACTCCACCTCGTACCTGGTCCAGCAGCAACAGCCCCGATTCAACATGGAGCAGGGTGTTGTCTCACTAGACAGGGGATCATCTCACTGGAGACTCAGCTACAGCCGGCACGATTACAGCATCATTCGCCACACCCATGACACGTAAACGGTAGTTACGGCATCCTCTGGCCAACCCTTCAGTTTTTCAAGCACCCAGGCAGGCTACTGAGTGCCTCCCCCTGCCTGCCGTTCCCTCGTCACCTGTTGCCATCAAACATCATGAGCACCACATCAGCACCATGCGTGTGAGAAAAGAGTGAGTAGTAGTGCATGGGCTCGGCGCAATGTAGAACCGCCAGGCCAACCTGTCACACCAGAGTGAACACCAAACATCAGCTTCTAGGCATCTGCCAGCCATGATGTTACGGCCAGGGAGGCAGTACAAATAAGCTGATCAGGGCAGATGTATTGAAGGGCATGCAAGAATAAATCACACATTCACGTGCAGCCACCATGTCAGGCCATGCAAGGATGCAAGCACTGTGAGTGACCAGGTGCGAAGCAGTACAGTACAGCAGGCGCCTCCATTCAAACAGGGTGCTGAGATGTTGTGAGAAGATTTGGTGCTGCCACTGCTGCTGCTGTTGCTGCTGCTGTTGCTGCTGCTGCTGCTGCTGCTGCTGCTGCTGCCGCTGCTGCTGCTGCTGCTGCTGCTGCTGCCGCTGCTGCTGCTGCTGCTGCTGCTGCTGCTGCTGTGCAGCCTGACCTTGTCCACAGTCACGACCTCACAGCCATTGCCCTGCACCAGCTCCTCGAACCCGCCCATGACCTGCACACCAGCCAGGGGGGACCTAGCAGCAGACACAGCGTCTCTGAAGAAAGCAATACACTGTAGGATGACAGACAAGGACAGACAAGCCTGAAGGTACCTACCACTAGGCACACCCCCTTGTCCTCCCCTTTCACCCCCCTCTCGCCCCCTTACACCCCTCCCCTCCCCTCCCCTTCCCACCCTCCTCTACCCTTCCCACCTCATGTCTCATGAGCTTGTAGGGGCAGTGGCATTGTCACACCAAGCCTACACCCTCCCACACTGCCCTGCCAACACCCTCACTGCCCTGCCCCTCCGTGCCTCACCCTCGTGGGGTCGATGTCATGTCCACCATGCTCATGTCCACCATGCTCATGTACACCATGCTCATGTACACCATGCTCATGTCCACCATGCTCATGTCCACCATGCTCATGTCCACCATGCTCATGTCCATCATGTGCTACTGGGGCCTCTGATGCCTAACTTCACTTTATCACATCTTTTGTGCCCAGTCTCTGTCTAGGTGTGACCGAACCCCTTCTCACTCTCACCCTGCCATATCCCATGTCATGTTCCCCTCCACCTTCATGCATGTCACACCTTTTTGTATTCATCCTGCCAATCGGCCCATGCAGCCTCAGGGTCAGCCAGCACTGCGGCAAAGCGGGGCAGGAAGTGAGCGAACTTGTCCTCACAGTCCTTTGTCTCATAGGGGGCAGAGAACAGGCGCCGCTCCAGTGTGTTGAGCCAGCAGCAGAGCTTGAGGGCGGTCAGCGCCTCCCTGCATCACAACAGCACCTTAGGCCTTGGGAGGAGTTATTATTCTGTAATTATTATTCTGGAGAAGAACCACAACTTGCCCGCCAGCACGCCATGGCCCTGCCATGCATGCCATGTGAAAGGCACAAAGCACATCGTGCATGGTGCATGGCCTCACGCATGGTGCATGGCCTCATGCAGGCCAGGAGGCGGGGGGAGGGTGGTGAGAGGGGTAGGTTGTCTGACTGGTGACCTAGGGGTCCTACACGGCACTGCCTGGGGCACACTGAGCCAATTGGCACATTGTGGGCAGGTTTTGTCCATGGGCCCAGTATTGAAGGGGAGGTGGATTGCTTGCAATGGATCAGGTTTGCAGCGGGGATGTTTGCAGCTGTAGAGGGTGACCTGACGAAGCTGTAGAGATGAAGCTGTAGTGGAGGCAGAGTCCCCATAGGCAACACCCCTAAACACTCTGATGCATGAAGGGGTTGTTCCTGCATGTCAAGCTTCATGTGGTACTTGTTGCGCAGGACACTGCTGACCTGTTTAAGAGCGGCGGTAATCACTAGGGTTTTCAAAACCCGCGTTATATTAGTTATGTTTACTATTCCTGGCCAGGTATTTAAATACCCGGGTGATTTCTATTAAATATGTTTGTCTATTCCTGGTCAGGAAGGCCCTGTGCACTGGCAGTGGGAGAGGGAGTGAAGGGGCAGGTGAGCCAAGGTGCTCTGGTCCAGTAGCCACCATGTCATAGGGCCGGCTAGTCAGGCATTGAAAGGGCACATCTCATGTCTTATGTCACACCTGATGCTGGTCACACCATCCATGTGACCATAGCGGGCAATCAGGTCAGGCGCCAGGCAGCCCTCTCTGAAGTCTCCAATGCGCGCCATGTGACGTAGCACTGCATGCAAGGCCAGTCACACTCGATTGCAAGGCAAATCACACATGAGCCACATGGGAGGGCCTACATCACCGCATGACAGCAATCATGTTCTTACGGCAGAAGAAACTGAACAACAGCCACATCCCATACATAGGCAGTACCATCACATCCCATACATAGGCAGTACCAAGTGATACATACCAGGTCACATACCAGGTCAAAGGAATGAGTGATGACTGGGTGAGGGTGTGATGAATGCTTTTTGCACCCAGACATTTGAAGTCAGGCGCATGGCCTACCCCCACCTGGCTCATGACGCAGGGCTTGCTGGCGGTTTGTATAGCACCAGACCGACAGGAATGAGTCGATGTCAAAATGGTTGGTGGTGACGAATGGCAGCTGGGAGCATGTCAGCAGCGGACTGCCCCAACCCCAGAAGTTGGCCTGCGGCAGCAGGCTCTCAGTGTGCATCCACACAACGGGCCAGCAGAACATGGAGTTTGTGTGCATGCGTGCATGGGCCACATGGGGTCCACGACATGCACGCACGCCGCTGCTGTTGCTGCTGCTGAAGGTGATGGTGCTGCTGCTGCTGCGGGTGAAGTTGGGGGAGGGGGAGGGGGGGGGGGGGGGGAGCTGCAAAGGGGTCATACAGCGTGAGTGACATGTGAGCGACTGGCCAGCAAACTAAAACCAGGGTCTAGGTCAATGTCAGGGCCAAGTGCTTTGCCTTCCTGGCCCATCGACCTGCCTGGGAAGGGTTAGCCCGCCTCACCCCCTTCTCCCTAGTCCCCAGCCGCTGCAGCCAGACCAGGCAGGCGAGCTAGGCACCTGCCTCACCTACCCCTCCCAAGGTCCATGACTGCCAGGGCGACTCAAGCTGGTTGCCAGGGTTTCCTGACCCCGGCTATCCCCCTTCACCCCCTGACCCCCAGCTTACCTGGATGGCGGACAAAACCAGGCCAGTGCTGGTGTCGCTGGGTGAGAGGCCGGGGGGGTTGTTGCTGCCCTGCTCCAGGAGCGCAAGGGGGGAAGTGAGGGCAGCAATAGCCTGGGGCGGGGCGGGGCGGGGCGGGGCGGGGCGGGGCGGGGCGGGGCGGGGCGGGGCGGGGCGGGGCGGGGCGGGGCGGGGCGGGGCGGGGCGGGGCGGGGCGGGGCGGGGCGGGGCGGGGCGGGGCGGGGCGGGGCGGGGCGGGGCGGGGCGGGGCGGGGCGGGGCGGGGCGGGGCGGGGCGGGGCGGGGCGGGGCGGGGCGGGGCGGGGCGGGGCGGGGCGGGGCGGGGCGGGGCGGGGCGGGGCGGGGCGGGGCGGGGCGGGGCGGGGCGGGGCGGGGCGGGGCGGGGCGGGGCGGGGCGGGGCGGGGCGGGGCGGGGCGGGGCGGGGCGGGGCGGGGCGGGGCGGGGCGGGGCGGGGCGGGGCGGGGCGGGGCGGGGCGGGGCGGGGCGGGGCGGGGCGGGGCGGGGCGGGGCGGGGCGGGGCGGGGCGGGGCGGGGCGGGGCGGGGCGGGGCGGGGCGGGGCGGGGCGGGGCGGGGCGGGGCGGGGCGGGGCGGGGCGGGGCGGGGCGGGGCGGGGCGGGGCGGGGCGGGGCGGGGCGGGGCGGGGCGGGGCGGGGCGGGGCGGGGCGGGGCGGGGCGGGGCGGGGCGGGGCGGGGCGGGGCGGGGCGGGGCGGGGCGGGGCGGGGCGGGGCGGGGCGGGGCGGGGCGGGGCGGGGCGGGGCGGGGCGGGGCGGGGCGGGGCGGGGCGGGGCGGGGCGGGGCGGGGCGGGGCGGGGCGGGGCGGGGCGGGGCGGGGCGGGGCGGGGCGGGGCGGGGCGGGGCGGGGCGGGGCGGGGCGGGGCGGGGCGGGGCGGGGCGGGGCGGGGCGGGGCGGGGCGGGACCTGCCTTGTGGTGTGACAGAGTGATGTACTGCCTGGGCGCTGTGCAGTCCACCACCACACATTCAGCCGGGTCCTGGGTGCTGGGTGAGAAAGGAGTGTAGCCAAACACAGTGCTGCGCAACGGTTTTCAATGTAGCTGGGGTAAGACATGTGGTTAGGGTTAGCGTAGCTGGAGGCAAGCGTGGGTCATAAGGGGGGGCAGGGCAGTAGTAGACTTGTCGCTGGTGCTAGACTAGGGGTGAAAGCTGGTGCTGGAGCTGCGTTTCCGCTTAGCACGGACGTCTACTGGGCGCATGGCGCTCACCGCAGGCGTGAGCGTCGGTACAAAATAACCGCGGCAGCTAGGACGAACACAGCAGCAAGGGCTCCGAGGGCGAAGGGCCCCAAATGCCCAACCTGGTGGGCGTTGGTCAGAGGCAACACCCCATCAGGCGCTCGAAAGAAGCGCATCGCGCTCCCTCACCCTTTTGTGCCGGGATCGCTCCGCATGCTCTTCTGCATGACGAATGTTACCTCGTGTGTAAATTTGCAAGAACTAGGAACAAAGAGAACTAGAAACAGAAAGACATAGGTAGGCACGGCTCTGGTGTGTCTTATGGGTTAGGACGTTGGAGCTATACATGCTTCTCTCTAGTGCCTACTGTAGTTTGTTGACGATTGTTACACCGTGCAAGTCGTCAGCCGCTAGGCTGCTTGGCAGCCCTCTGCCTCTATGTGTTCGCAAATCCCTGCTTTCACTTCCCTATTCCGGGCTGTTTGTTGTGCTTGTTGCCCCGCTCACAATGTGGGCCAACTGAGTCCGTGGTTGAGCAGGGCCGGGTTAGCCAGCCCTGACGGCACTCCACACAGCCCAATAACACCATCTGAGTCGGGCCACTATTGCCCACTAGTATTCCCGCTAGTGGCTGCTAGTGGCCACTACTGGTCCGGCTCAAATGGAGGTGAGGGATAAATTATTAAAACAATCAGTTTGTGATTGAACATGGAGTTGCAAAACAACTATTTCTCATCAGAGCCTATCATAGGCCCTATGCCCCTCGTAGATTAGATCGGTGATCTGTGACGCAAATGACGTTGATGCAGCCAGGAATGATACTAAAACATGCTCTCATGAACGAGATGCAAATTGCATCATGCATTGCCCTCTTGATGCAGGTATAAGTCGCGGTTGAACAGACGTTGTCCACGGATGCTTCTACAGCTGCTCGGGCTGGCTCCAGTTAGCAAGGCAAGGCCAAACACATAGATGAGTTGGGCTGGGGCACTTCTTCAATAGTTGTGTTTCAACATGGTAGGGGCTTTCCCGACGGCCATGTCACGCCTTGCACGGGCGCTAGTAGCCCCAGCACCTCTGCGGCCACCCGCGACTCCTGCGCCTCATTCTCATTAGCTTGCTGCCCCAAGGCTTGCAGCGTGGTAGCGATGTTGGTGTCGACAAGCTCCGCCGACGCCATGCCTGTAGTGGGGATGTCAGTCCAAGACCACTTGCCTATACTTGTTATACTTGTTTAGTGTGACCAGCTTTGCTTAGGCTGCGTGGTGCACCTGTGAAGTTGGCACGGCTGTGCCCCTTCACAGGTATGGTGTCGTTCTATCTGTTGCACGTAGGGCGTCAGCCTCTAGTGCACCGCTTATGCATCTGTACTTGTGTTCTTCCTTCAACTAATGTAATAGGCACGGCTGTGCCCCTTCACAGGTTATGGGCCCACCCACTTCAATGTGCGGGACTCCGGAAACCAGTTGGTGTGCACCAAGCCGTACCTCGTAAGACTCGCTTGGTGAGCGCACCGGTGAGCAGAGGAGGGTGCTAAGATGCAGGCCGCAGCTGGGATAGCCAAGCTGAACGGGGACAACTGGTATCAGTGGGAATTTGATGTGCAGAACGCGCTAGTGTTATGCGGGCTAGATGCAGCTATTTGTGCGCCAGCGCCTGCGGCAGCCAGGGAGCAGTTGCACTGCTGAAGAACCCAGTGGAGTCCCAGCGCAGCAAGCACATAGCCGTCATGCACCACATGGCGCGCGAGCGTGTGTGGCGAGGCGAAGTGCAGTTCACCTACTGCCCCACGGCAGACATGGTGGCTGACGTGCTGACCAAGGCGCTGCCTGGCAAGAAGTTTCTGGCATGCAAGGAAGGCATGGGAGTGGGCTAGGGTCAGCCTGGTGGGACAGGCCAGCTTATGCTGTGAGAAGAAGAAGAAGAAGAAGACTACTCCGGTATTCACCGGCGTGCATTAAGGGAGGAGCTACCGCCTGGGGCGCGGCCTGCTCCCACCGATCAGGCCAAAAGAGAGACGACCCCCCTACCCTCCTTCCCTCTTAGCAGCCCTGAGTCTGTAGCTTGTCTTTGCAATGGAGTGGGCTGTCTCCACCGCGTGTCTTGTTAACTTGTGTAAAAGTTTAGTAGTGTTATCTTGTGAGACCCCCAAGGCCAGGAGGTGTTGCCGTGTGTGTGCTTCATACGTTATGCCCCCTATGCCCAGGAGGATTGGTCTAATCTCCACCATGTGGTTTTCCTTGCGTATGGTTTGAGCTAGATGGGTGTGTTGGTTGAGTGCCTTGTCTAATTGATCCGTCCACCTTGAGTCCGAGCAGTATTTGATTTCTATGATGATGACCCGCTTGATGGCTTTGACACGTTTGCCCGTCTTCGTTGTTGGCGTCACCATGAGAATGTCTGGTCTGGTGGTGTTTTTGGTTGCTGCTGTCTTCAGTCCGAGTGCTCGAAGTGTTGTGTGTAGTGTGTCGTTAGGGAGGTCAAGGTCTTCTTTTGCGCCTTTCTCCCAGCTGCCGGTGTCCGCGAAGCTGATGTAGCCGCCTAGGGTACCCTTGCTTATGGCTTTAGCGATGAGGCGACCGGCCCCGTTATGCCTTTCTTGCACCATCGGTAGTGTCTCGCTGCAGCCCGAGAGGAGGTGAGTGGCACTGTCGGCTTCCCCGCAGAGTGGGCACCGGTCGTCGGTCGCCCGTTTCCAGCGCATGGCCAGCTTTTGATTATAGAGCCCGCCGGTACGGTAGAGAAGGGCGGTTCGTTGCGCGGGTATGGAGATGTTCGTGTCGGTCATCACCCTTTCGCCTGCTCCTTTTGCCGCTGCTTTGGTGATCTCCTGGGACATCTGGTAGTAGACACTGTCTTGATTGGCGAGACCGAGGCTGTGCTTGCGGTGCATGTGTGCTCGCACGCTTTGGCGGCAATCCGGCAATGGGGCGGGGAATTCGCCGTCGGCTTCGTTGCTGAGCCAGGTGTTGGTCTCTTTCCGTGTGGTAGGGCGGTAGGCCGGGGTGTTGGCAAGCTCTGGGTGTAGCGCCGCGTGCTTGGCGAGGGCATCGGCGCCTTCGTTGCCGATAATTCCCGAGTGGGCCCGGACTTTGTAGAAGTGGATCGTGACGGGGCTATCGATGATGAGGGTAGCGATAGCGGTCAGGATGTCGTTGTGCCTGTGTGTGATGAGCGACATCGGGTTAGCGAGGGCTCGGCGGATCTGGTAGATAGAGCAGAGGCTGTCGGTGGCGATGCGTTTGGCCCCCGCTGTGAGTGCCGCGTGTATCGCCGTCAGTTCCGCCTTGTTGATGGTGTTGCTTTCTGGGTCGTCCAGGGTGACGGTGATGAGGACGTTGGTCTCCGGGATGTAGACCCCCGCCCCGACGCTCGCTGGGGCTGTGTAGCGTTCCGATTCTGCACTAAGCAGTCGGCCGCTAGTGTCACTGACGAAGTGTGATACAGGCAGGTTAAATGGTGGGCTGTATTGCCTACCCACCATTCGGGTTCGATCCCCGGGGGCCGTTCTATGTCCTGGCCTGGTTACGCTGAGACAGTCTGACACCTGTAACAGCTTCTAGCGTTGCATGGCGCTCACACGTTGAAAAGATTTAAGGCGCGCTCTTCCTGAACGCTACATTGGTTTCCGCAATCGATGACTCTCAACGCCGCAGACATGGCAGACGGTACTCCTACTGGAGAGACACCTGGCGCCGGCACATCCGCCGACCCAGACAACTTCAGAGGTCTGCTAGCACTCGCTCGCACTGACCCCAACTTCCGCAGAGACCTGCAGGCAGCTCTGAACCCTGCGGGTACTTCTGCTAATCATTCCCGTCCTGGCACTGGCCCACTGGACGACGAACTTCTCAATGACGAGGAGGAGGTTGAGGATGAGGAGCCTGATGAAGATGAGGAAGAAGAGGACGAGGCTGAGCAGCTTCGCGAGGAACTGGCGGCTACCAGAATGGAGCTGAACTCGCTGCGCATACGCCAGAGGAACATGGACCGCGCTCTGTCTTCTCTGGCTGGTCAGGTGAGCCTAGTTCCTGGTAGATCGTCTTCCTATCAGGACAGGCTGTTTGGAATGCGCACGCCCTCTCCAAGCAGGTCAGGTACACGTCCTGCGTGTATTCCTGGCACTTATCTGTCTGCTGGTGGACGAGGTGGCGCTTTGCACCACCTCCTGTCCCCTGCTCCTACTTCTGTCCCGGCTGCCAAGGCTGTGCCTGGCCCAGACAAGTGGACAGATGCCTGCGCTAAATCAGTCCGCAGGGCTTCGGCCTTCTGCGATGACTTGGAGGCCCACTGTGCTCGCTATTCTTTGGACATTGTCTCTGTCTTCCCTGCCTTCCTATCTGGTGCAGCTCGCAATGCTTGGTACCCTTCGGTCCAGCAAGCTCATTTTGCGCAGACAGGTGTTGCTCCTCCCTGGCAGTTCTTACGTGCGTCGTTCCTTGAGTATACAGGGGATGATTTGCGGGATGACATGCTTGAGGCTCGCGACAGACTGCTCGACAGGTCGATCCGTATGGGTCCCAATTATCCTGAACTCTCTGAGTACCTCATTGCGTTTAGGAATAACCTGTTGACTGCTGGTGCGCAGTGCATGGACGAGTCCCTCCTGGTCAATCTGTTTGTCACTGGGCTTTCTCCCAGCCTGCGTGAGACTGTCTTGAAGGACATTGTCCCCTTGCAGAACCCTACATTGACCCAGGCAATTGATTCTGCCAGGCAGGCACAGCGTAATGCTGTGTTCCTGGCCGGTGCAGTCAGTTCTAAGCGCCATGTGGCTGCTGTGCAGGGTCGTGCCATCACCGAACAAGCTGAGCATGAGATCAATGACGCCAACAGAACACTGGGTCTTGCTGGTCGTCAGGCTACTACTGCTGCTCCTCGTCCTGCTGGCCGCACTGCGCCCAGGCGTGGTGGCATGCGGCCTGGGCCACCCCCTGCTGCTGCTGGCAAGAAGGCTGGTGCTGCTGCTGCTGCCACGGCTGTCAAGCCTGGCCAGTATTGCCACCACTGTTATTCTCCTGATCACCTGAAGCCCCAGTGCCCTTGGAAGCACCTGCCTGCCAAGCAGGCCCGTGAACAGTCAGGCTACTCTAGGCCACCTCCTGGGGCCAATGTGCCTCAGAAGCGCAGCCGCCCAGATGATGATGATAAGGGGCAGGGCAAGGGCAAGCTGGCCTCTGCCAACGCCAAATAGGGTGTTGCCCAGCCAGGCAGGTGCTGTTCCTGTGCTGCGGTAGCAACAACTGCTGAGCCTGATAAACTGTCTGCTGCATGCAACTGTGCTGTTGTTGCCTGCACACAGCCTGAGAAGCAGACTGATGCACTCTGTGTTTCAATGCCTGCCAACAACAAACCTAAGCCACAGGGTCCTGCCATGAGTGCTGTGGACAACTGCAAGTGTGCTGTGCCTGTGTCTGAGTCAAAGCCTGAAAAGACTGCCGTGCTGGCAGCTAGCTTTGCTGGTTTTTGTTGTGAGGCTGCTGACCCATGCCTCAGTCATGTGGTATCATGTAAGACAGCCCTTTGTTGCCCCATGCTGCCGTCCCAAGTCATCCTGGGGGTTGCTGGACAAGACAACAAGGGGGCCTTGATCGACTACGTCGACCAGACCCTGACCCTGCGCACTGCCCAAGGTAACACAACCTTGCATCCACACACAGGTGACATGAGTGCTGCTGGCCAGTGTGTTGCCAACAGGCCACCTGGGTCCACCCACTCACTGCCCCGCCCACCTGCTGCTGTACTTGCTGCTGTGTCCAAAGCCAATCCAAAGGCCTTTGTGACAGCTAAGCAAGCAGCCAGATGGTTGCGTAAAGGGGGCTCTGCTATGGTTGCTATGGTGTCTTTGGAAGACCTTACCTTGCCAGCAGATGTTTCACCTGTCCATAGACAGCACCTCCAAGCTCTGCTTGATGAATACTCTGATGTATTCGAACCCATCACTGGACTCCCACCAGAGCGTGCAGTAGGGCACTCCATCCCCTTGCAGCCTGATGCTAAGCCTCCAGCTAGGCCCAGCTATAGGATGTCCAAACCTGAGCATGATGAACTGCGTAGACAGATCACTGATCTCCTTGCCAAAGGCCTGATAGAGCCCAGCTCCTCTCCCTTTGCTGCACCAGTGCTGTTTGTCCAGAAGAAATCAGGTGAGCTGCGCATGTGCATTGATTACCGCCAGCTCAATAAAATTACAATCAGGGACCAGTATCCTTTGCCACGCATTGATGATCTGTTTGATCAGCTTGCAGGAAAAACTGTGTTCTCCTCCCTTGACTTGCAGGCTGGTTACCACCAGATCCGCATCCCGGCTGAGGATGTCCCTAAAACTGCGTTCAGGACACCTGAGGGACACTACCAATTCAAGGTACTGTGTTTTGGCCTGACAAATGCTCCTGCCACGTTCCAGCGTGTAATGAATGAAGCATTTGCTGAGGTGATAAATGACTGTGCCCTCGTGTATCTCGATGATATCCTGGTGATGTCCGAGAACACTGAGCAGCATCTAGTCCACCTCAGACGTGTATTTGACTTACTGCGTAAGAATAAATTCTATGCTAAGTTATCTAAATGTGAGTTTATGAAACGCACACTGATGTTCCTGGGCCATATCATAAGTGCTCAGGGTATATCTGTCGACCCTTGTAAAGTTACTGCCATCTCTAACTGGCCTGTCCCTACAAGCCTCAAAACCCTGCAGTCTTTCCTGGGCATTGCTAATTATGTCCGTAAATTCGTACATAATTTTAGCACCATTGCTGCACCCCTCACAAACCTGACTGGCCCCAAGAAGGACTCGTTCCCTTGGAAAGCATGGCCTCAGGCTGAGCTGGATGCATTCAATGCCTTGAAGCAGGCCATTTCTAATGTGCCTATGCTCAAGCTTCCTGATCACAGCAAACCCTTCCAGGTGCACTGCGATGCGTCCCTTGAGGGCATCGGTGCAGTCCTGATGCAGGATGGCTACCCGTTGGCGTATTACTCCAGGAAATTAATCCCTGCTGAGGTTAATTACACCACGGGCGAACAGGAACTGCTGGCATTGGTATCTGCGTGTCAACAGTGGAGGTGTTACCTAGAAGGGGTACCATTCACTCTGTACACAGATCACCGGCCACTCATCTCTCTGCCCACTCAAAACATACTCTCACGCAGGCAGACTAGATGGATGGAATTCCTGGCCCGCTTCTCATATACCATTGAGTATTTACCTGGTATATCTAATCCCGCTGATCCGTTGTCACGCATTCCAGCTGCCACAGTACAGACGTGTAAAGGCCCTGGTGCTGATAATGTGAAGAGTATCCTTGTCATGACTAGGAGTAAGCGGCGTTCTCAGGAGGGGGAGGAAACTGGTGCTGAGGCACGTAAAACGAGTGCTGGTGATGCCGCTGTGCCACCCACACAACCACCACCAGGCCAAGGTGATGGTGCTGCCGTAAGGCCACCCACCAAACGTGTCACTTGGGCTGCTGATGTACCAGCAGATGGAGAACCCAGTGCACCCAAACCACCAGGTCCCTTGTCAAACCTGCATGAGTGGTTGGTCAGAGCCTATGCTGCTGACTCCAACTTCACCAAGCGTAGGAAGACTAAGAACTACTACCTGGATGATAATGGCCTATGGAGACATAACAAACGACGCACCGTCATTGTGCCCCGTGACAAACAGCTACGAGAGCATATCCTGCATGAGATGCACGATGCTAAGTATGCTGGACACGTTGGGATCACTAAGACGTTGGAGCATGTCATGCGTGTGTTCTGGTGGAAACACTTACGCACTGATGTGCGTCACTATGTAACAACATGTGATGCATGCCAGAGAAACAAGTCGGTTACAGCTAAGCCATGGGGGTTCCTTCATCCTCTGTCTATACCTGGATACCGCTGGGAAGTCATGCACATGGACTTCATAACCAAACTACCGTCCGGATCACATGGATATGATTCCATTTGTGTATTCGTTGACAGGCTCTCTAAGATGGTACATCTGGTGCCTTGCAAAGAGAGCATGGACGCTCCTGAGTTTGCACAACTCTTCATTGATAAGGTATTTGTCCACCATGGGCTACCCTCTGAAGTTGTGAGTGATCGGGGTTCCCTTTTCGTGAGTAAGTTCTGGCAAGCTGTATGCAAGCTAATGGGCATGAAGCACTCACTTACCTCCAGCTATCACCCCCAGTCAAACGGGCAGGTTGAGCGGTACAACAAAGTGTTGGAGGAGATGCTTAGGCATTATATCTCTCCCACTCAACGAGACTGGCCTAAACACCTCTCGTTTGCCGAGTTTGCAATTAATAACTCATGGCAAGAAAGCATTAAGTCTACACCTTTCCTGGTTAACTATGGACAGTCCCCAGTGACACCGGTGACCCATGAGTTACCTCGGTTGCCACCTCCTATGGCCCAGTTCTTCTCTGAAGGCTGGGAGAAGGGTGTTCAAGAAGCCAGACGTTGTATGAAACTGGCACAGAGCCGCCAGGCTAATGGTGCTAATCCACACAGGAAATCCTCGGACAGTGTGTTCCAAGTGGGTGACCGTGTGCTGCTTAGTACCATGAACCTGCGTAACATGGTGGGCAAAGCCAGGAAGCTGCTTCCACGGTATGTGGGGCCTTTCAGGATCGAAGCTCATGTGGGTGAGGACGCTGTAAAGCTGACACTACCACCAGCCATGTCCAGGATTCATCCTGTGTTCCATGTATCATTGCTAAGACCCTATGAGGGCAACTTTGGTCGTCTACCCCCCACTGAGTTGGGCTGGCTAGATGATTCCCCACAGTATGAAGTAGAACGCATTGTGAACCACCGGCATGTGCGTGCAGGTAAAGCAAAGGAGTACCTTGTCAAGTGGAAGGGCTATGAAGACTCTGACAACACTTGGGAGCCTGCCAGCAATCTAGCAAATGCCCCTGACTGCGTGAACTTGTATAAGGCTCAGCATGGCTTGCTGTGATTTGAATGTGGGACATGGGCTCCATGTAGTCTTGCTGGTTGCTTTGCTGCATGCTATGTGCCTTGGTGTACTATGGTTCCAGTTGCTCATGTGAGCCTGGCTAGTCTGGTTCCCAGCGTCCATTAGCTCCCTGAGCTTGGGCTGGAATGGTCCATGGTGACCCTGATCTCCTTAGAGCGACCTGCATCCGGATGGGCAGGAGTTCTCAAATAGTGGTCATAGTACTGCGAGTCCATGCCATGATGGCCTATGGGCGGAACGGCCATCCCTTAGGAGAGGGAGGAATGTAGCGTTCCGATTCTGCACTAAGCAGTCGGCCGCTAGTGTCACTGACGAAGTGTGATACAGGCAGGTTAAATGGTGGGCTGTATTGCCTACCCACCATTCGGGTTCGATCCCCGGGGGCCGTTCTATGTCCTGGCCTGGTTACGCTGAGACAGTCTGACACCTGTAACAGCTTCTAGCGTTGCATGGCGCTCACACGTTGAAAAGATTTAAGGCGCGCTCTTCCTGAACGCTACAGGCTGCCCCCGAGGTCTTAATGCAGCTGCCGTCCGTGTACGCGAGCGTGGCCCATTCGGTGATGGCCATCCGTGGCTGCGTCGTGGAATGGTGCGTGAGTTGTTGGTGGCCGCGCTGGTGCCCCGAGGTGGGGAGGTCCTTGTCCAACGGCAGGCGCATGTGTTGTTTGTGGCCGCTGGGGGGTGTGGCTGGCTGGCTTTGATTCGTTGGTCTGTTGCGGATTGGGTGTGTGTCTCGTTGTGGGTGGAGGGCGGTGGCAGTGCTAGCCAGCCATCCTTGGGGATTGCCTTTGGTGACAAGTTGTTGTCCCGCTGCGTTCCAGATGACGTAGATGTGGAGGTTGGCGTGCTTGCCTGGCTTGGAGCATCTGGTCTTGGTGGGGGGTATGCTAGCCAGGTGCTGGCAGTATTCAAGGTAGCGCCGCAGGGTGTCAATGTGTTTAGGGTAGGAGATGCCCTTTTTCCCAGGGATCAGCATGATGGTTGCCATGGCCTCCTCCTGTGTAGCTGAGTGTATAGCATGGTTGACGCATTTCAGTGCCACTGCATCGTCTGCCGGTACATTCCATGTGGATAAGCCAGTGTGGCGTACCAGTAGGCAGTTGTGGTGTGCCCCAAAGGCCGTGTCGTTGATGTCAGGGCTCCAATAGGTGGTGGTTTCTGGTCTAACTGTGAGTGGATCAGCCCATCTTTGGACGGTACTGGGAAAGCTGCGTGTGGCGTGTAGGGTGTTAAGGGCTTTGTCTTGTGCCCCTCTCATGGGGTTGTGGCTGCTCTGTGCGTCCTGTCTCCTTAGTAGGGCCACTACCTCTGTGGCCAGGTTGCGTGTGTGTGGTGTGTGTTGTAACCAAGCGTGTAGATGTTGGTGTTGGTCTTTTGTCAGGAGGCCAACTGTGCGACCCGACTCGTCGTGGACCGTTACGTGTTGCACTAAGTCGTGCCGTGGCATAATGGGCTCCCCCGTGCTGAGGCTCATCGCGGGGTCGGTCATGTGGGGGTGAAGTTGGAGGAGGGTTTCGCAATTGCCCGTCCCGACGATGTCCGTCTGCGGGTTGATGGGGTAGGTGTGGAAGGTGGCCTTCGAGTGCAAGTTGATGCACCAGGGTAGCCAGGTGTGCGGGTCCGGCAGTCCCTGTCGGGTGTGGGCCGGCAGGTGCGTGTCGGGCCTCGCGTGTCTGGCCTCTTGTATCTGCCTGTTTTCCTCGTCGTAGTCGTTGCGCTTTGCTATGTAGTCCAGGTGTGCCGTGATGAGCGGCGCCGGTTCAAGAGTGGGGTGCCAGTGTACTCGTATGAGGTCCGAGTGCGCTGACTGACGCATGGTAGTTCTGAAGTCATTGCTGCCGAACTTGCATATAGGGCACAGCCAGTATCCTGGTTCCTTGTGTCCTGACAGGTGGGCTTCCTCAAGGCAGGCTGGGTGGTAGGCCCTCTTGCAGTTGTGGCACGTTGGGCTGTCTCCTCTTGGTAGCCAGCACAGCTCACAGGTGCACACGTCCTTAGCCTCTTCCCTGCTGATGGTCTCTATGTGTGTGGGTGTATAGCCTTCGTCTGCACATAGTGGTAATGCCCATCTATCTATGACTGTGGGCTTCCAATGCACCTTGTAGTAGTTTTCCTTGCTGATGCCGTCCCATTGCCAGCCATCTATGCTGGTAATGGCCTCTTGGTGGCCGTACATGGCCCCTAGTATGCAGCCTAGGTTCTTGGGTTTACAACGGCAGGCTTTATCCACCTTCCAGCTGGAGAGCCCTGGGAGGTCAAGGCCTACTATGCGCACTATATCCTGCGGGATGGATTGGGTCTGTCTGCCCTCATTGTTCCGTTTCGTGCCCGCCTTGGGTAGAGTGGGCTTCGTCGGGGGCGGTTGTGTTGCTCGTTGCTCTCGTTTCAGCAGTCGTGAGCTCGTCCTAGTGGCATCCTGGACTGCGGGTGCCGCTGCGGCCCGGTCCGCCGTTGCTGGTTGCGTTGCGTGCATGACCGCATATGCTTTCATGTCCATATAGCGAGTTCTGGTGTCTGGCACTGCGGGTGTGGGCGCAAGTTCCGTGAGGCCCGCGGCCCATGTTGTGATTTTGCGTTGGTTGGGCGGGAGGTCGAGTGACGTGTTGCGGCTGTCTCGGATGGCACGCGTTGCGGTCGCGTCTGGGCATGAGGGTTGGGCCGCCATGGCCGCAAGTTTGTTGAGGGCGATGATGTGCTTCTGCTTGACCTTTTTTCCGTACTTCGATGTGAGCATGCTACCGGTGATGATGTGTGTGTTGCCCTCGCAGCTGAGCTCAGATGCGTGAGTGATGCCTATGCTTTTGAGGCAGGTGATGCTGGCGCTGACGACATCGTGTGCATTAGAACTGCTGGCTTGTGTGATGAGGCGGCCTAGTGTTTGGCATTCCTTGGGGTAGAGGGGTAGTCCCCCTTCCGTGGCTGACAGCCCGGCTAGTGAGGTGTAGACTAGTTGCCTTGCCCTGAGGGTATGGTGGAAGAGGGTGAGCATGCGGTGTCCTTGAGTGTTGGCCTGGGTATTGAGCCACGTGATTTGTTTGTGTAACATGCTCCTAGAGATGTGGGCGTGCGTCACATCTGTGGACTGGAGGCTGTGTGTGAGGGCTGTCGTGTTGCGAGCGTGATATTCCTGGGCTGTGGAGCTGATGCCCATGCCTAGTTTCCCGGCGTCTTCTCTGACGATGGCGTTGGGCGTTCCCAGGGGGAGTCTGAGTTTAAGCTTTACGCATTGATTAATGGACCTGTCATATAGCTCAAGGTCCCCTGGGGTGCAGGGCACGGCGCAGAAGCTGTAGGCTAGGCTGGGTATGATGGCCGTGCGGATGATGTGTATGGCCTGTCTAGCACTAGCGAAAGAACGTCTGAGTCTCTCTAGTTTGTGGCGGAGTTGGGTAATCATAGCGGTGTGTTGGGGTTTCCAGTCCAGCGTCATGGTGATGAGCACACCCAGGTAGGTGAAGGGTGAGGTCGGGCGGTGGTATGTGACGGGTTTCCCTTGTAAGCTTACAGTTTGGAGTTGTTGGCGGGCCCACTTATCCGCTTCGGCCGCGTTGCTGCACATGCCGGTTTCGATCGAGTGATGGAGCGCCGCTGTTGCGAGGGTTTTACTGTGTGAGATGATGAGGTGACCCCAGTCCGAGAAGGCTGAGAGTTTGTCCGCTTGGCAGCGGAGGTTGCGGAGTGTGTTGCAGAGGATTGCTATGTCGTCGGCATAGTCAATGCTGCTGACAGTGGCGCGTTCCCCGCTGTCAGCCGTCGCGGATTTGAATTTATAGCCCCTCGCACCCACCAGCAGCCAGCGCAGTAGGGGTTCGATATAGATGAGGAATAGGAAGGGCGAGAGAGAGTCGCCTTGTATGGTGCCCCGGTTTACGGGTACCGGGTCAGTGGGGCCGTAGGGAGTTCTGAAGCGCGTCGTAGCGCCCGTGTATAGGTCAGGATGTCCCAACATGGGGTTGGTAATCTTCATGCAAGTACTTGCTACAAAGTGAACCGATTGCGATAGCGTTTGTTGCATTGGCACCTGCAAATTACTCCGCATCTACTGGCAAGCGGCGCGTTAATCCTTGCATCAGAGTCCATGCCGGCGCAAGCGAGCGCGGACACACCTCAGCTGCTCACCATCGATTGGTCTAGTGGTGAGTAGAGGCACCAATGAGCGAACTGCGCTTGGCATCGAGCCGGAAGTACAATCACATTACAGCCCGCCTTGCTCGCTCCGCGAGCCTTTTGTTGGTGCAGGCGGTGTTGGAGGGCCATCGCTGGGCATGTGATGTAGCGACATTGCTGCAAATGCGGGAAATGTGCGTCTCTCTCTCGCTAGTCACACAGGAAAAGGGACCCTCATTGACAAAATGGCATGTTGTGAGCTGACCACTGTGACTTTCCAGTTTTTCGCTACATAACTCTGTTCCTTACTCAACGCCACAACTGCTGGAGAAGAAAGCATGGCAATTAGTTGATCAGGCCTGCTTGAAATGACATTGGCGTGACCCGACTTTGCCTTGCAGGAATGATTAGCCCATCCGACCCTGCCCATTGCAGCCCCCCCCCCTCCCCAGCCCAGCATCGCCTTCCTACCTCCGCTCACCCCCTCCCAACCCCAGCCCGGCCCTCCAACCCCCCCTCCCACCCCCTCCCACCCCCTCCCAGCCCCCTCACTGCCCTCCCACCCCTGCCACCCCCTCCCAACCTCAGCCCCGCACTCCACCCCCCCTCCCACCCCCTCCCAGCCCCCTCACTGCCCTCCCACCCCTGCTACCCCCTCCCAATCCCAGCCCCCCCCTCCACCCACCTCCCCCTCCCTCCTTGTCCCGCCCTTAGCAACTCCAGCCCACCCCAATGGGGCGCAGCCGGCGGGATGCCCACCTTCATGCCCTGAATAATTCACCAAGAGCTGGTTATCTGCACTGCCCTAGCGGCCTAAAAGCTGCAGCAAGGAGGGCGAATGACATTGCCCAAGAGGTGCAGGCCGAGAATGTGTGACCCTCGTGTGTGGGACGCGCATGGCACATGGGAGAAGCATAAAGAGCAAATCCGTGACATGGCTGACATGCGCGCGCTGAGTGAGCAGGACCAGCAACAACTGCAAGCGCATCTGGAGGTGTATTACCTTGCCTGCCCAATCTCCAATGCCCCTGTGGAGTCCCTGCTGCAGCTACTCAAGCATGGGACGGGCATGTTCATGTGCTGCCCCTGACCTGCCCCCCCCTCCTGCTGCACCCCCCTGGCAGCAGCAGGCAGCTGGTGCTGGTGCTGCCCCTGGGCTGCCCACCCCTCGTGCTGCACCCCCCTGGCAGCAGCAGGCGGCTGCTGCTGGTGCTGCCCCTGGGCTGCCCACCCCTCGTGCTGCGCCCCCCTGGCAGCAGCAGGCGGCTGCTGCTGGTGCTGCCCCTGACCTGCCCACCCCTCGTGCTGCACCCCCCTGGCAGCAGCAGGCGGCTGCTGCTGGTGCTGCCCCTGGGCTGCCCCCCCCTCCTGCTGCACCCCCCTGGCAGCAGCAGGCAGCTGGTGCTGGTGCTGCCCCTGACCTGCCCCCCCCTCCTGCTGCACCCCCCTGGCAGCAGCAGGCAGCTGGTGCTGGTGCTGCCCCTGGGCTGCCCACCCCTCCAGCTGAGCAGCAGGGGTCAGGGGTCAGGGCGGAGCTGGACACCAGCTCGACACGCAAGCGGAGGGCGGGCGGGAGGGACCGGACCCAACAAGTCGAGCAAGGTGACGTAGCAATGGCCTACACACCTTGTGTGGCCTCACAGAGTGGCCAGGTAGTAGGTACTACTCACGAAGCGGTCAAGCAATGCAGCAGCGTTGTATACTTCCGAGCATGGGTGGAGGGGCGTCGTTACATCGGTTTGACGTGCCATGTGCATTGTTTTGACTGCGGCGACTGTCCCTGACTGTTTGCAGAGGCTACTGGGCCACGTCGGTCGCGGCGGTCGGTCGCGGCGAGGCCCGCATGAGCAAAACTGGCATGCATTTGAATGTCAAGATTTGAGCCGCCTTAGCACTCAGCACACTGCACAATATTTAATGTTACAAGCTGCACCGCATAGCTGACAGAGTCCTATATCCAGGGATGTGCGAATCATAAATAGAAACCACGTGGCTGAGACGCGGCGTCGTTTTGATTACCGGGGGTCGGTTTCCGATCATTTCCAGCCATTTTTTGAAAGTTGGGGTCGCCTGAGTATAGGTCCTTCACTGCGTCCGTCGCGTCCGTGGGGAAGCCTAGGTCGTGCATGATCCATAGTAGTTTGTCCTGGCAGGTGGTGTTGAACGCACTGGTGAAGTCGGCTAGGAGCGCGTAGATATCTGCCTTAGCCAGCTTAGCATCTTCAAGGGCCATGACAAGCATCTGTAGTTGTTGTGTAGTGTTCCTATGGGAGCGGAACCCAGCTTGGTTCTTGCTGAGCATCCCATTGGCTTCAGCATACTCAGAAAGTATCTTAGTTATGAGGCTGGTCCACAGCTTGTAGACGGTGTTGGCTAGGCCCACAGGCCTGTAGGAGTTAAGGTCCGTTTCTTGTCCTTTGTCTTTGTAGAGCAGGCATGTGTCACTGGTCTTCCACGTGGTTGGTGTGCAGCCTGTAGCCCACATGGTGATGAACAGCTGGTGTATGGTGTCCCTCATCTCCCACGGCAGCATCTTGATGATCTCGTTCTCAATGCCGTCCGGTCCTGGGGCTTTGCCCCCTGACAGCCTACTGAGGCATTCCTGGAAGCCTGCCTTGTCCATGATGGCTGTGTGTAGCCAATGTACGTTTTGGCAGGTGTGCATCGTGAAAGGGTCGTCCGCTTTGGCGCGGGCCCACGGGTAGTTTCGAGTCTGCGTGTTTGTGTAGTTGCCAGTTTTGGGGGTTGGCGGCGCCAGCTTCGTTCCATAGGCCTCGGTAATTATCCGGTTCAGGTCGGCCGGGGCCGTGTGTATCTTGTTGGTGATGGGGTCGGCTAGCGCTTGCAGGCCTTTGTGATCAGTGCGGGACGGGCGTAGGATGTATTTGTTCGCTTTCTTAGGCTGGGTGCTTATTAGTTGTTGCATTCTGGCACGGGCTTGGGCGATGGCGAGTGCGGAGTCGTCGTCGTCTAGCTTGTGAATTTGGTCGCGGTACGAGTTGGTCAGCTGGGCGAGCGCGGCCTGCACGTGATTTTCGGTTGTGTCGTCGCCCTGGCGCGCTTGCACCGCCTCCCTCATTTCCGCATTTGTCGTATCTGTCTCTGGGATTAATTCATCGATGGTTGGGTGCACGTTGTTTTGCTTAAAAAACACTCTAGCCTTCCGGCTGAGTTCTCTGGTGGTTTTGAGCTTTTTGCCTAGTGCCTGTCTAATCCTGCACATGGTCCTGCGTTGGTAGTGTTGGCCTCCCCTTGTTAGGGTCTTAGTATTGCAAGTCTTAATAGCTGTAATCCTGCAGGTTTGCAGTAGGGTTGTGAGCATGGTAGCTGCGGTGTCTATAGCTTCCCTGGCTGGAAGGCCTGCTACCAACGTTAGGCGCTGTGGTTGTTGTGGGTTGGCCTTGTCGATTGTGGTCAGGAAGTGGATAGCATCGGTGTACATGGGAGCAAGGTATGCTGTCAAGTGTGCATGCAGTTGTGGGGCACCTGAGCTGGGTTGTTGCACTGCCAGGCGGTAGGCTTCCCTGTCCTTATTGGTAATGGGGGTGGTGAGGATGGTGTGACTGTGCTTCGGTGGTTTGTGTGGGGCTGCCAGGTCTATGCCCAGGCGGGCTGTATTCAGTGTGGCGGTGAGTGGCCTGTGGTCGCTCAGATAGGCGTTGGTATCGACGTGCGTGCGGTGCTCAGGGCCGTGTCTTGCGTCGCGCGTCAGTATGGCGTCGATGCGGCTGTTGCAGTGCGGTTGTTGGTAGGTCCAGGCCCGGTGTTAGTTGCATACCCTCCCGGTGCAGTTGAGATCAAGCACCGGGATTGTAGGGTGTGCCTGCCAGCGGCCCGACCGCGATGAGTGCGGGTGTGACTGCCGTATTTAGGGCAGACACCCGGCAGTCGTAGGCACCCTGAACTGGTGTCCGCGTCTGCCCGTGCTCTTCCAACAGGTAGGCGCAAGGTTGCGCAAGGTTGACGCAAGGTTGCGCGTTAGCAGTTGTGGCAGATCAATGTAACTACCCTGAACTGGTGTCCGCGTCTGCCCGTGCTCTTCCAACAGGTTATGGGCCCACGCGCTGACGCGCGATAGGACTCCAGTAAGTTGCTGGCTAGGGTTCGTGTGGTTGACAGCCCAGTCGATCAGCGATGGCAACTTCTCCTGCTTCAGCCTCCGGCAATCAGGCCACCATTCTCGATGATGACAACTGGCCAATTTGGAGCATCCGCACCGAAGGCCTGCTAATCGAAGCAGGCCTCTGGTCCGTCGTCACCGACGGCGTCACCCCCTTACCCACCGCGCCAGCACCTAACGCCACTCAGGAGGAGCGGGCAGCGTATGCTGTCGAGCTAGCCCGATCTCGTGCAGACAGCGCGCTGGATCGCAAAGCCAAAGCCTTTATCCAGCGGCACGTCTCCAACCTCCACATCTTTACTGTCAAGTCTGCAGACTCAGCGCAAGACGCCTGGGAAACCCTCGAATCTCAGTTCACCGAATCGTCAGTCGCGCGACAGTCGCAACTTCAGCAGCAACTCAGCCTCCTGCGCATGGAGCCCGGCGAGTCAGTAGCGCGCTTCTATGCGCGTTTGCAGCAGCTGCTTACAGAGCTGGAAGCTTGCAACTGTGAGACATCTGAGTCCACAGTGGTACTCGCCATTTTGGCAGCCCTACCGCCTGAGTACGAAAGCACAGTCGAAAGGCTGCGCTACGATCAGACCAGCTCCGACCTAAAAGTCGAGCGCATCAAGCGTGTGCTGCTGACTAAGGAGGCTGACCTACTCAGCAAGCAGATGCAGCAGCAACTCAGCACCTCCTCATCCTCACTCTGGTCCTACTCCTCCCCTTCTGACAGCAGGGGGGGTGGTAGTTCAGGCGGACAAGGGGGCAGGGGCAGGTTCAGGCTACCCCAGCAGTCTCGTGAGCAGCAGCAGCAGCAGCAGGCCAGAGCACAGTCACCTGACAGGTCTTCCAGGGAGGTCAGCTCACATGCTCATCTGACCTGCAACTACTGTGCTAAGCCTGGCCACATCATGTCTGAATGTTTCACCTTTGACAGAGATCAGCGCAACCGCATGAGGACCCTTTTCAGCAACTCTGCCAGAACCAGCAGCCCAGGCAGGCGCCCCAGTCCAGGCAGGAGCTCTAGCCCAGCAGCCAGGGCATCCAGCCCCAGCAGAGGCAGGGCCCAGACCCCTGGCAGAACAGCAGCTCAGAGCCCATCCAGGGGAGCCAGCCTGTTCACCTGCTCCACTGCTGCTGCTGCTGATGATGATGATGATGACCTTGATGATGTTCTCATGCAGATGGTGCAGCCCAAACTCAACTTCAACAGTGACCTATACAGCCCCTTCTGCATTGATTCAGGTGCCTCACAGCACATTCTGAAGGACCTGCAGTTCTTCTACAACTACACCCCCTTTGCGCCAGATAAGCACAGGCCTGTAAGGCTGGCAGCTGAGGGCCACAGGGTCTGGGCAGTTGGGTCAGGCAGTGTGTTCCTGAGCACCAAGCGTGGCTCCTGGTATCTCAGCCATGCCTTGTATGTCCCTGACAGCAAGCAAAACTTCATCTCAGTGACAGCTGCAACAGACGAGGGCAGCAGCTTTCTTTTCCGTGGAGATGTGTGCCAGATCAGCTGCAATCAGTTTGGCAGCATGCTCAGGGTGAACGCGCACAAGGTCAAGAACTCCTACATCCTGGCAGCTGTTCCCATGCCAGATGGCCCTGACACAGACTCAGAGCAGGAGCAGGGTGCCAAGCTGTATGGCATCCAGCAGTCAGCTCTACAGCCTGACCCCAGGATAAAGCTGGAGCTCCTGACCAACGTGCCTGCGCCCTCTGCCAACAGCACCACCTCCAACTCTCCCCAGGTGTGGCACCAGCGCCTGTGTCATACTTCCTATGATGCTCTGGCACGCATGCAGTCAGCAGGCATGGTGTCAGGTGTACCTGTCACAGCCGCCCAATTCCGAGCAGCTGCCTCAGATCCAGCTGTGTGTGTGGGCTGTGTTAAGGGCAAACAGCACAAGAATGTTGCATTTGCTGGACCACCCCCCAATGCAGCACCAGTGACAGCTCCCCTAGGGCTGATCCACATGGATGTCTGTGGCCCCATGCATGCCAGAGCCAGAGACGGCAGCCTGTATGTGGCTACTTTCCTTGATGAATACACAAAGCTATCTGTGTGTGTGCCTATCAGCAGCAAAGCTCAGGTGCCAGACACAGTCAGAACAGTCATTGAAGAGCTTGAGACTCAGTCAGGCTACCGCTGCAAGGCCATCCGAACAGACAATGGCACAGAATACGTCAACAGCCGCATGAAAGAATACTGTGCCAGCAAAGGCATAGTGCACCAGCACTCAGCCCCCTACAGCCCCCAGCAGAATGGTGCAGCTGAACGCCTGAACAGAACCATCTTTGAGAAAGCTCGCAGCATCATCCACTCAGCCGATATCTCACTCAGCTTCTGGGCACATGCTGTCAAGTTTGCCAATCATGTCAGATGCCTGCTTCCTGTGTCAGGCCAGCCGCTCACACCTTGGGAGGCCTTCTACGGTGTCAAACCTGATCTGTCTGGTCTCAGAGTGTTTGGCTGCAGAGTCTGGCTCCACATTCCTGATCACCAGCGCAGCAAGCTGCAGGCCAAGTCAGTTGAGGGCCTGTTCATAGGCTATGAGCCTGGCTCTAAGGCGTACAGGGTCCTGGTCAATGGCAGAGAGACATGCAGCAAAGACATAGTGTTTGACGAGCTGTCAGTTCTGCAGCCTACTCGCCAGCAGGACCAGCCAGCCCAGCCTGTGTTTCTCTTACCCCTCCCACCCAGCCCTACAACCCCCTCTGAGCCACTGACCCCAGCAGCTCCTGCTGAGGGGGGCAACAGTCTGCAGCAGACCAGCAGCAGTAGCTCTGAAGACAGTGGGAGCAGCAGCAGCAGCATCAGCAGGCCAGGCAGCAGTGCACAGCGACCACAGTCCAGACCCCTGGAAGGCGTAGGGGCACATCAGGACAGCAGCAGCCCAGACTCTCCACCCAGTGAGCAAGAACCCAGTCAGCAAGTCAGCCTCACTGCCAGATATGAGCCAGGCTCCCACATGTGGCACCAACAGCAACTGGAGCTCATCAGCAAGCTACCCAGACCAGGAATAGGCAGATTCAGCCTTCGTTCTATGCCTCTAGCCAGGGAGACAGTGGGAGCACAACCAGCAGCAGCACCAGCAGCAGCAAGACCAGCAGCACCAGCTGCAGCACCAGCAGCAGCAAGACCAGCAGCACCAGCTGCAGCACCAGTAGCAGCAAGACCAGCAGCACCAGCCGCAGCACCAACAGCAGCAAGACCAGCAGCACCAGTTGCAGCACCACCAGCAGCACCAGCAGCAGTCAGACCGTCAGCATCAGCTACAGCACCAACAGCAGCAAGACCGGCAGCATCAGCAGCTAGACCAGCAGCAGCAGCAAGACCAGGCTTGGCACAGCCTGCGCTCCGTGTTCCTCTGATCCCAACATCAGCAACAGCAAGACAGGCAGCACCTGCAGTGCACCCCTCTATGCCCATGCCTCCTGCACCTGATCCACGTCCTGCCTCACCTGAAGCACCTGCTGCACCCGTGCCACGGCGCAACCCATCCAGAGAGAGGCACCGACCTGAGAGGTTCAGGGACTCTGACTTGTTTGCCATGAATGTGTCAGACTCTCCTGTCAATGACACACCCACTGTGGCAGAGGCTCTGGCAGGTCCCATGGCAGACCTGTGGATTGAAGCCATGAATGCTGAGCTGGCCTCCCTGCATGCCAACCAAACATGGTGCCTTGAAGAGCGTCCTGCCAATGCACGTGTGCTGCCTACCAAATGGGTACTCAAAGTGAAGCGTGATGCTGCAGGGAACATTGAGAAGCTGAAGGCCAGGCTAGTGGCAAAGGGGTTCTATCAACAATCAGGTGTGGATGTAGGAGATGTCTATGCACCTGTCAGCAAGCACACCACACTGCGCACCCTCCTGGCCAAGGCAGCAGCTGAAAACATGGAGATTCATCAGTTAGACTTTGAGACAGCCTTCCTGAACGGCAAGCTAGAGCCAGGGGAGGTTATCTATGTGCAGCAGCCAGAGGGCTTTGAGGAGGGCAGCACTAACACTGTGTGCCGCCTGCAGAAGGCCCTGTATGGACTGAGGCAGGCCCCTAGGGCGTGGCATGCTAGGCTGTGTGAGGAGCTGCTGAGCATGGGCTTCAAGGCCTCTGAGGCAGACCCTGCCCTGTTTACCCTGCAGCTGAGCACTGGCATGGTGTACCTGCTAGTGTATGTGGACGACTGCCTTCTGTGCACCCAGCAGGGGGACACCGCAGGCTTGGCCCACGTGAAGAAGCAGCTGTCCGCAGCATTCAAACTGAAGGACTTGGGTGAGGCACGGTGGTTCCTAGGGATGCAGCTAACCAGAGACAGGGCTGAGGGCACCATCAAGCTTGACCAGCACAAGTTCATCCAGGAGCTGGTTACAGCCAACAGCAAGTCAGCAGCTCACAGCAAGCCTCTGCCCATGGCTCCTGCTGTTAAGCTAGTCAGGGAAGGGGATGCATTGGACACAACTCTGCATCATTACAGTGCCCTGGTGGGCAGTCTGCTTTACCTGACCTGCTGCACACGGCCAGACATTGCATTTGCTGTGGGCGCCTTGGCCAGGCACATGTCTGCACCCACTAAGCAGCACTGGGCAGCTGCCTGCAGTGTGCTATGTTACTTGAAGGGCACAGCAGATCAAGGACTCCTGTTTGGTGGTGTGTCAGGGCTGCAGGGCTTCTCTGATGCAGACTATGCAGGGGACAAGGACACAGCCAGAAGCACCACTGGGTATATCTTCACTCTGAATGGGGGTGCCATTAGCTGGTCCAGCCGCCTGCAGCCGACTGTGGCTATGTCAACAGCAGAAGCAGAGTATATGGCAGCTTCCAGCGCAGCCAAGGAGGCTCTGTGGCTGCGCAAGCTCATGAGGGATCTGCAGCTGGATGCCAGCTGTGTGCACCTGGGCTGTGACAATCAGGCAGCCATTCAGCTCTTGCACAACCCCATGGCCACCTCCAGGGCTAAGCACATAGATGTGCACCATCACTTTGTCAGAGAGCGCATCAGCAGGGGTGAGGTAGCTTTCCACTACTGCCACACCTCCAGCATGCTGGCAGATATTCTCACCAAGCCCTTGGCAGCAGTCCAGTTTAACATGGGCAAGCAAGGATGTGGAGTGTTCAGCTGAACAGGCACAGGTCTTATCTGATCTGAAACAGCCTGTGGTATCCAGCCTGGAATGCTAATCAGGACTGGAGCATGGAAGGATTCTAGGCACAGGCCTGTCTGCCTGTTAACAGCCTGTTGATCTTAGCATGGTGTGCTATTGCCATGATCTGAGAAGTTGCCCGCAGTTGTTTGCTTGGCTCAGGCTTGCATGCCTGCTAACCGCCAGTAGCTTGCTTAAACAGTTGTTGGAAGCGCAAAGTTGTTGCTCTCATCTAGCCAGACCTCTGAGTGGGAGTGTTAGTTGCATACCCTCCCGGTGCAGTTGAGATCAAGCACCGGGATTGTAGGGTGTGCCTGCCAGCGGCCCGACCGCGATGAGTGCGAGTGTGACTGCCGTATTTAGGGCAGACACCCGGCAGTCGTAGGCACCCTGAACTGGTGTCCGCGTCTGCCCGTGCTCTTCCAACACCCGGTCGCCGGAGTCAGCTTCGGACAGGCGCATCTCTGTGGCGAACTCCCTCATCATGGTGTCTTGTGTGTATTCGGTGTGTTCGGAGCGATCCTCTGTTTTCATCGTGGCGTTGATATCTCCCGCCAGGATGAGTGAGCCGGGCAGGTGCCCAGTGGTTGTTCGTATATGCTCTTGCATCTTTCTCCTTAGTGGGATCGCGTCGTCGTTGTTCCCCGAGGGCCAGTACGTGGCGACGAGTGTGAGCTCTTCGCTTTGCCGTTGGCGGAGGCTTAGGATGACGCAGCGGGTGTTTACATCCGCATCTGTGCACGGTTGCATCATGGTAGCTTGCATCTGGATGGCTAGATCATGTCTGATGCCAATGAGGACTTCGCTGTGGCCTTGGTGGCGGTGGACAATATAGTTGGGCATAACCCTCTTCAGCCAGCCAGAGCTAGGGTTGTTGCTCCTGGGTTGGGTCATGGTTTCAGTCAGGATCAAGATGTCCGGGCTTCGGCTGTGCACCAAGTTCAGAACTTCGTTCCTAGATCTGTGTAGGCCTCTGACGTTGAATGTGGTGAGGGTGATGTGTTGCCTGTTGTGGGTTGGTGGCGGTGAGGGGGTGTGGTGTTGGCTCGTGTTGTTGGGCGTGGTTTTGGGCGCCTCGTCTGCGGTGGGGACTGGCCCTGTGGTGTGGACCTCGGCGGTGGGTGTGCGTAGGTATTTACACATGAGGGTTTGAGTGTGGGTGTCGCTTTGGCGTGCCGTGGTGGCGCGTGCCCGCTTGTTGGTCGGGCCAGTGGCGTTGGCGGGAGTCGTAGTGGGTCGATTGTTACGTGGCTTGCCTTTCGCTGTGTGCGAGGGGAGGGTGACCGTGGGTGTGTCCCGACGTTGTCGAGCCCGGGCAGGTTCTTCATGGTGGGTGGCCTCTATTGTAGTTCTGCGATTGGTGTCTAGGTTGTGGGTGTCGTCGGCGCTATTGGTGGTTGCGGGTGGTGCTGCGGGGATCTCTCCTGTCTCTGTGTGGTTGGTAGTTAGGTCTATTGGTTCAGTGTGGTCTTGGAAGTGTGCTGCTAGTGCTGAAGCAGTGGTGGCCTCCAGCGGGTCCGCTATCCAAATCTCTCTCCTAATGTATCTTGTGTTTTTCACGTTCCCTGTACAGATGGTGAGCAGGTTCCCTTGAAGGTGTTTCCAGTCGTTAGGTGTGGAAAGTGGTTTGGGCATCCGGTTTAGTGAGTCCAGCTGGTACCAGCCTTGGTGCGTGTGTTTGATTACAGTTGCATGGTGGTGTGATAGCAGGAGGACAGCATCCGTGGTTGTCGCGCCCGTGCTAGCAATAGTTGTGGTGATCGTCTCTGGTGTAATACTGTGGGTTGGTAGGTATGTTGTTGCTGGGTGCAAGTATGTGCATATCTCATGTTGTTTGCGGTAGAGGTAGTGGTTTAGTGTGTCGGTTGAGAATTTGCCTTTCTCGTGGTAGATGTGGTCAGTTGTGAAGGTTCTGATAGCGTACCCTTCTTCTCGTGCTTTTTGTGCAAGGGATTGCAAGTGCTCTTGTAGCTGCTTGCAGTGGTCAATGACTGCATGGTAGTCAATGTATTTTTTTCCCATGGCCATGTTGAATGCATGAAGAAGAAGAAGAAGACTACTCCGGCGTGGAGCCGGCGTGCATTAAGGAAGGAGCTTCCGCCTGGGGCGCGGCCTGCTCCCACCACCTACCCTGGGTGATGGAGAGACCCTTCCTAGCCCCAATCCCCTTTCCTCTCCCTTTGCTCTGAGTCTGTAGCTTGTTTTGGCGATGCTATGTGAGCTTATCACTGCGTGCCGGGTGAGCTTGTAAAGTAGTTTGATGGTGTTAGTGTGTGTTACACCCAACTCTCTCATATGTTGCTTGGTGTGTGCTTCGTATGTAATGCCGCCTATGCCAAGTAGGATAGGTCGGATGGTAACGGTGTTGCCAGCTTCCCGGATGGCCGTGGCGAGGGCTGCGTGTTGTGTGCTGGCTTTTTCTAGTTGTTCGGTCCAACGAGAGTCGGCGCAATATTTAATCTCCAATATAGTGACGTGCTTGTTGGACTCGTCCTTATCCCTGTTTCTTTTGTTGCTTTTGGTGCTGACCATGATGATATCAGGGCGGGTTTTCGTATTGTGTGCTGTTGGCAGGCCTATGGCTGCAAGGGTGTCGCTTAAGGTGGTGTTAGGGAGATCCATGTCGTTTTGCTCGCCACGTGCGTGGCTACCGATGTCAGTGTATGTAATGCACCCTCCTTGCGAGCCTTTACTGATCGCTTTAGTGATGAGGCGTCCCGCCCCATTGTGCCGCTCTTGTACTAAAGCTGCAGTGCGGGTGCATCCCGAGAGAAGGTGAGTAGCACTATCGGCCTCGCCGCAGAGCGGGCACCGATCGTCCGCGGCCTTCCCCCAGCGCATCGCCAATTTCTGGTTGTAGAGCCCGCCAGTGCGGTAGAGCAGTGCTGTTCTTTGGGCAGCGGTCGGGATGCCCGGGTCGAGCATTACTCTTTCACATGACCCTTTGGCGGCGACCCTGGCGATGTCTTGGGACATCTGGTAGTAGATGCTATCTTGGTTTGCGAGTCCCAGTTTGTGTTTGGCGCGCATATGTGTGCGTACGCTGTGTCTGCAGTCCGGTAGCGGTATGGTGGTGCCAGTTTCGGTGGTTGCGCTCAGCCAGGTCTGTTGTTCGGTGTGCTCGTGCGGGGCCTGAGTGTGGGCCTGCTCCGGGTACATAGCCGCGTGTTTGGCCAGGGTGTCTGCCGCTTCATTTCCGATGATGCCGGAATGTGCCCGGACTTTTCGTAGGTGTATAGTGTCGCGGCTGTTCATGATCAGGGTGGCGATGTCGGCCAAAATGTCCCTATGATGATGTGTGCGGAGCGACATTGGGTTGGCCAGTGCTCTCCGTATTTGGTATATGGAGCAGAGGCTGTCAGTGGCGATATGGGTTGCTCCCGATTTGATGGCTGCGTGGATAGCTGCGAGCTCTGCTCTGTTTATGGTGCTGTGGTCGGGTAGGGCAATGGTGAGCCGCTCGTCATTCTCCGGTGTGTACACTCCCGCTCCCACTTTCCGCGACGGGGCGCGATCCGTTCCTTGCATGCAGCTGCCATCTGTGTACGTGACAGTCCTCCAGTTGGGGATGACCATACTTGATGTTGTGCAGAACGGGGGTGCGATCTGGTTGGGTTGGCGCATGTGCCCCGTGGCGGGGAGCTCGCGGTCTGCCGGGAGGTGCATGTGCTTGTAGTGCCCGCTGGGCAGTTGGGTGGGCTGGACGTGTTTCGAGGGTTGGTTGTGTTTAGGGTGCCGTTCGGGTCTGGGGTGTAGCGCCGTGGCTGTGTTGGCCAGCCAGCCCTGTGGATTCCCTTTTGTGACGAGTTGTTGCCCCGCCTTGTTCCAAACGATGTAGGTGAGCAGCGTGGCGTGTTTGCATGACTTGGTAGCTGCCTTTGGTTTGTCAAGGGGGATGGTGGCCAGGTGCTGACAGTACTCCGGGTAGCTTTTGAGCATGGCTATGTGTTTAGGATATGAGATGCCTTTCTTTCCTGGGATGAGCAGGATAGTGGCCGTGGCCTCCTCCATTGTGGCAGAGTGTATTGCATGTTTGATGCATTTTAGGGCCAGGGCATCCTCAGCTGGGACGTTCCATGTAGAGAGCCTTGTGTGTCTCACGAGGAGGCAGTTGTGGTGTGCCCCATAGGCTGTGTCGTTGATGTCTGGGCTCCAGTAGGTAGTGGTCTCAGCCCTGACCGTGAGTGGATTGGCCCATCTCTGGACGGTGCTGGGAAAGTACTGTGTGTTGTAGAGGGTGGTGATGGCCTTGTTTTGTGCTGCTAGGAGTGGTTGGGGGATGCTTTGTGTATTATTTCTACGTAGGAGAGCTGCTAGCTCCATGGCTGGGTCCCGTGGGTGTGGTGTGTGCTGCAGCCATGTGGTAAGATTTTGGTAATTGGTCTTGTTGATCAGGCCCACTGTGCGCCCCGCCTCATCATGGGCTACTACGTGTTCAATGAGGCTGTGTTGGGGCAGGTTGGGTCCTTGGCTCCCTCCACACATGGCTTGGGTGGTGATGTGGGAGTGATTCTGGAGTGTGATTTCACACCTTCCCGTCCCGACGATGTCTGTTTGCGGGTTAACCGGTGAGGTGTGGAATGTGGCTCTGGAGTGCAGGTCGGTGCAGCGGGGTATCCAGGTGTGGGGGTCGGGCAGACCCTGCCGGGTATGCTCTGGGAGGGCCGCGTCGAGTGGTCGGCGTCTCGCCTCTTGTCTCTTACTATTGTCCGCGTCGTACTCATTCTTCTTATCGGTGTAGTCGATATGCGCTAGAATGAGCGGTTTAGGTTCAGTTGTGGGGTGCCAGTGGGCCTTTATTAGGTCCGTCTCCACTGAATTTCGCATGGCGGTTTTGAGGTCATCTTCGCCGTGTGCGCAGACTGGGCAGAGCCAGTGGTCGTCCCTCGCTTGCCCCGCTAGGCCTGTCTTGGCTAGGCAGGCCGGGTGGTAGGCTCTCATGCAGATGTTGCACATGGGGCTGTCCTCTTTGGGTTCCCAGCATAGTTCGCATGTGCAAACATGTTCTGCATCTGCTCTGCAGATGTCTTCTGTGTGGGCGGGCGTGTAGCCTTCCTTCTTGTACATTTGGAGAGCCCATTTCTCTATGATGGTGGGCCTCCAGTGGACGTTGTAATAGCTTTCTTGGTTGTTGCCGTTCCAGTGCCATCCGTCAATGGCAGTGATGGACTCTTGGTGGTCATACATGGCTCCTAGCATGATCCCTAGCTGCTCGTTTTTGTGTTGGCGTGCAGTATCGGCTTTCCATGTACTGAGATTGGTCAGGGTCATGATGGGTATGTGTGTCACTACGTCAGGGATGGTCTGGGTGTGTCGATCTTCAGCTTCTGTGTGTCTGTCTTCCGCTGGTCTCTTGCTGCCGATCCTGGGCTGCGGCGTGGGCTGTTTCGCAGTCGGTGGCTTGGGGACGTTGTTTGTGAGTTTGGATCTCGCGGTCGCCGTTATGGGGTTCGGTGTAGGCGGCTGTGTGTCCTTTGCGAGCGTCTTGGCTGTCATGTATGCTCGGATGTCCGTGTAGCGGGGCCCGGTGTGGGCGGTGGTGTGAGGAGTGAGCTCTGTGAGTCCTGCGGCCCAGGCTCGGATCCGCCGCTGGTCTGCTGGTAGGGTAGGCGTAGTGTCCCGTCTCCCCAGGATGGTCTTGGCTTCCGTCGCGGTTGGGCAGTGGTCCATGGTCGCCATGGCCGTAA
>JASKMD010000019.1:5685709-5752238 GCA_030144725.1 Haematococcus lacustris
TCCAGCTGGTGGATTTGGTCGCGGTAGGAATTGGTCAGCTTGGCTAGTGCGGCTTGCACGTGATTGTCGGTTGGGTCGTCATCTTGGCGTGCTTGCACCGCTTCCTTGATCGCTGTGTTGCTTGTGTCTGTGTCTGGGATGAGATCCTCGATCGTTGGGTGGGCACCATTCTGTTTGAATAGTAGCCTAGCCTGCCGGCTGAGATTTCTAGTGGTCTTGAGCTTCTTGCCTAGTGCCAATCTGATTCTGCACATGGTCCTGCGTTGGTAGTGTTGGCCCCCTCTAGTTAGTGTCTTTGTTGTGCATGTCTTCATGGCTGTCGTCCTGCAGGTTTCTAATAGGGTTGTGAGCATGGTGGCTGCCATGTCAACAGCTTGCCTTGGGTGGAGGCCTGCCAGCTCCGTCAGGCGTTTGGGCTGGTGTGGGTTGGCCTTGTCCAGGTTCGCCAAGAAGTCGGTGGCTTCTGTAAAGAGGGGTGACAGGTAGGCTGCCAGTCGTGCGTGCAGTTGTGGAGCGCCTGAGCTGGGTTGTTGCACGGCTAGGCGGAAGGCTTCCCTGTCACTGTTGGTGATGGGTGTGGTGAGAACAGTGTGTTTGTGGCTTTGGGCCTGTTGTGTTTGTGCTAGGTGTATGCCCATCCTCGCTGTGGTCAGTGTGGCGATGAGTGGTCTGTGGTCGCTGAGATACGCGTGTGTGTCTACGATGGTGCGGTGCTCCGGGCCTGGTCGTGCGTCGCGCGTCAGGATGGCGTCGATGCGGCTGTTGCAGTGTGGTTGTTGGTAGGTCCAGGCCCGGTCGCCGGGGTCGGCTTCGGACAGGCGCATCTCTGAGGCAAACTCCCTCATCATGCGGTCCTGGGTGTATTCAGTGTGTTCGGAGCGGTCTTCTGTTTTCATCGTGGCGTTCAAGTCACCGGCGAGAATGAGGGAGCCGGGCAGGTGTCCTGTGGCTGTGCGTATGTGATGCTGCATGTTCTCCCGCAGTGGGAGCGCGTCTTCGTTGCAGCCCGATGGCCAGTACGTTGCTACGATGGTGAGGTTTTCGCTGTGGTGCTGGCTAAGAGTCAGGATGACGCATCTGGAGTTTATTTCCGCCTCCGTGCTGGGTGGTACTAGGGTAGCTTGCATCTGAATGGCTAGGTCATGCTTGATGCCAATGAGGACTTCACTGTGGCCACCGTGTCGGTGCAGTGTGTAGTCCTGTGTGGTTACTTTGAGCCATCCCGGTGTGTCTTTCTTGTGGTGTGTCTTCGTCTCTGTTAGGATCAGGATATCAGGGTGGTGGTGGTGGATGAGGTGGGAGACGTCCCTTCTAGCACGGTAGAGGCCCCGGACATTGAGAGTGGTGAGCGTCAGGTATTGTCTGCTGGGGGTCTGGTGTGGTTGTGTGGGGAGGATGGGGGGGGCCTTGGTTGTTGGGCATGGGACAGGCGGGCTGGGTATGGTGGCAGTGGGTGCGGCCTGGGTATTGGTTAGGTACCTTGACATAAGCGTTTGTGTGTGCCTGTCTTTGCTGTGGCTGGTGTTCTTGGCTCCTTTCTTCGATCGTGGTTTCTTAGGGCCTGTCTTGGTGCTTGGCTTCTCGTTTCGTGTTGGGGGGGGAGGTGTGGCTGCGTCCTCCTTCGCGTTGGCATCTTCGCGGTGTCGCGACCGGGCCGGCGGGTCCGCCTCTGCATAGGTATTCTTGCGCTTAGGAGCGTTATTGCTCGTGGTGAGGGGGTGTGGTGTTGCTGCTGGCGGTGGTATTGTTGGTGGTTGGTCGTCGCTCAGGTCAATGTGGTGCGGTCTCGCGTAATGGTGCTCTAGCTGTGTCGTGGTGGCTTGCTCCATTGGGTCCGCTAGCCAGAAGATGGGTTCGATGAGATTCTTATGTTGCATGCCTTGCTTAATTAGGATGAGCCTTCCTTGCAGCTCCTTCCAGTCTGCTGTGGTCAGCAGCCTTCTAGCTTGTGTAGCTTGTGAGTCCAGCCAGTACCAGGTGTTGTCTAGGTACCTAAGGGTAGTCGCATGGTTCCTGTTGATGAGAATGGCTGCGTTGCTGGTGTGATTGTCCTCCTTGCCCATGAGGGTACTAAGCGTTGCTCTAGTGATGTTGTCTTGGGGCAGCTCTTGCGTTGCCAGGTGGAAGGTCTTGTAGTTGTGATAAAGGTAGTGGTTCATGGAGTGGATGTTGAAGTTTCCATCCTCATCGTATATGTGTGGGGTACGGTCGGGCAGGGGTATGTGCCTGTTTTCCCCCCTGGCTCTGCTAGCTAGGTCTTGAAGGTGGGTGGCCAGGTGGCTGCAGTGTGTGAGGACATCATGTGGGTTGATCAGTGGTCTCCCCATGGCCATGTTGATGGCGTGTACCAAGCAGAAACATTTGTGTTGTGCTTCCATATAGATGGGTACGGGTGGGCTAGTGTTGTGGCTGATGATGTGGTTTATCTTCTTAGTATGGCAGAGTGCTATCTGTGCACTCGTACGGGTTGTGTGGGTGGGGGTGATGATAAAGAGCTGGTGGTGTGTTTGCTTTGTTGGCAATGCGATGCGTGCCAGCGGAGTGGGTGCTGGTTCTAGGGAGTCCTTGAGTGACCATTTCCCATTGAGGCTTGTCATGGCCATGCTGTGGCCCAGTCTTTTGCATAGGAATGCAGTCGTTTCGTGGCGCTGTGCTAGGCTATCGAGGTTGTGTTTCGTCCAGTCTTGGGGGCGTCTTGGATCAGCGACGCTTGTCGAAATCAGGCCGTATTTAGATGTGAGGTACAGGTCTATTACTCCATCGTCGTAGCCTCCTGCGCCTCTTGCCATCTTCCAGGCTATAAGTTCGTCCGGTGTGTTGAGTTGCGTGAGCCTTTGTGTGTAAAAGGTGTCGATAGCGTCAATGCTGACCCATTTCCGTCCCGCGAGGTTGTTAAGGGAGTCGGCTTGACAAGTGCTACTACCCTCTTGCTGGACGTAGTGTGTGTTGGGTCCCGGGTTGGCTTCAACGTCCCCGCATGCAAGTAGGAGCCATGCAATGTATGTGATCGCCATGGCGCAGTAGCTCGTGCTCAAAGTGCCCAGCCATTCGATGGCGGTCTTAAGGTGGTCCATGGTGATGGCGTTGGTAGGGCGTCGTTGTTTGTCTAAGATGGTGATTCTGTAGATAGTGTGGCGTTGAAGAGTGGTGTTGTAGTGATGAGCGATTACTGAGGATTTGCCTACCGTCACAGTGTAGTGGCCTTGTGTAGTCCAGGAGTGCATGCAGACTGTGAGGTTGAGTATGGCGGTGTGTCTATCGATCGTCCCGTCTATGTACAGGAAATTGACGAAGGCCGATGTAGTGGAGATGGCTCTCCATCTTTGCAGCCTTTTGCAATGCCTTCGCAAGCACTTTTGGGACTGAGAGATGGTCTGCGAGATGGACTGAGAGGTTGAAGTGAGGTGAAGTGTTGCATGGTGATGGATCCACCACCATGCACAGGCTACTGTTATGAGAATACCATGCATGCCCTTCCATTGCAAGTAGGCTTGTTTCATGTCGTGGAGGGCATCCTTATATAGGACCAGTGTATTGTAGGTCTTGTCAGCAATCGTGCCACCCTCTTTGCTGGTATCCATCAGCATGCACGGATGGGGCATCCCTGTCTGCTCCTTGGCTGGCTGTGCTTCACAGGGCTGCATGGTGCCAGCGTGTATGGTTGGAGCGTGCTCTGTTGGTACATGGTGGGCTCCGCCTGCCTCACCGGCCTGCATGGTGGGGCACTGAACACGGGGCTGCGTCATGGCGGGCGTGTCGTGCGTGGCTGGGGCGTGCGCTGCTGGCATGCGATGGGCTGGCTGTGCTCTGCCAGCCTCACCAGCCTGCATGGTGGGGCAGAGGGCATGTGGTTGCGTCACTGCAGGCCAGTCATGAATGGCTGGGGCGTGCGCTTCTGGCATGCGATGGGCTGGCTGTGCTCTGCCAGCCTCACCAGCCTGCATGGTGGGGCAGAGGGCATGTGGTTGCGTCACTGCAGGCCAGTCATGAATGGCTGGGGCGTGCGCTTCTGGCATGCGATGGGCTGGCTGTGCTCTGCCAGCCTCACCAGCCTGCATGGTGGGGCAGAGGGCATGTGGTTGCGTCACTGCAGGCCAGTCATGAATGGCTGGGGCGTGCGCTGCTGGCATGCGATGGGCTGGCTGTGCTCTGCCAGCCTCACCAGCCTGCATGGTGGGGCAGAGGGCATGTGGTTGCGTCACTGCAGGCCAGTCATGAATGGCTGGGGCGTGCGCTGCTGGCATGCGATGGGCTGGCTGTGCTCTGCCAGCCTCACCAGCCTGCATGGTGGGGCAGAGGGCATGTGGTTGCGTCACTGCAGGCCAGTCATGAATGGCTGGGGCGTGCGCTTCTGGCATGCGATGGGCTGGCTGTGCTCTGCCAGCCTCACCAGCCTGCATGGTGGGGCAGAGGGCATGTGGTTGCGTCACTGCAGGCCAGTCATGAATGGCTGGGGCGTGCGCTGCTGGCATGCGATGGGCTGGCTGTGCTCTGCCAGCCTCACCAGCCTGCATGGTGGGGCAGAGGGCATGTGGTTGCGTCACTGCAGGCCAGTCATGAATGGCTGGGGCGTGCGCTTCTGGCATGCGATGGGCTGGCTGTGCTCTGCCAGCCTCACCAGCCTGCATGGTGGGGCAGAGGGCATGTGGTTGCGTCACTGCAGGCCAGTCATGAATGGCTGGGGCGTGCGCTGCTGGCATGCGATGGGCTGGCTGTGCTCTGCCAGCCTCACCAGCCTGCATGGTGGGGCAGAGGGCATGTGGTTGCGTCACTGCAGGCCAGTCATGAATGGCTGGGGCGTGCGCTGCTGGCATGCGATGGGCTGGCTGTGCTCTGCCAGCCTTACCAGCCTGCATGGTGGGGCAGAGGGCATGTGGTTGCGTCACTGCAGGCCAGTCATGAATGGCTGAGGCGTGCGCTGCTGGCATGCGATGGGCTGGCTGTGCTCTGCCAGCCTCACCAGCCTGCATGGTGGGGCAGAGGGCATGTGGTTGCGTCGCTGCAGGCCAGTCATGAATGGCTGGGGCGTGCGCTGCTGGCATGCGATGGGCTGGCTGTGCTCTGCCAGCCTCACCAGCCTGCATGGTGGGGCAGAGGGCATGTGGTTGCGTCACTGCAGGCCAGTCATGAATGGCTGGGGCGTGCGCTTCTGGCATGCGATGGGCTGGCTGTGCTCTGCCAGCCTCACCAGCCTGCATGGTGGGGCAGAGGGCATGTGGTTGCGTCACTGCAGGCCAGTCATGAATGGCTGGGGCGTGCGCTGCTGGCATGCGATGGGCTGGCTGTGCTCTGCCAGCCTCACCAGCCTGCATGGTGGGGCAGAGGGCATGTGGTTGCGTCACTGCAGGCCAGTCATGAATGGCTGGGGCGTGCGCTTCTGGCATGCGATGGGCTGGCTGTGCTCTGCCAGCCTCACCAGCCTGCATGGTGGGGCAGAGGGCATGTGGTTGCGTCACTGCAGGCCAGTCATGAATGGCTGTAGCGTGCACTGTTGGCATGGTGATAACTGGCCGCAGGGGGGCGTCCTTTGGCATGGTGGTAACTGGGCGTAGGGGGGCGCCCTTTGGCATGGTAAGTGCTGGCCGTAGGGGGGCGCCCGTTGGCATGGTAAGTGCTGGCCGTAGGGGGGCACCCGTTGGCATGGTAAGTGCTGGCCGTAGGGGGGCGCCCTTTGGCATGGTAAGTGCTGGCCGTAGGGGGGCGCCCTTTGGCATGGTAAGTGCTGGCCGTAGGGGGGCGCCCTTTGGCATGGTAAGTGCTGGCCGTAGGGGGGCGCCCGTTGGCATGGTAAGTGCTGGCCGTAGGGGGGAACCCGTTGGCATGGTAAGTGCTGGCCGTAGGGGGGCGCCCTTTGGCATGGTAAGTGCTGGCCGTAGGGGGGCGCCCTTTGGCATGGTAAGTGCTGGCCGTAGGGGGGCGCCCTTTGGCATGGTAAGTGCTGGCCGTAGGGGGGCGCCCTTTGGCATGGTAAGTGCTGGCCGTAGGGGGGCGCCCGTTGGCATGGTAAGTGCTGGCCGTAGGGGGGAACCCGTTGGCATGGTAAGTGCTGGCCGTAGGGGGGCGCCCTTTGGCATGGTAAGTGCTGGCCGTAGGGGGGCGCCCTTTGGCATGGTAAGTGCTGGCCGTAGGGGGGCGCCCTTTGGCATGGTAAGTGCTGGCCGTAGGGGGGCGCCCGTTGGCATGGTAAGTGCTGGCCGTAGGGGGGCGCCCGTTGGCATGGTAAGTGCTGGCCGTAGGGGGGCGCCCTTTGGCATGGTAAGTGCTGGCCGTAGGGGGGCGCCCTTTGGCATGGTAAGTGCTGGCCGTAGGGGGGCGCCCTTTGGCATGGTAAGTGCTGGCCGTGGGGGGGCGCCCTTTGGCATGGTAAGTGCTGGCCGTAGGGGGGAACCCGTTGGCATGGTGAAAGCTGGTTGTTGCAACATCAAGACAGGCCGCAGGGGGGTTCCCTTTGGCTGTGTGTTGTGCATTGGGTTGGTATGCAGGCAGGTCAACGCAGGATTTGGCAGTGCAGTCATGTGTGGGCATTGTTGCACAGGGTTGGGTAAGGCAAGGTAAGTCAGTGCAGTACACCTGATGTCTTGCTGCTTGTCGCGGTGCTGCGTCTTTTCTTGACTGTTTTGGCATTTCCAGTAATCTTCACCCTGTGTAGGACTGCAGTGGGAGCGATCGGAGTCATGCAGGTGCGCTGTGCTCTTGTACCCAGAGGTTGTGTTGCAGCAATGGGTCAGCTGCAGCAGGGTGAAAAAGGTCAAGATTACAAGTGTCGCTGCTCGTGTTGTCTTACCGGACAGCTTGCTGAGACCATGGTAGGCCACGTTCAGAGCTTCTTCCGACTTAACGTCGGCCGTTGACTTCTCGTCGTTCCACTTATCATTCGGGCTTAATTCTGATGCATTGTTCAGTCGTGTAGAGCGTTCGCGCAGCAGCTTCGTGTATCGTGCAGAGAAAACCTCTCAGTTGTTGCCAACCGAAAAGTGATCGTTGAATGCATGTACTAGGCAACACTCTTCGTATTGCCCTTCCATGTACATGTGTGTAGGATTGTGGGTCGAGATATACGTAGGGTTGGTTGCTATTGGTGTTTGTTCTGCGTGACTAATGATGTGGTGGATGCCCTTTTCCTTGCACTGGCGTATCTGCTCCCGTGATCGGGTGTTGGGCGTGATGACAAAAAGTTGGTGCATAGTTCGCTTGGTTGCAGTTGAGATGCGTAAGAGGGGTGTGGGTGCCGTTTCCATGGAGTCCAGTAGGTTCCATGTGCCGTTCATGCACTTCATGGCCATGCTGTGGCCTTGTTTTCTGCACAGGAAAGTGTGTGTACCGTATTGGCCAGCGAGATTCCCTAGGTTATCAGCGGACCAGTCGCTGGGTTGGTTGAGTTGGGCTATGCTCTGCACTGCAAGGCCGTAGTGGGTACGTAGGTACATCTCGATCACCTCGTCAGAGTAGCCATCTATGCCTCTTGCCATCAGCCATGCGCCACGCTCTAGGTTATCAGTTAGTTGAGGGAGCCTATTCTCATAAAAGCTGTCTATGTCATGCATGGTAACCCATTCATGTCCCGCAGCATTGTTCAGGGAGTAGATCTGGCATGCGGAGCTATCCTGATCTTGCTGGAAGTGCTTGATGGCTGGGCCTGGGTTAGCTTCAACGTCTCCAGCGGCTAGCAAGAGCCATGCCACGTAGACATCCCGTGCGGCGGCTATGGGGTTCAGGGTGCCGTTGTTCCAGTTGGTTTCACCTTTTGTTGTTTGATAGCAGTAGTAGACATGCAAGGTGCTATTAAACTGGTACACTGTGTATGTGCGGCCGTTGTTCACCCCATGGGTGGAGAGGTGGAATCTATGGGCGATCTTGCAGAGAGAGCTAGAGGCGGCTAGGGTGCCATCTAGGCCTGTCATGAGATTGTACCCAATGGCTCGTATTGTAGACCTGCAGGCGCCTAGCCGCTTTCTGTGGCGCCTTAGGCATTGTCTGGATTCTTTAGCCGTGGGTGTGGGGCGATGATGAAAGCTTGTTTTGATGGTGTAGGTGCCGATAGTGAAGAGGAGGATGTAGTTCACTAGACTCTCTTGTTGGTTGATGATTCTTCCCGTGGCGCAGGCGGTCTCATCCTGGTGTGGTTGACAGTTCACACTACTTTTACTTACATGGGCTACTTGGTATGCATGTGACATGGTGCCATGGCGAGGTTCAGGGGCAGACAGGAGTGCAGGAGAGCAATCTTGTCGTAGCTCCAGTCCCCTATTACTATATGGTGCTCCTATCTTGTTGAGGTCTCGATGGTTGCCCAGCAGCCGCATGGGCTGGTCAGAGCCTGTTGGGTGCACCGGGCACTGGATCTGGCACGTCCCGCTCTTTCTCCATTGCAGCTCTGTAGTGTGGATCTCCGCCCACCTGCATGTAGGGGTAGTGGTTGCTATTGTGTGTGGGGCAGTAGGTGGGGTAGTGGGTGGGGCCGCACATGGTGTGGCTGGTGGGGCGGCAGATGTGGCAGCCTGTGAGGTGAGCGAAGATGCATCAGGTGAGGCGCTAGGTGGTGCAGCAGGTGGCATAGTATGTGGTGCATCAGTTGGCACAGTTGGTTGTGCATGCAGTAGGGCGGCAGGTGATGCAGTAGGTGGGGCAGCATGTGGAGTGGGTGGTAGGGCTGTAGGTGTGGCGGCAGCTGGGGTGGCTTGTGGTGCTGCTGCGGGTGGGTGTGTAGATGGGGCTGCAGATGGGGCTGTAGGTGGAGCTGCATGTGAGTCTGTAGGTGGGGCTGTGGGTGGGGCTGTAGGTGGGGCTGTAGGTGGGGCTGTAGGTGGGGCTGCAAGTGGTGCCCTAGGAGGGGCTGCAGGTGGTGCTGCAGATGGGGCAGCAGGTGGGGGGGCAGGTGGGGGTGGAATGTCATGTGGTTGCCATGTAGATTCATGTTGGGCAGCCTCTAGTTGGCAAGCCTGTTGTCCCTGCGGTGAGCAGTAGGCATGTGGGCTGTGCATCCCGGCGTATCTCACCTCAAGCTTCCGATCCGCCGATGTGTGCAGCCTCAGCTGCCAGGCTGGATGCCAGTCGTGCGGACAGGCTGCCAGCTCCCCATGTTCCGGCGTGGCGTTTACGGCGACGTGCATCCGGGGGCTGCAGGTAGGGAGCATGGTAGCATATGTTGCAATCGGTGTGGCTCTTCTTGATTTTTGATCTATGGGGCTTAGGGTGGTGGTGATTGTGGCGCGTGTGTTGTGCGTGTGCTTGCGGTGCGTGTTGATAGGGGTGGGTGGGTGTCTATGCCGGGAGTGGAGGTGACTCACCGTGGTAGGGGGGGGGTCCATGGCGGCCCCAGAGGTTGACGCCTCCTCTGCCAGGGCGCCACCGGCTGTGGTGCTGGGCTCCTCCTTTGCTGCTGCTCGTGGCGGTGGTCCAGGCTTGCCCTTGCCGGGAGGGGGTAGCGTGGCGATGGCAAGGGCAGTGCCTTCAGCGATGTGGGCGGCCATGGTGTCCAAATGGGCCTTGATGGTGGCCTTGGCGGCCTCCCTGCCGCCGGGCTGGCTGTAGTAGCTGAGCATGGCGGTGATCAGGGGTGGGACCGTGTCCAGCACCTTCTGTAGAGGTGTGGGATCTGCCTCCTCCTGGGTAGCGTGCGCAGCTTTCCCTACTTGCAGGTGGTGCGCGGCCAGAGGTGACATGGTCTTCATGATGCTCCCAATCTTGGGGGCAGCCTCCGTGCCAGCCACCCGGTGGGCTGCTGACATGGCGGTGCTGGCCGCGGTACTCAGCTGCTGGTATATCAGATGTGCCGCAGAGGTTGTGGGTTATGCTGTGACCTGTGGTTTGGTGGCATGTCTGCGTACAGCGATCGAGCCATATTTGAAGTCTGAAATTCATGTGTCATGGTGCAGCTTTTGTTAGAAGTGCCTACCTGTCTTGTCTGTACCTGCTAGCTTGCATGCGCTCTACACTTGTTGCTTCATCATCTGCTATTACATAGTGCTCACATGTCATCTCCTCCTAACAACATATCACTAAGTCATCTTCTTCATTTCTGCTTGTGAGCTTGCATGCGCACGCATGGTCTCTTGCATGTAGTCTCTTTTCTTATGACGTTCCTTCACTTGGCTTCATGGTCTAGGCCTGAGTGGGAGTGTAGTGGGGATGTCAGTCCAAGACCACTTGCCTAGGTTATACTTGTTTAGTGTGACCAGCTTTGCTTAGGCTGCGTGGTGCATAGGGCGTGCCGGGTCTTAAGACCTGCCTGATGTTTTGGGTCCTAAAGGTCTTAAGACCGGTACTAGAGGTCTTAAGACCTGAAAGTGGCACTTATGCGAGAGGTTCCTAGATCAAATCCTCTCAGGGTTGGGTATGTTCACCTTCGGAGTGATAGAATGAAGGAACAAGTACAGGATCGCTAGCCGATTGGGCCAGTCTATCGGGGTTACAGGGGTAGGGGTTGACAACAGTGTCAGAACCCGCAACGGCGGCTGGTGCAACATGGAACACAAAATTTTACTGAGGGTTTGCGGCCGAGTGTGAGGGAGTGAGGGAGTTTGCGGCTTGACGTTGTGGCGCCCGTTCTTTGTAGCATCGGCATCAGCGCGCTGCGCTGAGCAGGATGGGCGTCACAGCTCGGATCGGGGTCGAGTTTGCGGCCTGGTCACTCGCTGACTGTGAGAGCAGCCTTAGAGCAAGGTTGGGACTGCGGCTATGGTATATGGGCACTGTAAGCATCATCACACTGTAAGCCTCATTTCGGGCGCTCCGGCGTGGTCGCGATGTTCCCGATGGGTTGCCCTGGTGCACAATGGCACATCGACACTCAGACAATTACATCCGGCATAGGCCACTGCACTCTACTCATAGGAACTCATTAGTACTTTTGGGTCCAGCGAGCTCTGGCTGGAGGATGAGTGTCTTCGGTGTCGGGCGGTGTAGGACTGACAGGCGTAGGCATAGCGCTGAGTGGCGCTGATGTGTGCCACCGGTGGGCCGGTGAGGTCTTAAGACCCCGTTCAAAATCCTCAGGGTCTTAAGACCCGGGTCCTAATAGGACCTGGCCGGGAACGCCCTAGTGGTGCACCTGTGAAGTTGGCACGGCTGTGCTCCTTCACAGGTATGGTGTCGTTCTATCTGTTGCACGTAGGGCGTCAGCCTCTAGTGCACCGCTTATGCATCTGTACTTGTGTTCTTCCTTCAACTAATGTAATAGGCACGGCTGTGCCCCTTCACAATACCCGTCAACTAATGTAATAGGCACGGCTGTGCCCCTTCACAATAGGGGTTGGGCACGGGTGGGACGGATCAGGGTAGGTCGGGAGTAGAGGCTGCGGCCACTCCTGACCCTGAGGCCGTGCCGACTGCAGCGCTGTCAGCTTCCATCAATGCGCGTGCACACGCTTTCATCAGCAGCACAGTTAATGCTGCAAAGTACCGCTTTGTTTGCCAGAGCTGCAGCACAGCCCGCGAGTTGTGGCAGAAGCTCAAGGCTATGCACGTCAGCAAGGTGCTGGCGAGCAGCTCCGTCCTCATACAACAAATGTCGATGATCAGAATGCAGCCTGGTCAGCCTGTGCAGGAGTATTGGCAGCATGCGCAAGAGCTAGACCAGCAGATTGCAGCCTGCTCCGCCCCAGACAAGCCCTTCCACAACTCCTTCTCTTTGGCTGTGCTTGGACTGTCCGCTGACTTTGATTCAGTGGCCAATCAGCTGCTTGCAGAGGAAAGCACGCTCACCTTCGACAAGGCACTCCCCCGCCTCCTCGTGCAAGAGCGTGTGTTGATATCCCGCAGGCAAGCTGCTGGCCTGGCCCTCTCAGCGAGGCCTGGTGGCAGCAGAGACAGATCCAGCAATAGGGGCATAGGGGCAGGATCAGATGGTGGTGGTGGCAGCCGAAGCAGGGGGGACAGGGGCAAGGGGCATGGGCGCCGTAGCAAGGCTGACAGCGAGTGCTACAACTGCGGGCAATTTGGCCACTATGCTTATGAGTGCCCCCGCGCCAGTGTGTCTTCTGATCGCAGGGACAGCCCCTCCCACTCCCCGCGTGCTGACCGCAGCCGGGGGGACAGGCCCCCCACACCCGGCCCAAGGGGTAGAGATTCTGGGCTGCCGGACAGCCGCACCCGCCGCTCCCCGTCGCCACTCCGTCACCGCAGCAGTCTGGCTTTCTCTGGGCACTCCGGCGCTGATGCGGCGCTGGCTGTAGCGCCAAACCTACTCAAGGGTCAGTGGTTGGTGGATTCTGGTTGCAGTACCCACCTGACGCCTCATGTTGAGCTGTTGCGTGACTACCAGCTCCTCCGTGCCCCTCACCACATCGTATGCGGCAATGGCAGCACTATGACAGCAGCTGGCCAGGGGTCAGTGCTGTTTGAGGGGGCTGGTGGGAGCATGGTGTTGCGCAATGTGTTGCACGTGCCCGACGCTGAAGGCAGCCTTCTGTCAGTGGGCAAAGCAGCTAGGGCCGGGGGTGAGGTTGTGTTCACAGAACAGGGCTGCAGCATCCACATGCCTGGAGCTGACCACAGCATTAAGGCTCGCATGGTTGTTGAGGACTTGTTCCTTCTCAACAGCAAGCCTGTGCCCTCCGGTGACAGCAGTGTTAGCATGTCAGCGCGCTCGTGCGATGATCCGCGGCTCATGCACTTCCGCCTAGGCCACCCGGGGTATCGGCAGCTGGCCAGGGCAGTTCGTGAAAGCATGCTGCTGGGCACCAGCGTCAGGGCGGCTCAGTGCGAAGCCATTGCGGACAGCGGCGGGGTGTGTGAGCCTTGTGTGCTGGGCAAACAGCACCGCTTCGTTGCCGTGCAACATCCGGGGCTGGGTCTGCCTGTCAAGCGGCCGCTTGCGCTCGTGCACAGCGATGTTTGCGGTCCTTTTGACTGCCCCACTCCCTCGGGCAACCTGTACTTTGTCACTGTCCTCGATGAGTACAGCGGGCTGGTGGCAGTGGAGCTGATTAGGCAGAAGTCAGCAGCAGCTCAAGCCATCATAGTGTGTCTCACAGAGCTGCAGCGCCAGTTTGGGCACACCGTCAAAGCCCTCCGCACTGATAGGGGGGGTGAGTTCACGGGGGGGGAGCTGTAATCGTGGCTGCGGGCAGAAGGGGTGATCCATCAGCAAACCGCTCCTTACAGCCCTGAAATGAATGGCAGCGCGGAACGCATAAACCGCACTCTCGAAGAATGTGTCCGGGCAATGACACAGGCTGTCGGCACCCCCAAACACTTGTGGGGTGAAGCCCTTCGCACAGCTGCAGATCTGCACAACCTCAGTGCCGTGTCAGGCAAGCCTTGCACTCCCCATGAGCTCATGTTTGGCGTCAAGCCTGATGTGTCGCACTTGCGGGTGTGGGGCTGCCCGGCATATGTGCATGACCCCATGCCTGCCAGCAAGCTGGACAGCCGCTCTGTAAAGGGAGTGTTTGTTGGCTACGAGCGGGGGGGAAAGGCTTACCGGGTTTGGGCTGGGGGCAGGATCTACGTCAGCAAGTCTGTGGTGTTTGACGAGCAAACCGTGCTGCAGCGCTTTGTGCCGCATGCTGTTCTTGCACCCGCTGAGCTGGCTGCCCCGCCTATGGGCGAAGCATCCAGGGGGGGAGTAGGCTCAGGTGGTGCGGTCAGCAGCAATAGCGACAGCGAGGGTAGCAGGGGAGGGGCCCCTGCTGTCACCCCTATCGCCCATGTCAGCAGCAACAGCAGCAGCGGCGGTGGGGGACGAGCGGGCAGTGGGGGTGACCCCCTTGCTGCCCCAGGTAGTCCAGGTGGGGCTGCGGGTAGTCCTAGTGGGGTTGGGGGTAGCTCAGGTGGGTCTAGTGGGGTAGAGTCTCCTGCTCCCATGCCCGCTCCCGCACCCGAGCACCCACCGCCTTTGCGTCGCTCCTCCCGCCCACACAAACCCACAGTCAAGTTCAGCGACTACCTCACCGTGTGCTACTCAGCACGTAGTGACAGCTGCGACAGCAGTGGGAGTGCTGGGAGCAGTGGGAGCATGGAGGGGGTGGCTTTGGTGGGCAGTAGGGCAGCTGCAGGCAGCTTGTCCACAGAGCCCCGTTCCTTCAGCGAGGCTATGTCAGGGCCTGAAGCTGAGGAGTGGGGCCGGGCTATGGATGCGGAGATGGCAAGCCAGCATGCCAATGAGACCTGGCAGCTAGTCAAGCGGGAGGTGGGCATGTCGGTCTTGCCCGGCAGATGGGTACTGAAAAGAAAACTAGGCTTAGACAGCAGCATTGCTAAGTACAAGGCTCGGTGGGTAGTTAAGGGGTTTAGACAGCGGGATGGGGTAGATTACTCTGAAGATGCCATCTTTGCTCCAGTGGTGATGCACACAACACAGCGCTTCATCTTCGCCCTGGCAGTGCAGCGGAATTGGGGCCTGTGGCAAATAGACTTCAAGACAGCTTTTCTGAACAGCGAGCTCACCGAGGCAGACCCCCTGATCTATGTTGAGCAGCCAGAGGGATATGGGGTGGGCAGTGGGCAGGTGTGTCAGCTGCTGAAGACTGTGTATGGGCTCAAGCAGGCACCACGTGCCTGGTATCTGTGTCTTCGCAAGCAGCTAGAGTTGATTGGCTTCCACGCCTCAGCGGCTGACCCGAGTCTGTTCAGCATGCGCAGCAGCAACGGCAGCATGGTGCACATGCTTGTATATGTCGATGACTGCATTCTTGCCTCGTCAGACGCAGCAGCTGTGCAAGCAGTCAAGCAGCAGCTGCAGCAGGCCTTCGAGGTCCATGACATGGGGCCAGCTGCGGATTTCTTGGGCATGCGCATCAGCTACAACCGTGCATCACGCACACTGCGGCTCAGCCAACAGCGTTACATTGAGCAGTTGTTGCAGAGATTTGGCAAGGCTGAGTGCAATGGCAGGCAGCTCCCCCTGGAAGCTGGCACCAAGCTAGTCAAGGAGGGTGAGCTGCTTAGCAACGCTGACACCCATGCTTACCGTGAGCTGGTGGGAGCCCTCCTCTTTGCCTCTACGTGCACACGCCCTGACATTGCGCTGGCTGTGAGTCAGCTCACCCGTTTCATGCAGGCACCCACAGCTGACCACGAGCGTGCAGCCCATGGGGTGCTGCGCTACCTCAAGCGAACAGCAACAGATGGGTTGGTGTACAGGGGCGGCAGTCAGGGGGGGCTTCTCGGGTATTGCGAAGGGGCACTGCCCCTTCTACAGCCGTGCCCCTTCTACGGCCGTGCCCCTTCTACAGCTGCTCGGGCTGGCTCCAGTTAGCAAGGCAAGGCCAAACACATAGATGAGTTGGGCTGGGGCACTTCTTCAATAGTTGTGTTTCAACATGGTAGGGGCTTTCCCGACGGCCATGTCACGCCTTGCACGGGCGCTAGTAGCCCCAGCACCTCTGCGGCCACCCGCGACTCCTGCGCCTCATTCTCATTAGCTTGCTGCCCCAAGGCTTGCAGCGTGGTAGCGATGTTGGTGTCGACAAGCTCCGCCGACGCCATGCCCACCAGCGTGCTGCTGATGCCCGGCAGCCTGCGGCGCACGTGCAGTCCCCGCACCCGGTCAGCCCGCACACCTGTGTGATTGCTTGCGCTGCACTCCCAATATGCTTGAGAACGTTCTATGCCTTATGTCCCGATCTAACCTACCGTGCTATCTCTTTTGATGCGCGAGGCCTCGACAAAGATAATTAAATACTCGTTCCCGAGCAAAATAGAACATTGTTTACTTTTTCCCGATGCAAATATTGCAGCCAAACATTGTTTTGCGGATGTGGGTGAGCTTATCAATATTCTAGACAGCCATCCCTTGCATAACATGTCAATCCTCCATGGTTAATACACTTCTTGCACAGGTCACGATGTCAAGCCACCCTGTCATCAAGTCAAAGCCACTGTGCAAGGGTACTAACACTGTGCACCAAGTCACCAAGTCTGGACTTTGCACTAGATAGGGCACTGAACCTCCCCACTAAACTCATGAAGTCATGGTGCTTCTGTGGTTGCTTGCTGTGCCGGCATATCTTTTCATCCTCCGCCCTAGCAGTCACCCAGTCACTAGCCCTAGCCCTAGCCCTAGCCCTAGCAGTCACCCATGCCGCAGCCTTGGCCAAGGCAAGCACACCATAGCTGACTTGGTGCGGCCAGCCACCCTAGCTTTTCCCCCAGCTTGGCCAGCCACCCCGGCAGCTGGCTTTGTGCAGCCAACCATGGTTGAAGGCTTGGCCGTTGACATGGCTCCATCGGCCACCATCAGCCATGGAGCATTTCATCGTGTTGGTTGACCTGGCGTAGCTAATTTTCGGTTGCGTCGTCGGCACTGATGCCAAGGACCACGAAGCGGTCCATCGCAACACCATTTACGCACGTCAAATAATTGTCTCACCACTTTGCGATTCAGTCAAAAACTACATTGTTTACTCGTTCGCGATTTCGCGAGGCCAAATAAACGATTCGCGGGTACGAATCAAAAGAGAGAGTACGGTAATCACAATCCTTGACCCAAGCCCTGGCCCCAAACTGAAGATTGCCTCATCTTCTGTACTGCCAGGAGTATCCCATGTGCCTTATTCGCCATATGTAGGCTTATTAGTGATTGCAGGCCATGCCCTCACCTCACGGAGTGTTTGAGGGCCAGCTTGGAGATGTCCACTCCCTGTGCTGCGGCATGCGCTGCCGCATTTGCGCAAGCTTGTTGGAGTGGCGCAGGAGCAGGATGCCAGGCAGGCGGACCCTGCAGCCCATTCATGCGCAGGTCAACCAAGCGTCTGCCACACCACGCAAGCGCAACCATCCCATGACACAGATGCATACTAACACAAACATGCCAGCATTTGGTTGGGTGTGGAGATGGTTTGGGGGCATGGTTGATCATGTGAGAGTTGCTTCCATGCCATGGAGTATGTGTGCTCAGTGTGACTAGCTGGACTGGCTGGGCTGTCACCTTCATTCGCTGCATGTCACATGCCCACCCATGCTTGCATGCTTGCATGTCCTGCCGCACCTGGTTTGTCAGCAGGCCCATGGCCATGGGTGAGGCGCCTATCACGCCCACACCCTTGCTCTCAAAGTACGGCAGCATGTCGCACAGGCTGCTGTCATTTAAGCTGTGGTGGCAGTAGGACAGCACCACCTCCACCTGCCCTGCAGCGGCACCACAACAGCAGGCATGGCAGGCAGTCAGGCATACTGCAGAGCATGGCAGCCTCATGCTTGCATGCAGACGTCTGCAGCAGGAACACGTACTGGACCTGATCTGATCTACCCATCCCCATGTCACCCCATCTCGCCCCGCCCCACCCTGACCTGACCTGACCTAACTTGACCAGGCCAGCTCTGACCAGCCAAACGCCCTGGCTAGGTGGTGGGCCTGACCTGGCGGGGCCTTGTCTATGATCCAGGAGAACACATTGAGGGGTAGCGCAGAGAAGCCAACGTGCTTCACCAGCCCCTGGCTCTTCAACTGGTGCAGCGCTGGCAGCGTCTCATTCACAATCTAGGGCAGAGGGGGAGCGGGCAGCAGCACGGAGGGAGGCAGGCAGGGGGGTTGGCAGGCAGCAGCACGAAGGAAAGGTGTGAGGCTGGGCCAGGGCGACATCAGCAGGCCGCAAGTCCCTCCCATTTGACTGGTCTGCCCTGCCCCAGTAATGACTGGCAGCAGGACTGTCCCTTGTACCCAGCATGGCATGCTAATTATTAAGATGCTAGCTGACCATGTCAAAGCACTTGCGTCGCCTTGACTGCCACCAGCAGCCTCACTTGCCTGGTGTAGGGCCCGCTAGGCATCAGATTGCTTGTTGACCATGTGGTGGTGAGCTAACCTAGTGCCTTATCAGGACACATCTAGCCCCACAGTGTGATGGGGTGAGCTGGCCTGGGTGCAGGGCTTGCCTGCTGGTGGTGCTGTGTACCCAGAGCCATATCACCATACCACTCCCTGCATTTCCATCTACATAGCGTCGCCCCAATTGCCACCAGCCGCTTCACTCGCCTGGTGTAGGTCGCCAAACTCCACATCATGGCACAGGACGATGTCAATGTACGGCACCTACAAATGCTTGAGAGGACAGGGGTTCGAACCCTGGTCAGACTGATGCCAGGGTTCAGCCCCGGTCATGCCATAGTGTGCTATGAATGTGAGTGCGGGGTGCTCAAGGTGTGTGACACACGAATGCTGTTGGTATGAAATATGTGTGAGGTTGGTGAGTGGGGTCCCACCTGCAAGCGCTGCAGAGACTCTGCCACTGAGGCCGTCACCCGTGCAGCGGAGAAGTCAAAGCTGTCCTGGCCATAGCGTCCCACCTGCAGGAGCAGGAGCAGACCATGCGCAGTCAGGCTCAGGGCTGCACAGTCAGGCTCAGGGACGCTGTTGCTCAACTTGACATGGACTAACTCCAACCCCAGCCCTAACCCTAACCCTAACCCTAACCCCTGGTCAGGTCTGCTGGGCTGGGGCCCTTCCTGCTCTGCAGTGAAGAAGGAACCTCCTTTGCTGTCTAACCTCTATCAGCTCCTTCCCTAGTCCCTGCTGCCCCTGTGTCTGGGGCCCACACGCAGGCTGTGATGCCTTCCCTCCAATGCTCTCCTGCAGCTATGGGCCTGGCTGGTTACCTTTCTTTGCTTATTTCTTGCTTATCTCTTTGCTTGTCTTTATCTCTCAGCCTGTACTCACCATCTTCCCTTGCCCACCTCACCCCACTGCCGGCCTCACCCTACCCCACCCTCCTGCACAGCGGAAGCTCACAACGCTCACGCACTGACAGTTCCCACTGCCTAGTCGACCACTACCCTTACTTTAGTAGACAGCACGAACTCAGAGCGCGGCAGATCCCTCAGCGCCTGGCCCAGCACCTGAAGGGCGCAGCCAAGCAGGCAGCCACTTCATGTTACCTGGCCGCTTGCACCTGCCTGGCTGAGCCTCGCTTTAACTGGGCCGGGCCTTGGCTGGGCTGAAGTGATTTTGGTCGGCCTTGGCTGGGCTGGCTGGGGAAAAGAGCGGTCTGGTTTAGCCTGCTCTGATGTAATAACCCAGCAAGCGGTGTGCTGGGTGTGAGTGGCGGCTGTGCGGAGGGGGCCTGGCCCAGCAGCCCCTCCCCCTTCATGAATAGGGCGGTAGAGGGCCGTGGGGTGTGTGGTCCTGAGGCGCTGAGCCTGAACAGGCAATGCTGGTGCCAAGTCCTGGCTGCCCCTTGTTTGTCAAAGACACTGCCACAGGACGCGCCTCCACCACACTGCCATGTTCCAGGGAGCACAGGCTGCTGCTGCACTTGTGAGCTACCCAAATGCACCCAGCTCGCTACACATCGGCCACACCAGGCTGGTTGCTGCCTTGGGGTTGAAAGCTGCGGGCTACAACAAAGACACTGTGACATCACACATGACATGGGCATGCACTGCAAGTCACTCACTGACTCAGACTTTGTAGCCCCGTAGAAAGGGGACGTGTCAAAGTAGTTGATGCCACGAGCATGAGCGTGGTGCACTGCTGCCACACCCGCACGTTCGTCAATGGCCTGGGGAGAGACATTGTAGTGGTCAGTACACTGTTGCTCTGCTAAGTCATGTCTGCCCAGGTTGGCACCGCCACAACATGGCAGCACCGCAGGCTGCAGGTCAGCAGGGCAACGCCCAGTGCAGTCCATAACAGCGAAGTGCACCTCCGTAAGCACGCCTATGCTTTCTGCGCCAACATCTAGCTGAGCTGAAGGTACCTGGAAGACTCCTCCCAGCGGAGAGGCCCCGAACCCGAGAGCCGACAGATGAAGTCCAGTGCTCCCAAGCTCACGCCGGGGAATGGCACACACTGGCGCAAGCGTCATAGCTGGCAGTGCCTGGTGGAGCCGGCACAACGGGCCTGGAGTCTAAGAGGTGGAGCCGGCACAACGGGCCGGACGCCTTGTGGGCGTACTGCACAGGTGAGGTCTCAGATGCCGGAGTGTCACTGCTGGCTTCATCTGGCGGGTGCAGGTTGATTCTGTGCATCGTGCATGGCCGGGCACCGGTGTGCCGTATGCCGCCATGTTACCCTGACTTGCCCTGGTGAACCCTCAATTCAGGGGGGTGGAGGGCACAGCAGCTATTCAGTGTAGCAGGGGCTATGTTGCACTGCGGAGTTTCATGTAGTGCTGTTGCAAGTATTCGGCGCTTAGCACATCCTTCGTTCCACACACTTCCATGCCTGGCATGTTCAGACTCCACATTTGAATTTGCACAACACCGCGCTCAGCGTGGTTCACACTCGACCTAGCTCCGAGTATCTGTTCGCTGCTTCTAAGTACCCAACGTAGCAGAAGTTACCTGGGTTGTGCCCACCAGTTACGCGTGTTACAGAAATGGCCGAAGCTGGGCCATCACAGGGGTAGGTGGAGCCCTCGTCATTGCTAAGCGTTCGAGCGAGCGCGCAAGGAGACGTAATTCCAGATCACCTGAGATCAGCGTTGCCCTCGCTGACCCGACGTCGTGTAGGCCTACGCCCGCGGTGCACAAGGACAAGAAAGATTTTTCAACAGCAATCCTTGAGCGCAAAAAGAGTCCTAACAGGCTTGTTGTGGAGGATGCGGTGAATGACGACAACTCAGTGGTCGCTTTGAACCCCAAGACGATGGAGAAGCTGCAGCTGTTTCGAGGCGATACTGTCTTGCTAAAGGCAAGGCTCTCTCGCCTCGCGACACGATGTCATTGGCATGCTCGTGTGCAGATGCAGTGACAGCTTTTGGCCTTGCACTCGCAGGGCAAGAAGCGCAAAGACACTGTGTGCATCGTACTGACAGACGACACCGTAGACGAGAACAAGATCCGTATGAACAAGGTGGTCCGAAAAAATCTGCGCGTACGGCTTGGTGACGTGGTCTCCGTGCATCAGGTGGGGGTGCACGTGGTGCCAAGACCCCTGCAGATTGTTTGCCTGCCCCTCGCCTGCTTCTTTCTTGGGTCATGTTGACTTAGGTGTGCCCCCTGCTCTCTCTCCATGCAGTGCACGGATGTGAAGTATGGCAAGCGCATCCATGTGCTGCCCATTGATGACACCATAGAGGGGATCTCAGGCAACCTGTTTGATGCCTATCTAAAGCCCTACTTCCTGGAGGCATACCGGCCTGTGCGTAAGGTGAGGGTCACGCTTACCAACTTGCTTGTCCTTCTCCCTGCATAGCTGCACATCCTGCCTTTGCCTTGTCCGGGAGGAGTGGGCAGTGTGACCTGCTCTTACACAATAAGGGGGCAGCAATGCAAGCAGTAGCAGCAGCAGAAGTAGCAGCAGGAGCAGCAGCAGGAGTAGCAAGAGGAGCAGCAGCAAAAGCAGGAGGAGGGGTGATGGACGCCAGCAACACATAGCGTTACACAGCAGAGCAGCAGCAGCATTCAGAGCTGCTTTGCTCTGACGCTCAAAACAGTTGGTCTTGTGTCAGACCAGTCCAGCTGCAAGGCTTCAGACACGCGGCAATACCAGCAGTGACATATGCAGCATCACAACCAACTGGCCGTTAACAGTTGCAGTTGGCACAGTGATTGTAAGCAGCACCACCCTGGCTGGTCCATCAGGTGGCCTATCAGCTTGGGGTAGCTGGTGAAAAAGCAGGCTGTGGTGGCAGTGCTGTCTGGCAAAGCAGCCAGCTAGCTGCACCTCCAGGAGTGGCGGCAGTTGCCGCTCACTGTCACAACAGGCGGCAGCACTGGTACTCGATGATTGAATCGACAGATGTCGTCGGGGGCCGCCACAAGCTTGGTCATGTGCAACTTGTACTGGCGATCAGTGCCATGCCATGGCAGCACCACGGGTTTAGCTCCACACTGACTCGGCTATGCTCATTCCGCTACCCCTGGTGTCCACGCTTCTGCCTAGCAGCTGCCTTACAGCTGCTGAGGGATTGCCTAGTGCAGGCACAGTGCAGCTGCTAGGCCAACGCTGTGATACTCCTCTTTGACATCGTGGGTTGTATTACCTCCGCCCTGCTGCAGCGTGCATTGCCACCATGACACATGCTCCACCTCCCTAGCGTAGGAGAGCTCAGAACCCCTTTGGCGTTGGGCCTGACTGCAGACGGCTTGTGTAGGCAGTACTCTACCCTTTTGCCACCCTTATCCCAAACCTCTTGCTCCGCTGCCCTGCCCTGCCCTGCCACCTCAGGGGGACACCTTCTTGGCCCGTGGTGGCATGCGGTCTGTGGAGTTCAAGGTGGTGGAGACTGACCCGGCGGACTACTGCATCGTGGCCCCTGACACAGAGATCTTCTGCGAGGGCGAGCCCATCAAGCGTGAGGACGAGGAGAAGCTGGATGAGGTGAGTTGGGATCAAGGCTGTCGAGGAGGAAAGAAGGTCTAAGGCAGGTGGGTGTAGGCAGTGGAGTCTAACCTTGTGGTGAGTCAGATTAGAAGATGAGATGGATAAGTGACTAAGGAAGGGTTAGTTAACCTGAGTGGGGCATGCAGGTAAGGAACGAATGCTGCAGGCAAGCAGCAAGGGATGCAAAGATGCAGGAAGGCCCAGGCAGTTTACTCCTCCTTGCTCCTTCATCCCCACTTTGCTGCCTCCCCTGCTGCACAGGTCGGCTACGATGATGTGGGTGGTGTGCGCAAGCAGCTGGCTCAAATTCGCGAGCTGGTAGAGCTGCCCTTGCGCCACCCCCAGCTGTTCAAGACCATCGGTGTGAAACCCCCCAAGGGCATCCTGCTGTACGGCCCACCAGGCAGCGGCAAGACTCTGATTGCACGGGCGGTAGCCAATGAGACAGGCGCCTTCTTTGTCATCATCAACGGCCCAGAGATCATGAGCAAGCTGGCAGGTGGGAGGGATGGAGGGGTTGGAATGGCGGGGAGGAAGTGGGAGGGGAGGTTAGAGGGGAGGGGAGGCAAAAGGAGTAGGGAGGGGGTGGATTTGGGAGGCAGCAGTGGGAGGGTGTAAACGGATTAATTGGCGTTTGTGTAGTATGAGCATTCATGCTCATACTGTGTTAATGTTTGCAGTGTAAGCATTGTGGCAGGTGCTGCATAGCTCTTGCTGCCTTGTTAGAGGCTGGCTGCCTGCCTGCCTGCTCTCACACCTTCCACACGCTGTCACACCTTGCTGCTGCTCTTACTCCTGGCAGGTGAGAGTGAGAGCAACCTGCGCAAGGTGTTCCAAGAGGCAGAGAAGAACGCCCCCTCCATCATCTTCATTGATGAGATCGACTCAATTGCACCCAAGCGTGACAAGACGCAGGGCGAGGTAGGCTGCAGCCACAGGGTTCAGGGTTAGGGTTAGGGGCACAGGCAGGTTCTGGGTCTGGGTCTGGGTCTGGGCCTGTACCTCACTGGCACCTGTCAGGGCTAGGGCCAGTATCTCTTAACAGTGGCTGCAGCTTCCTGTACCGGTGCACAGCATACAGGTGGCGCATGGTGACCTTGAGGCCTGCTGGTGCTAAGGTGCAGCGGTGGTTTTCTAGAGAAGTTGTGGCAGTCTCTCCTGCTACCAGTACATGAGCGATTGTAGGGAGGGGCCGGGGGTGCAAGAGGGAACTGTGCAAGCCTGGGTCAGTGGTTAATAGTGGCAATGGTAGCTGCTTGGCTTGCTGGGGTTGTGCTCAGGTGGAGCGCCGCATTGTGAGTCAGCTGCTGACCCTGATGGATGGCCTGAAGAGCCGAGCCCATGTCATTGTCATGGCCGCCACCAACCGGCCCAACACCATCGATGCTGCACTGCGTCGCTTTGGCCGCTTTGACCGTGAGATTGACATCGGCGTGCCTGATGAAGTTGGGCGGCTGGAGGTGGGCAGCTGACGCCTCTCCTCCTCTGCCTCATCACCCATGTGTCTACTGCACATGGCACTCATGTGACTAGCGGCGGTCACACTCATGTCAATGTGTGACTGTAGGCCCCAGTACCATAGTGCTCTGCCTAACCACCTAATACACAGCATTTGGTTAGGGTGGTTGGGACAGGGTGGGATGGGACGGCTGGGTTGAAGCAGGTAGAGAGGTTCGTGGCTGAGATTCACACTTGGTACTGTGTTTACCTTGCTGCAGGTCATGCGCATCCACACCAAAAACATGAAGTTGGACGAGGAGGTGAACCTTGAGGCCATCACCCGCGAGACTCATGGCTATGTGGGCGCTGACCTGGCAGCACTGTGCACAGAGGCGGCCCTGCAGTGCATTCGTGAGAAGGTGTGCTGCGGCAGGACAGCTGCGGCAGGACAGCTGGACAGAGTCAGCTCAAACCAGCTAGGTAGAGGTTAGACATGCCTCACACAGGGATGGCAGGGAAACAGGATATGGGCGCAGGGAAGGAGGATGAAAGGGTGGCCACAGTCTGACAAAGAGTTGTCACAGTCGGATAATCAGGGGCAGTGCTGCCAGCTTCGCAGGCCATGTGGTCCCAGGCATCTCAGCAGCGGTGTGTAGGGTGTCAAGGAGAACAATCACTGAGGAGCTGTTGGCGTGGCAGTTACAGCTTGCAGGCATTCACTTGGCATGGGCAGGGCCATCCTTTCACCACACTGTCGCACTGCAGGCAAGCAGTGTTGGGATGTTCTGCTGTTGCTGATGCTGCTGCTGCCTCCTGGTTGAGTGCAGATGGATGTGATTGATCTGGAGGATGAGCAGATCGACGCTGAGGTGCTCAACTCCATGGCAGTCACACAGGTGTGAGGGCAGTTACACCTGAGCCTACTCACACCCCCAATCCCTTCCCTCCCCATGTTCCACCCCTGGCCAAGAAGGTCACCAAAGTGCCTGACGCCATTACATTCATCACACCCCCTCAGGCCCTTCTGTAGCCCTTCCTTCAGCCCAACTACTACCCCTGGCTCAACCCCTGCCAGGGCTGCCCACCCCTGGCACCTCCACTCTTCACGCTGCTGCTATGATGTTTGGTCAGCCTGCTCCTAGCACCTCCACATGTGTTGCTGTTATGATGTCCGGTCAACCCACACCTGCTGACGATCCAAGCTGCCTCTCCATGTTCTGCGGCTGCCACCCTAACTGCCTGACCACTTTTCATCTCTTGCCTGCCTGTCTGCTCTGCCCTGCAGGACCACTTCAAGACAGCCCTGGGAATGAGCAACCCCAGCGCGCTGAGGGAGACAGTGGTGGAGGTGAGAACTAGATCCGTCCCATTCCTTTCCTGGTGTCTGCAGTGGCTGTTGCTGTGAATGTTCAAGGTGTTAGGGGCTCCTGGTGTGCTGCAAGTCAGGCTGTTGGTCTGCCAGCCCGGGGTACTGGTTTACGAGGAGCTTCTACCCAACTCTTACTAACCAACACCCCAGTGTACCCAATCAATAGCTGGGTGCATGCCGGTGAATGCTTGGCAAAGATGATGGTGATGCGCCATTGGGGCACTGCTCCTATGCCTGGCAGGTGCCCAACACCAGCTGGGAGGACATTGGCGGGCTGGAGGGTGTGAAGCGGGAGCTGCAGGAGCTCATCCAGTATCCTGTGGAGCATCCTGAGAAGTTTGAGAAGTTTGGCATGTGAGTGCAACAGGCTGGATAGGTCGAACTGGGCTGAAGAGTATAACGCGTAAGGTTGAAAATCAGGGGGAGTAGTAACACGACACAGGTTCAAAGTGATGGAAGAGTGTGAAAGGGTGTTGCATAGGTTGTGCAGCCACGGCAGCTACCCCTACCCAACCCTTCGTAGGCCCAACTTTAGCCTGTAGCTGACTGACTCACGTGATACGAATGTACTTGTCATGTGCGTGGTACTGTTGTGCTGATGGATGTGGTTGTGCTGTCGTTGGTGTCACTCACAGGTCGCCCTCCAAGGGCGTGTTGTTCTACGGCCCTCCAGGCTGTGGCAAGACACTGCTGGCCAAGGCCATTGCTAACGAGTGCCAGGCCAACTTCATCAGCGTCAAGGGCCCAGAGCTGCTGACAATGTGGTTTGGCGAGTCTGAGGCAAATGTGGGTGCCGCCGATGCTGTTGCAGGGCCTTGGTGGGGTTGCTGGACATATCAAGCCTTGGCTATGTGCATACTTGCAGTAATATGTAAGGGTGCGTGAGGTCATGGGCATACCAGTGTGACCATCATAGTCACCATGAGTTACTGTGTTGCTAAGTTGTACACTGTGGCTCACAACGTGCTTGCCCTGTCATGCTGTGTGCCGTGCAGGTGCGTGAGATCTTTGACAAGGCGCGCGGCAGTGCACCTTGTGTGCTGTTCTTTGACGAGTTGGACTCCATTGCAGTGCAACGAGGCTCCAGCGCAGGGGATGCAGGTGGTGCTGCTGACCGAGTGCTGAACCAGCTGCTGACGGAGATGGATGGCATGAACAGCAAGAAGACAGTGTTCATCATCGGAGCCACCAATCGCCCAGACATCATTGACCCGGCCTTGCTGCGGCCCGGGCGCCTGGACCAGCTCATCTACATCCCACTGCCTGATGAGGGGTCCAGGAAGCAGGTAGGAAGCTGTCGGATGCCTGATGGGTGGCCCATGACAGGCTGGAGCATCTGGGTAGCTGTTGCATCTGTTCCTGTGCCTGGCCCCAACCCTGCTCACATACTTTGATTTCTGCTGCATTGACACCCTTGCCCAGCCTTGCACCCTGTCCCACAATGTGGTGTTGCCCTTCCTTGGTCCCATACCTATTATTGATTTTTTTCTTGTACTACTGGCCTTACCCCTGCTAGCACTGTACGCCACAGCTGTGTACAAACTCAGCTGTATTATGCCCCATTTGTGTGCAAGCCAGCCTGCTGCTGTGGGTCATGCCGCAGATCTTTAAGTCCTGCCTGCGCAAGTCGCCTGTGGCGCCTGATGTAGACTTCGACCTGCTTGTGCGCTTCACGCACGGCTTCAGTGGAGCAGACATGACAGAGATTTGCCAGCGTGCGTGCAAGAGCGCCATCCGCGAAAACATTGAGAGGGACATTGAGCGGTGAGTCTTGGTTGTGTCTAGCTGGCTAAGGGATCAGTATGGGAGGAGGTGGGGGAGGTAGGGAGGAGGTAAGAGGGTAATTTGGGTGAGCTGAAGTGTTCACATGTTGGGGTGGTCATGGGTTGGGTATTGGCGCCCAGCCAAGACGGTAGGAGGGTGCCGGACAAGGGTGCTGGGAAAGGGTGCTGGGAAGGGGTGCTGAGAAGGCTAAGATGTATGCCTGCCATTGCAAAGGCATGCAGATTTGCAAGAGCTTGGCCAAGTCTTCATGTTGTTGCTTGCATGGTTTGCAGGGAGCGGCGGCGAGCAGAGAACCCTGACCTCATGGAGGATGATGTGGACGAGGTCCCCTGCATCACCAAGGTAAGGCGCTTGCACTGCCTCGGCATGGTCTGTGATGCATCTGATTTCATTTCTGGTGCAACAGGACTTTCTCTGCCTAGTCGACCAACCTTGAGTGCCCCTGCCTGATCTGGCCTCTTACTTTGACCTTGTTGACCCCTACCTGCTCATGCTCTAACCCTGCCAGGCCCACTTTGAGGAGGCCATGAAGTATGCTCGCCGCTCCGTCAGTGATGCAGACATCCGGAAGTACCAGGCCTTTGCGCAGACATTGCAGCAGAGCCGCGGCTTCGGCTCAGACTTCCGTTTCCCTGAGGGGCAGGGGCTGCCAGGGGGGGCCGCAGGAGGGGCCACTGGCCCAGCCGCTGCGGTGAGAGAGGGGGGGCCTGCTGGCAGCAGGCAGGGGGGAGGGGCGGGCGCTCCTGCTGGCAAATGGGCAGCGCGCGCATGGGGGTTTGCATTGCACATAGTGATGGCTGATTGGTTCATGGCACATGGCACATGCAAGGTGAAATGGGTGAATCATGGCTGATGGGAGGAGGACGTAGGGGCAGGGCCTACAGTGAGACTGAGTCAGATGGGTGAGAGCTGGCCATGATTGGGGTTGGGATGATGTGGAGTGAGGGTGAGACAGTTATGGCTAGGAGTGGGAAAGTGAACAAAACAATGGGTAAGCAGGGGGTCAACCAGCTGGCTGCAAGGTGTTGATTGCTTTGGTGTCGCTGTTCCTGCCTGCAGGCTGCTCCCACTGGCTTCACTGCCAGCGCTGCTACAGCAGATGATGATGACCTGTACAATTGACGACTTCTAATCGCGCACAGCCATTGTACAGCATGCAGACGGTGTGCATGAACAAACTAAGCGTAGTCTCTGACTGCCGCGAGATTGCTGCGAAGCCGAGCGCAAGCGCAGCGCCAGCAAACATGCAGACGCGCTTGCAAGTGTGCACGCAGCTGTCGGTACATGTGCATAACTGAGCGTTGTGTCATCTGTTTTGCCTATTGGTCTTGGGTGGTAAAGGCTTCAGCTTTAAGCTAGTTGGTGATGTCCAGACCTAGTCGACGTACATTGCGGGGTACATTCAGCCGTTGTAGCTGACCAACTGGACTAAGTACATGGGTGCATGCATACAACGCAACCACCACGAAACATATGCCGCCATACGCGCAGCATGTCAATGCAAACGTGGCCATGTGTTTATGTTATGCATGTCCGGAGAGGAAAAACAAGTACAGAGAAGCTTGGGGCATGTCATTGATACTCATCCACCAAAGACAGGAAGGGATGGGGTACAGCCAAGGCATCAGAACCATTTGTCAGATGGTGCCTTACACTGCTGAAACCGTCAGCCGTCAAGCTGCTCGGCTGCCCTCTGCCTCTAGGGGATGGAGACTCTCTGCGCCGCAATTCAAAGCAAGGTGTACAAAAAGAGGTGGACATGGCTCAAAATGAAGTCATGCAAGTTTTCATTATTGTTTTGAAAAGACATGGCAAACTCCGGCTGCTCCCTGATGGATCTCGTGGCAGTGCACTCAAAGATGAAATGCATGGCGTCATCCACTACTCCTCTGTGCATCTTGTGCATGAGCGATCAATGAAAGTAACCCCCTTAAACCGAGATATGTGATTGATGCCAATGCCGTCCCCATGCTTGAACCATGCAGCATACGAGCATTTCTCAAGCAACGTCTCAGGCAACCTAGGGTCTCCCTCAGATCCAGCCCCACCTCTCAAGCTACTTGACTTCCAACGCCTTGGTGCCTAATCAGGGCATCAGAACCCTTTGGTGTAATGGCTCATCACCATTATGCAACAGGTGGCAGACTCCAAGTTTATAGGCACGTCTACACTAGGGTCACAGCGGAGCACACAGTCTCGCGTGCCAGGTCCAACATGTGTGTTGCTATGCGAGATATGCACAAAACAGCTACAGAGCCTGGTGTTCTAGACTATCCCATTGTCGTGTGCCATCTGATGCGAGCTTTGGCTCTGCCCCATGCCATGACAGATCTGGGGGATCATCTGGGGGGTTTGGGGTATTATCTTTCCTACCACATCTCCACATACCACATACCACACCTCGTCCATCTCACCACAGCGAGGCGTGCTGTGCTTTTACAGCTACTTGCTGCACGTCAGGGGGTGAGTGGCAGGCCTGATGGTGTTGCATGAGCTGGGTGAGCTGCCCTTGCAGTTTTACTGGCTGAGGTCCTTATGTGCCTTTGGATATGGCCTAGAGGCTGCTGCCAGAGGCACATGCAGACTGCAGCCACGCCCATATCAATCACATGTGTTGGTATGCAGAGCTTCACAGGAGGGGTGGTGGTGTTCAGTTATGCTGGTCGGGGTGTTGGGTGTGGTCTGAGCTGTGCTGCTGCTGGTTGCAGGCTAGTGTGACAACAGCATTAGAAGGCTGGCTCAGCTAAGGTCTGGTGTGGATTAGTTGCTGTGAGGGACAAGAGGGCTGACATGGGCTCCGCACCCTCACAGCGTCCGCTTGTAGTCTCTTCGCGTTGATGTGCTGAGCCCCGCCCCTTGGCATATCGCTGGATCTGATCATGATCAGATCCAGCATGGTCAGCTGTGCCCTGGGTGCCCAGCTTGGCTGCTGCCCCTCACATCTGCACTCTTCCACGCTGCTGCACCTCGTGTTTGGGGATCCCAATTGGCACTGATGCCGTTTGCAATGCGTGGAGAAGGCGGTGGAGGAAGCGGTAACAGGCCCACATGCAAGATCTCAGCACTGCAAGGCCAGGGGCTACACTGTAGCCTACAGATGCAGAAGACACCTAATCACATTTTAAGATGCGAGGACCAGCATGCCAAGATAGAGATTGAACAATCATGGATTGGGTGTTGAGCAGGGGCGGTGGCGGCAAGTATGTTGAGTACGAGTTGAGGAAGTGCAGGAGATGCACACCAGGTGCACAGGGCTTGCCAGTTTTCATTCCCCAGTTGCTAGTGGGCAAGGCCAAGCAGCCATACCAGGCTGACGGTTACAACATACCATCATCATATGCACAAGCTCACTTTGGGAATTTGCTCCTGCCAAACACTGCTGGGTCTAGGTCCTTAACTTTGCAACTATTCAACGGTGCAACCGGCGTGTCTACGCGTGACAGATTCATGGTGGCAGCTCTAGTGTAACCCAATGGCGAGGGTGGCCATCATCATAAGTGCTAGTAGCTGCTACCACTGCTGGCTACCCCTCCCATTGAACCACCACTAGGGCGCGCCCGGAAAAATCTTTAAGATATGACCCAATATGATCAAGCCAGAGAATATGATGAAATATGATCAAGCCAAAACCGACTTAAAGTCCACCACGTAAGGGACATTTGACTTTGTGGCGCGCCTGGTGAGAGTTGAGTTGTCATTTTAACGCGAAATGCCTTATCTCTGCGCCGCGCTTGCGCCTGCGCGCCCGAGCTGCTGACACCCACGGTGACCGGCAGTCTGCCAGGCGCGCGAACGGTTCCGCTGTGCGTGATGGGCCTTTCAAGTGCTGCCTAACAACACCCACAACGCGGGATGCAGAGTTCTCCGCTGCGGTACACGTTACGCATGGAGCCCAGTTTTCTCAACATCATCTTACACAGCCTCCCCCTCCACATGAATCTCCACCCAGCTAGTGCTGGCAGCTTGCGTAGACCTCACACAACACGCACAGCGGTCAGCCTGGCCCCCCTGCCGTTTGCAGAGGTGATATTTGGATGTCGGCATGCTGCAGACATGTGCACACGCCATCTTCTAAAACACATATGGGCGAATCTCGGCAAGAGATGAGAACTTGGCAGGGGGTCCACAGCTAAGTTCCCTAGCCAGTGACGCAAGGCTGGAGAGTTACCTTGAGTTGCATGGTTGTCAGCCGGGCATCAGCAGAGTGGGCAGCATGGAGGAGGGTTTGCCCACCTTTTGGAGCCTAATCAACAAGGGATCGATGCAGTTGTCACTTCTGTGCTTCTGCCGTGGTCTCCTCCTAGTTTTAGAGCCCCTGAGCCTAGTTTCGTCGCCTCAGAGCCAGCGCATGTGGGTTATTATGTTGGACATGAGGTCGGGCTCCTCGCACATCGCGCACTAACCATCGCGTTTAACAAGGACTGACTACTACTGGGTCAACGTACATCACGTCCGCAGGCTCGGTAGGGTCGGATACCGGCAACATGCCCGACCAGCTCAGCGTGTGGCTCAGCGCGGCCTCATTCCGACGCTTCAATCCGCGTGTAAGTCCGTGCAGAAATGAGTCCGGAAAAGCCGTTGTCCCTTATCGTTAGGGGGGTTGGTGGTTCAATGGGAGGGGTAGCCTGCTACCATCATCAGTCGCATGCCAGTGGTTTTTTAGGTCAAGTACTGCATTTGAACCATCTTTTGAAACCCGCGGGGTCCACATAACAACAAATGCCGCTGCTGCACGGCCTTCCCTTCTACATCGATCTTACAATCCCAGAGCTGCAGCCTGACGAGGAAGTGTTTGTTGTGCGAACGACCGGCGAGGTGTGCCGCGAGTATGAAGAGTACCTGCTGCTGGTAAAGGAGTACACTTCAAAGGTTTGGAGCTGCTGCTACACGGGCAAAGGCGGATTGACGTGAGTGCTTCTTTGCGTGTGCAGCTGTAGGCTTGCCATCAGGAAGCCAGTGTCTGATGTGTAGAGCAGCAAGCCAGCAGCATAGCCTTCACAACACAGCGTCCGCACCCAGCCACCTATGGGGAAAGGCTCAGCAGTGATTGCTATGTTCAGCACCACAATCTCTACATGAGAGCCCAGAGGCTAGTGCAGTGCTGTCTGGTACGGCTGGGATAACTCTTGACTCTCCGGAGGGGCTGACTGAAGTCTCATCACTGAACATCTCATCACTCATCATTGAACAGCGCCTGTCACACACACCGCTGTGTAACAGGCCCCTGTTCCTGGGCCTTGGGTGGGCAGACGGTAGGACAGCTGCTTTGGTCTGGGTACTCCGTGCCCCTGGCAGGCAGCGCAGCACGGCCACAGCACAGCTCCACTGGCAACCTCTTGGCCTCGCTCGCGCGCTAGAGGTTCAGGGTTGAGAAGCGGTGCTGGTCACCCACCTGACTGACTGTGGCTAGGGTACTCAGGCTTGGCTGCCTTGCCTGTCTTGTCTTTGCCCTGCATGGGCTGGCTGGTCATGGGTTGGCTGGGTCCAGGCGGCCTGGGCTCATGGTCAGGGTGCCTGGTGGTCAGGGGTCGCTCGGGTCTCGGGCTGCCTAGCTGCCTGGGCCTGAAGCGGGAGCACCACAGTGCGCCGCATGACGCCACATGGGGCTCTAGGCTGATTGCAGGTCCTCCACCTGGTGTGCTGGGGGAGGCCAGCCACATGAGGCCACATGGAGCTGCATGAGGCCACATGGGGCTCTAGGCTCATTGCACCAGCTGGTCCTCCACCTGCTTAAATGGGGTGGGCCCAGCCTTCCGGCCTGGTCAGCTGGCTGCGGACCAGCAGCTCCTCACAGAGCTGGGGGGGCGTTCACAGCCAAGCTGACCTGGCTGGTGTGCAGCTGTCACCACTCACGGTCGCCACTCAGCCCGGCTGCCACGCCCTGAGCCGCCAAGGCCTGCAAGGCTGCCCTGACACCCCACCATAGCTTGTGCATCAAACAGCTGCCACACCGCCTTTCATGCCCTGGCTGCTCTACCTCATATGCTGTGGGTGCTGGGGTGCTCTATCCAGGTGCTTTATCCAGCTCCTATCCAGCTTCCATCATCTTCTATCCAGCTTCTATCCAGCTTCCATCATCTTCTATCCAGCTTCTATCCAGCTGCGTAACTCTGCCTGGCAGCACCGCCTAGTCAGCTGCACTGCCCTGGGATGCCGCTCATGACAGGGTGCCGCCTGCAATGGGGATGCACACAAGGTGCTCTACCCACGCCACGCCAGGTGCTTGGTCTCCCAGCTTCTTGTGCCAGGGTCCTTCCTTCACAGCGTGCCTCACAGCGTCGCCTGACATGGAGAGTGCAGCATCAGGGGGAGCAGCGAATGGCTCCAGGCCGCCTTGAGTGCAGCATCATATGGCCATACGGCACTTCGCTTCCAGCACTGCAGGCAGTCGACAGGTCTATGGGGCTGACCGCACCGACACACCTACCTCGCTCCACCATGCTGCTCTGCGGGCAGTGCAGCAGCCATGCAGTCGTATTTGCGATGACGACCTTCACTGCGGCGTGGGCTGTGACAGCTCAGCAGGACCCTACCCGCAGCGGACGACGAGCTTGGGGCCCCAGCGCTGCTTGGTTGCAGCTGGCTCAGGCCTTGACTTGCTTCGGCTGTGTAGGTACGATCAGGCGCGCAAGGAGGAGCAGCGCGTTGAGCCCGACTTGCAGCCGGTGCGTGCTTCGCCACATCGCCCGCTGTCTTGCTGTGCTGCACCGCTGATGCTCCCGCGCGCGCCGCACGCAGTTTCCAGAGGCGCTAGTGCCGCAAGCGCTGCAGCTCGCGCACAACAGCGAGGACAGCCTAGAGCAGCTCGCCGGGCGGGTGAAGGAGTGCGTGGACCAGGCTGGCTCGGGGCCGCCGTTGACCCTCGCCTCCATCCGAGCCTGGATCCTCCAGGTGCCCTGCCCTGCCCTGGTACACCCAAGCTGACACTCTGGCACAGCATACAAAAGTCACACATCCACCCCCCTGCTGGGCTATGGCTGGCTACCTCCTTGCCCTGCCCTACAACCCCTGCCTCACCTCCGCTCCCTTGCCTGCCCCTATGGCCATCCCTGCCCTTCCACACCCTTGGCTTTGCTTGGCCCTGCTTGGCCCTGCTTGGCCCTTGACAGCCTACCCTCCTAATGGTCTTGAAGACTCCTCACACCTCCTTGACCATGCACCTCCTTGACCCTGATGGCGATGGTGTTGGCGATGATGACCTGCCTGCCTGCCTGCCTGCCTGCCTGCCTGCCTGCCTGCCTGCCTGCCTGCCTGCCTGCCTCCGTGGGCGTGCAGAGCTGTGACTATGACGATGACCTGGACGTCTGGGCAGCCAAGCCCTCCCTGGTGGCAGCCCACTCCCTCCCCCCCATGGCCCCAGAGCAGCAGCAGCGGCTGCAGCAGCGGCGGGATGAGGCCGAGGCTGAGGCTGAGCTGCTGTCAGGGTCAGAGGGCAGCAGGGAGGGAGGTGAGAGGCCTAGCATTACCACCACCTTCTTCAGCGCAAAGAAGGACAAGCTGGCCACACCCAAGGCCTCCAAAGGCGGGCGCCCGCAGCCGGGCGTCAGGCGGGGCGGGTGGGAAGGGGGCAGGGAGGGGGAAGAGGGGGTTGGGGGAGGAGGGGGAGGGTGGAGAGGCAGGGGGGGAGGCGCCCCGCACTAGCGGGCGCAGCACAGCACGCAAGGCGGGGAGGAGGCCCAGGCATGCGGGGCCACTGCTGTCACTGGAGGTGAGGGCTGAAGGGGGTACAACCTGGTTCTAAGGGAGCCAAGGGGGGCCAGGGGTGACCCAGGGGGGCTAGGGAGGGCCAGGGGGGGCTAGGGGGGCCCAGGCTGAGGTGGCCCTCGACCGATCTCTACCGCCTCACCCTCCTCACCCCCTCCGTCCACCCCCTACCCCTCTCCCTCTGCCACCCCACTTTGCCCCCCTCTTCCCACCCCCAACTCACCAGCTGCATGACCCGCTGCCCCTGGCCTTCCTGCCTGCACCTCCTCTGGTGCGATGGTCAGGAGGAGGAGTCGCGCCTTAAACCTGGCACCACCAAGCACCTAGCCTTCACCACCCTGAAGACCCTGCCCGACCCAAGCGTGGGCATGACCGTGGACGAGGTGGCTCAGGGCGCCAGCCAGGCAGGCCTGAAGCAAGGGGACTGGACCGCTAGCCAGAAGTCCAACCTGCGCCAGGTAGGGGGTTCAAATCCCTCTGCCGGTCTGGCCTGCCTGCTGTAGGCTCGGGCTCCTTCCGCCCTGCCCCGCTTGATATGAGGCGGAGGGGAGCAGCAGCAGCAGCCAAGGGGTGGGGAGAGAGCTCTGCCTGTGTGACCCGCTGCAAGAAGGCTGCCCAGCTTTTGCACACTGTCCAGCTTGGCTGCTAGGCCCTGCTGCAGCCAGCCAGCCAGGCAGCCATGCATTCTCCAGTCAGGGTCGGCTTCCGTCCAACCGCAAGGACTAGGCTGCATGGCTTGATGAGCTGAGTGTCAGGCAGAGGGGGAAGGGAGAGGGGCAGCCTGCATCTCTACCTGCATACCCTGTCGCAGGTAGGCTGCAGCCGTCCAGCTTGACCACTGCCTTGACCATCTCTGCCTGCACAGTCTGCTGCAGGTAGCTGCTGCGGAAGGATGGGCAAAGGGGGGCGAAGGGGCGGAATGCAGCGGGGTAGGGCTGGGAAGGGAAGGGCAGGGTTGGCCAGGGCAGGGCAGAGCTTGGTAAGCCTGTACAGCCTGCTGCAGGTAGCCTGCGGGTGTCCAGCTTGACCACCAGGCTGCAAAACAGCCAAGACGCCTGTGCTGCAGCCAGCCGCCCAGCACTGGTTCAACAGCACACCATACTGCAACTAAGGCTTACAGCTCAGGTCCCAGTTGGAGGCTGCCTGCTCCTCCCAGGGCTTGATCTGAGGACCTGCTGCTGCTGGCCCTGTTGCACAGATCATGTACACGGACATCTGCTTCGCGCTGGTCAGCCGCACGCCGAAGCACAAGTATGCGCTGAGGGCAGCACCGGGAGTGGTGCCTGTGCCGGATGAGGTGAGAGGGGGAGGAACAGTCTGACGGCTTGGGGCAACTTAGTCAGGCATGGGGTGGGGTGGGGTGAATTGGGGCGGAATGCAGCGGGGTAGGGTTGGGCAGGAGGGGCAGGGTAATCCGGGGCGGCGCAGGGCTTGCTGTGCCTTGATACATATATGCTCCACAGCGCATGACGCAGCAAGGGGTCTTGGAAAAGGTAGGGGCAAATCGTCTCGCCAGTCCAACCATGGCTGCGGCTTCTTCCATCAGACCCGCGAGTGAGGTAGGATGGGACTTAACCAATTCTTGTCGCGCGAAGGGGGTAATCCAACGATCGTTGGGACCAGAATGGGGTCGCAGCTTACGCTAGAGCACGCATCCTCTCTGCCAGTCAGCCCGCTGTCCTGAGTCTGCAGATTCAGGCTGATGACAACGACGCCGACGCGGGTGCTGCACACGACGCTGAAGCTGGCGATGCTAATGGTGGGCCCAGCGCCAAGAAACCGCGCAACTCAGCGGCGGCGAAAGAAGCCAAGGCGTCAAAGGCCAGCGGCGGGAGCCAGGCTAGCAAGGCTGATGTGAAGGCAACTGTCAAAGCCGTGGAAACCCCGGCTGCAGTTGGCGTTGCCGCTGCAAGCGAGCCCGCGGAGCGTGAACGTTTGGAGCGTGAGCGACTCGAGCGCGAGCAGGAGGAGCGAGCTGCAAAGGAGGACGAACTGCTGGAGCCGTTGGAACGCCTAGAGCGCGTGCTTGCACGTTGCACCGCAACGGCTTCGCGCCGGGCCGTGGAGCTGGAAGCGGCTCTACAGGCTGTCACGCATGCCCGAGCGGAACTGGCGTCGAAGGAAGCGGAGCTACCCGGCTCGCCCGGGGCCCCCGGGTCGCCTGCGGCCAAGGCCGGGAGCACGCCAGCGAAGGCAGCGGTGACAACCTCGGGGGCCCGGGCCCAGACACCGGCCACTGCACCAAAGTTCGAGCTGCCTGAGGAGCTGAAGGAGTACACGGTGAGTGTGGCTGCCAGGAATGCATGCACCGGTGGCACCCGGCAGCAGCAGCAGCAGCAGGTCAGCATAGCCACAGGCCCAGGCCAGCAGGGGCAGCAGCAGCAGGCAGGCCAGCAGAAGCAAGGGAGTCTGGGGTGGGAGTCTGGGGGCTTAGTAAGGAGGGCTGCATGCGCCACACTGGCCACCGCCACCTTGCGTGAACGACAGCATGTGGCCGATGGTGGGTTTCTGCATCCCTGATGCTGCTTCATTTTGCCCACAAGCAACAGGCCATGAGGAAGGCTATCTTGCACATCATGGCACCGCACTCCCCCTGCTCCTGGAGTACTCCTGAGCAAGCATTCGCCTATACCCTGATCATCACAGTGTCTGATTCCTGCTGCCGCTGCTGCTGCGCCGCTGCAGGGCGATGCCAGCGACCGCAAGGCCAAGATGGAGTGGTCTCGCCAGCGGGAGGCAGCAACCAAGAAGCTGGAGCTTAAGAAGTGGGTGGTGCAGGGCTGCCTCTGCTGCAGTAGCTGCCTGCCTTGCCTTACACGTCATCATCACCCCCACCGCCACCACCACTGCTGCTGCTGCTCGTCCTGCTGCTATTGCTCTGCCTTCCGCTCGCCCTGCCGCCCCCTCGCTCCTGCTCATGACCATTGCTCAAGTTCCTCCAGTGGTGGTGGAGTGAGGCAGCTACCACAGCAGTGGTGCCCTGCACCCCTCACTTCCTAAGCTCCAGCTTCTTGGCAGCTGCCTCCCTCATGCCTCCCTCCTGCCTGGTTTCCTGTCCCCAGGGCTGAATGGGAGAGTGAGCAGCGCGCCCGCAAGCTCAAGGCTGGGAGGGAGGAGCGGCAGAAGCAGCTGGCAGGAGCCCTGGGGTGTGTGCAGGAGGCCACGGCTGCAGTCGGCCTGGCCAGGGCAGCGCATGCGGCGGCGCAGCGTGCAGTAGCTCAAGCCACCAAGGCGCTGTCCACGTGAGAGGTGCCAGCCGCATGTTAGCAGGGTGTGACCTGGGTGTGACCTGGGTGTGACCTGGGTGTGACCTGGGTGTGACCTGGATGCGACCTTGGTGTTGCTGTGCACAGGCTGGTCCTTAGCCTGAGGAACTGAGTTTTTGCAGATAATGCTCATGCCAGCAGTGATGTGCACCAGCAGTGATGCTAATGCTCCTCCTTTCCATGCTACCCTCCATGCTGGGTGTGACCACCTGGCCATGCCACTCTCCATGCCATGCGCAACCCCCTACACCTGTCAGTTCCCTACACCTGGACTGCTCCCTCCACTGACCTGACCTGACCTGACCCGCCCTGCCTTGCTGCTGCCTGTGCAGCGAGAAGTTGAGGCAGGAGAAGGAGAGAGCTAGAGCAGCAGCAGCAGGTGCGCCCAGCAGGGCAGCCTGATGGTACTACCCCCAACCCCACATTCACCCCTCACCCCTCTCACCTTGCCCCTTGCCCCTTACCCCTCACCCTTACCCTCACCCCCAACCCCTCACCCCCCACCCCCCTGCTGCTGCTGCTGCTGCTGGTGGTGGTGTCTGTAGAAGAGCGTGAGCGGCGCAAGGCTGAGGCGCTGTCCGCTAAGCAGTACCCCCTGGAGGACCTGGAGCTGCTGACGGAGCTGAGGGCCAAGGCGGAGCAGACGGGTGAGGGTGAGGCCAGGGCAGGGCTAGAGGCCAGGGCAGCCCCACCTGGGCCAAGGGCAGCAAGCAGCCGGGCAGCAGGGCAGGGGGCCTGAAGGTGAAGGGGAGGCATGCTGCAGCAGAGCTTGCTCCAGTGTGCTCCAGCTGCAGTGCGACAGTAACAGGTGGTAATGGGGCCAGGTCCTGCCCGGTTAGTAGTGGTAATGGCGCCGTGCCATGGCTACGAACCATGCATGGGGCCAGACCCTCTGAGGCCTGGTCCCACTGGCCCCCTCTCCCCCTCCCCCTGCACACTGGCGCCCCACCTGCCCCACCCTCTCCCCTTGGCTGGCCCGTCCCCTGCACTGTGCCCCAACCACCCACCCAACTGACATAACTGTAACCAAAGCTGTACCAGTCAGTGTGTTGAAACCAATACCTCTCAACCAGAGTGCACCCGCACCAGCCACTGAGGCCGAACCTCGGGGCCTCTAGCCCTAACCCTTCACCCCCTTGCCTTGCCTCGGGGCCTCTCCCCCTCCCCCTTCACCCCCCGCCCCACCTATCGGGGCCCCCCTCCTGCTGCCCTGCCGCACTTGAACCCTTGCGCGGAACCAACCTTGCAGCAGCGGAGTGCAGCAGTGCTGGCCGACCCCCTGCCCTGCCTTGCTGCCCCCAGGTGCCCCTCCCCCGCCTGCGGATGTCAGCCTGTTCCTTCCCCCTCCTCCTGATGACGCCGCCGCTGACTCAGCCCCTGACGCAGCCCCCCCCCTCCCAGCAGCCGGCTGGGCCCCCCACCCCCCGCCTGGTGCCTGGCTTACCCCCTGTGCTGGCCCCCCTAGGAAGCTGGGAGGTAGCTGCCGCTGTGCTCTTTGTGAGTGACGTGGTGACAGCCTTTGCAAGTTCCTTAGGCCTGAAGGCCATCACCGGGCAGGACCTGGCCGCATGCCTGACTAGGGTGGCCTCAGGGGGGCAGCAGCAGCAGCCAGGGGGGGAGGCGCCAGCAGCAGCACGGGGGGGAGTGCAGGGGGAGGTGGAGGGTGAGGGGATGGATGTGGACACCCCGGCAGAGACGTTGGCCACAGCAGGGGGGGCAGCAGCAGCGGGTGGGGGGGCAGCAGCAGCAGGGGGGGGGGCAGCAGCACCTGGGGCTGGGGCAGCGGGGGGTCAGCCCCCCCCTGCCGACCCTGCGGAGCTGACTGCTGCTGCCAGCCAGCTGGCCTCTGTTTACTGCGGGCTGCTGGGCCCTGTGGTGGCTGAGGAGGAGGAGGGTGAGGGGGGGGGCGCCCTGGGTGGCCTGGCCCCCCGCCTGGAGGGGCGTTGGCGAGCGGTGCTGCAGACTGCAGGCCGGGGGGCTTGGCCAGAGCTGCTCCGCCGGCTGCTGCTGGCCAGGGCATCAGGTGGGAGGAGGGACGGGGCTGCAGGGGGGATGAGGGGGTGGGGGGAAGGGTGAAGTTCGGGCTAGGGTCAGGGCTAAGGCGGCAAGGCGGGAGGGCAAGAGCGAGGGGAGGGGGGGGGCAAGAGCGAGGGGGAGGGGGGAGGCGGAGGGGGAGAGGGGGGGGGAGGGGGAGGGGGAGGGGGATGAGGCGCTAGGAGGCAGTAGAGTGTTGCAGCACCGCTGACAGGCGCATGCCCTGCAGGCCTGTGGCTGGCTGTAGGGTCCCGTGTCATCCGGCTGCACCCTGACCTGACCTGACCTGACCTGACCTGACCTGACCTGACCTGACCTGACCTGACCTGACCTGACCTGACCTGACCTGACCTGACCTGACCTGACCTGACCTGACCTGACCTGACCTGACCTGACCTGACCTGACCTGACCTGACCTGACCTGACCTGACCTGACCTGACCTGACCTGACCTGACCTGACCTGACCTGACCTGACCTGACCTGACCTGACCTGACCTGACCTGACCTGACCTGACCTGACCTGACCTGACCTGACCTGACCTGACCTGACCTGACCTGACCTGACCTGCTCGCAGCGGGCGTCTCAGAGCTGAAGAGCAGCCAGGCCCTGACCAGGACTGTGGCGGAGGCCACGGCAGCACTGGCCAGTGGGGAGGCAGGGCAGCTGAGTGTGGCCCAGCATGCTGCCCTGCTACAGGTGAGGCAGGGGGGGGTGGAGGCGTGGGGGGTGGAGGCAGGGTGTGGTGCGCTGCTGCATGGCACACATGTGAGGTGGTCAGCAACTAATGGGGTGACCAGCACCAGATGTGCCAAAGCTTGCGCTGCCGTGATGCTTCATGCTGCACTACCCATGACCTGGCCTGACCTGGTGTTCAGTGTTGGAGCCATGTTGGCAGGAGCCGCCCCACTCTGCGTCTTGCTGCGGAGTGAGTATGTCAGATGGTGCCCAGCCTGACCTCCCTGTGCCCTGCCTGGCTGTGCCCCGCTGCCTGGCTGAGGAGGCCATGTGCCCTGCTGTGCCCTGCTGCCTGGCTGTGCCCTGCTGCCCAGGCGCTGGCTGAGGAGGCCCTGAGCAGTGAGGGGCTGAGGGAAGCCCTGGCCCAGCGCCAGGAGCGGGCGGTGGAGGTGGTGGCCTCCCATAGGGCAGAGCTGGCTGAGGCCAGGGCTAAGCTGAAGGTCAGGGGCAGCGGGTGGCAGGGCTGGCAGGCAGGCAGGCAGGCGGGTGCAGAGCGGGGAAGCAGAGGGAGAGGGGCATGGCATACTCACTGCAGGCTTGCATCATAGCCATCACACCTCACTCCTAGCCACTGAGTGGTGCATGCGCCACACGGCCATGGGCATCACTCCTCCATCCGCTGCAGTTTGCCTCACCCTGCCACGTCACACTCCACCTCACACCCTGCCATGTCACACCCCATCTCACACCCTGCCACGTCTCCACCACCTCACAGGAGCTCCAGGAGCATGAGAGGGAGGAGAAGCGACGAGTGAGGGAGAAAGCTCTAGCTCAGAAGCAGAAAGCCGCAGTTAAAGCCGCTGCAGCTGCCGCCGCCGCCAGCGCTGAGGGTGGTGGTGGTGGGGGAGAGGCAGGGCAGGAGGGGCAGGACAAGGAGTCCAAAGCCAAGGAGAGGGCGGGCAGTGAGGATGAGGAGGAGCAGGAGGAGGAGCCCAGCTGGGAGCTGCCGCCTGGGCTGCGGGAGTATTCAGGGCCGGAGGGCGACAAGAAGGCGATGTCACAGGTGGGCTGTGGGCTAGGCAGGGCAGGGCAGGGCAGCGCACGGCAGCAGGCTGGGCTCATCATGGCCTGCTGGCACTGCCTTGTTTGGCAGTTCCGTGCTGCTGGCCCTGACCCTGACACCCACACCCACACCCACACCCACACCCACACCCACACCCACACCCACACCCACACCCACACCCACACCCACACCCACACCCACACCCACACCCACACCCACACCCACACCCACACCCACACCCACACCCACACCCACACCCACACCCACCCTGACCCTGACCCTGACCCTGACCCTGACCCTGACCCTGACCCTGACCCTGACCCTGACCCTGACCCTGACCCTGACCCTGACCCTGACCCTGACCCTGACCCTGACCCCGACCCTGACCCTGACCCTGACCCTGACCCTGACCCTGACCCCGACCCTGACCCTGACCCTGACCCTGACCCTGACCCTGACCCTGACCCTGACCCTGACCCTGACCCTACTCCTGCTGCTGCTGTTGCTGGTGGCTGCAGTTCCGTCAGGCCCAACAGGCCAAGAGCAGGGAGCTGGAGAAGGCCCGCACCTCCTGGCACAAACAGGTAAGGCCACAGCTCCAGATCAGGACACCTCACTGTTGTCACACTACCCTGTAGCCAGATCAGGCTATAAAGGTCAGGTCACACTGCCCACTCACTGCGCCAGGTGAGGAGCAAATTGCATCTTCACTCATGGCCTGGTGAGATGTGTAGTGTTATAGGTAGCACCACTGTTTGGAACCTGTCTGGAACCTGCGGACAAAGACTTACGGCTTAACCAGCCAAGGGTGCTTCTCTGGACTGGGCTGGGTGTCCAGTTTAGGCGCTGCTCATGTCCCGATCAGGCAATGCTCATGCCTTTAACCTCTCTTGAGACTAGGACCCTGGCTGGCATAGCAGCCCCTCAGCCCTTCTGCTCTTGTCCTCAGCATTGCCAGATCAGGCGTTGGCAGTGTGCCCAAGTGGCCTGATCAGGCACTGCCCGGCTGCCATGCACCTGCCCGCCCTTCCAGGCTGCAGAGCGGGCCAAGGCACGAGAGGTGCAAGCTCGTAAGAAGGCAGAGGAGGTGAAGCGAAGGGAGGCCAAGAAGGCTGGCTTGGAGGATCGCATTGCAGAGTGGGTCGGGCGCTGCCTAGGCCCTCTAGCTTGATGCCCTAGGGCCTTTGAGGCAGCACAACAAACCACTGCTGCTGCTGCTGCCATTGCCATTGCCATTGCCATTGCCATTGCCACTGCTGCTGCCATTGCCACTGCTGCTGGCTGCTGCCACTGCTGCTGGCTGCTGCTGCTGCTGCCTGTTGCTGCTGCTGCTAGCTGCTGCCGCTGCTGCTGCTCGCTACTGCCACTGCTGCCACTGCTGCCACTGCTGCCACTGCTGCCGCTGCCGCCACTGCCGCTGTAAGCGCTGCTGCCCCCTCTTGCTCCCATCAGGCTCACAGGGCGCCAGGAGCGTGAGCTAGACAAGTGCACGCTGCGCCACCCCCCCCTGGGCCTAGACCGCCACCACCGGCGCTATTGGTGGGGTCTGGGCGGCCTGGTGAGCTGCCTGCTGGTCGAGGGGCCAGCGGGGCCTGAGGGGGCGGGGCAGGCTGGCGTGCTGCTGGGGCATGTGACCTCCATGGAGGCGGTGGAGCAGCTGGTGGAGTCACTGGATGTGCGGGTGAGTCAGGGGAGGGGGAGGGGGAGGGGAGGGGGAGGGGGAGGGGGAGGGGGAGGGGGAGGGGGAGGGGGAGGGGGAGGGGGAGGGGGAGGGGGAGGGGGAGGGGGAGGGGGAGGGGGAGGGGGAGGGGGAGGGGGAGGGGGAGGGGGAGGGGGAGGGGGAGGGGGAGGGGGAGGGGGAGGGGGAGGGGGAGGGGGAGGGGGAGGGGGAGGGGGAGGGGGAGGGGGAGGGGGAGGGGGAGGGTTATGAGCACGAATGCTTCACACGGTTAGCAAGGCCTTCAGCTTCTTTCCAGTCCAGCCCTGAGCTCCCATTATCCCAGGTCTGCCTGCTCCTCAATAGAAGCTGCATAGGCTGGTGTCATGACCTGGAGGGTTGCCCCTTGCTGCCCTCCCCTGCACCCAACTGTATCCAGGGCATCCGGGAGCAGGAATTGAAGCGTAACCTGGACAAGCACCTGGGGGTGATGCAGACCGTCTTGCACAAGGCTGCCCCTCCCTCTGCACCCCCTGCAGCCACCACCACAGACACTCACAGCGTGCCGCCCCTCCTCACCGCCGCCTCCTCCAGGCCCCGGCGCACCGCTGTAGCGGCAGGGGCCACTGGGCTGTCTGCTGCTGCTGCCTCCCTCACACCCCGGGGCAGCCTGGCCACTGCTGCGCCTGCTGCGGCTGCTGCTGCTGCTGGGGTGCCTTTCCCTGGGCTGGATGGCCTGGGGGGGTTGGAGCTGCACCCGTTGGGGCAGTATGGTGTGCAAGCGGCGGTGGAGTGCTTGCAGCGGGTGGCTGCTGCAGCGTCAGTGGCGAAGGTGGGGGGCAGGGAGGGGGGTGAGGAGGGGGAAAAGGTGGGGGGCAGGAAGGGGGCGTCGGATTGTTGTGTGTGTGTCTATCTGGTGCCATGGCCGTAAAGTAGAGGCCCAGCAGGTGGGGCCTAGTGCAGCCATAGGCTGGGGGACAGGGTGGCAGCAGGGTAGGGCTAGCCCTGATGGTGGAGTGTGGCCTGGGTGGTCACTGGGCTGCCTTGCCCTGCTCACCCCACTCCGCCCCCTCACTGTTTCACCTGCTCTCACTCTGATGCTCATTCTGATCGCCTCCCTAGGTGCCTGCCCCTGGGGGTGGCTGGAAGGTGTATGCTCAGCGGCTGGCCGCCCTAGCCCAGGGCCACGTCCACCCAGACTGGGCAGCCCAGGCCGTGCAGCAGCAGCAGCAGCAGCAGCAGCAGCAGGAGCAGCAGCAGGAGCAGCAGCAGGAGCAGCAGGAGCAGGCCGAGGAGGGAGGGGTGGCTCCCTGCAGGGCAAAGGGCGAAGCAGGTAAGGGTGGGGGGCAAGTTGGTGGGGGGCAAGTGAGGAGGAGGAAGGGGTAGGGCAGGGATTGAGGGCGTAGGGCGGATGGGGCGGGATGGGGCAGGCTCCCAGCAGGGCACAGGGCGGAGCAGGTGAGGTGAGGGGCTGAGGGGGTGTTAGGACACACAGCGGAGGATGGAGGCTCCAGCCTGCTGGGCCCACTCCATCATCAGGGCTAGCTCTACCCTGCTGCCACCCTGTCCCCAGCCTATGGCTCCACTAGGCATCTGTGAAGGGCCGGGGGGGCCTGGGGTACAGGGGCAGCTGAGGCGGGGGGCTCAAGAACGTGGAGGAGGAAGGGGAAGCGCAGCGATAGGAGGGTTAGGGTTGCACTGAGACCACCTCGCACAGTGCTCGGTGTCTGATGCCAGCTGCCTGATGGGCTCCAGGGTCTATGACCCCCTCCCCCCCTCCCCTCCCCTCCCGGCCCCCCTCCCCCCTCCCCCTCCCCTGACTTACCCGCACATCAGATCACTCTTGATTGCGTGAGCCCTGCCCCTCCAGCCAAACCCCTCCGCCCTGTGCGTTGCTGCCCACGCATTGCCGCAGTGCTACAGCAGCTGCAGCTGCGGCTGCAAGAGGTGGAGCGCTTGGTGGCATCAAGCACAGGTGGAAGAGGGAGGGAGGAGGAGGAGGGAGGAGGAGGAGGAGGAGGAGGAGGAGGAGGAGGAGGAGGGAGGGAGGAGGGAGGAGGAGGGAGGAGGAGGGAGGGAGGGAGGAGGGAGGAGGAGGGAGGAGGAGGGAGGAGGGAGGGAGGAGGAGGGAGGGAGGAGGGAGGGAGGAGGAGGGAGGGAGGAGGAGGGAAGGAGGAGGGAGGAGGAGGGAGGAGGAGGGAAGGAGGAGGAGGGAGGAGGAAGGAGGAGGAGGAGGAGGATCCCCATGGCTGCTGCTGCTGCTGCTGCTACTGCTGCTGAGCTGCTGGCGTTGCTGCCACCTTCACCTGGCCATGCAAGTCGACCCAGCCGCCCTCTCCCTGCCCTCTGCTGACGTGCTGTGCCCTTCACGGCTCGCAGGAGAGTGGGATGTGCTGAGCAAGCTGGCAGCAGCTGGGGACGGCAGTCAAGGGGAGGCCAACGGCTACGAGGCTGAGGAGGAAGAGGAGGAGGAGGAGGAGGAGGAAGAAGAGGAGGAGGGGGGGGAGGGGGGGGAGGCAGCAGCTCGGGCACGAAAGAGAAGGGCACGGGTGAGAGGGTTTGGCTGCCATCTTACTTGCTGCTGCTGATGATGATTTGCTGCTGCCAAGGTCTGCTGCCTGTACAGCCTTTTCCTACCCTGTAGTGTCCCAGCCCCGCCTCCCCCCAACCCTCACCCCTCAACCTTTATCACTCCTAACTTACACCTTCCCTCCTCCAGCTTCCCCACCCTGCTCCCCACGACCTTACTCCCTCTTAGGTCACACCTTTCCCTCTTTAAGCTGCCTTGACCCCCTTCAGCACCAGCTCACCCCGGCCTTCACCTCCCCCCCGCTGCTTCTCACGCACCCTGCAGGCCAAGGCACGAGCCGCGCGAGCCCCCGGCCAGGCTGCGGGTGCACACGGGGATGGGCCAGGATCCGTGTCGCCGCCTGACGACTCCCCCGAGCTTGTGGTGGAGGATGAGGATGAGCCGGAGGACGGAGTGAACGTGCGGCGCAGGCCCGGCTTTGTGTGGTGGAGCGCTGGGTGAGCGGGCTGGAGGGGGCGGAGGGTGAGGGGGGCGTAGAGGGGCAGGGGGTGGGAGAGGGACGGGAGGGAAGAGTGGGGCGGGGGGGTGAAGAGTGGCAGGGAGGTCAAGCGCACTGGAGGTGTTGTGGATAGGCCTATGGTTGTTGTTCCCCAGCATCTGCGTGTGCAGGGTGACAAGCAAGGTATGGGGCACAGCAGGGATGTGCATGGGGGGAGGCCCGGTGGAGCTGAGGCCAGGAGCCGGTGTCCCTGCTTACCTGCCTAGACCATGACGTCACCACCACCAAGAACCATGATGACCCTATGGTGGCACAGCTCAGGCACAAGCTTCTTGCTCCGCCTCAGCCCTGGCTCCTTCCGCCCTGACCCTTGCCTGGATCCTCCAGTGTAGGGAGAGAGGCCAATAATCCCGAAAATAGAAACTGCGTCAATATTCATATTTAAGTAGCTGTGACTATCAATTATACATGTAGGACTGCTGCCCTGACCCTGGCCTGGATTCACTGTGTAGGGAGAGAAGGTCCTGGGTGGCTGCGGTCCAGGCCAGCAGCGGCAGCGCCCGCCTGGCCTACTGCGCAGCGGTGCTGGAGCACTTGGCAGCCGGGCCTCTGGAGGCTTTGCAGAAGGGCGGAGGTGGGGTTTGAACCCCTGTCTACCCAGTCAATGCACACCACACCACACCACATCACACCACACCACACCACACCACACCAGGGCAGGGCAGGGCAGGGCAGGGCAGGGCAGGGCAGGGCAGGGCAGGGCAGGGCAGGGCAGGGCAGGGCAGGGCAGGGCAACCCACTGCGGCCTCTCTAGTTGCTTATCTTCATGCGTATCCTATTTTAGACACCACTTAGCCAGCTGTGCAGCACATAACCCCAGCCCACCATGAACCATAAAACATGGTTGCTCAGGGGAAGCAGCAGCACAGCCCCATTGCCCCCTCCCCCCTGCCGCCCCCTCCCCCTTCCCCTGCTGCCCCTGCAGCTCCAAAGAAGCCAGGAGCCACAAAAGAAGAGAAAGAGGGCGGGCGCCCCGCAGCCACCACCTCTGCTGCCGGAGCTGGTGCCGCCCCTGGCAAGGGCCGCACAAACAGTGGCGCGGGAGGGCCCACTTCCAGCCACTCCGCCCCCTCCTCCTCCTTAGCGGCCCCCAGCCTCACTAGCAGCAGAAGGAGCGGGGGTGCTGGGGCGGCCAGCGGCCGGGCGGCAGAGGGTGGGGTGGAGTCTGGGCGACGCAGTGGGGCGGGACAGGGGGAGGCGGTAGCGGGCGGCAAGTCGAGTGGGGGGCGGCGCAGCCTGCTGTCCCCTGGGACTGGGACTGCAGTGGCTGCTAGGGCAGGGGTGAAGAAGAGTGAAGGATTGAAAGGGAGGGCCAAGGGACGGGGGCCCAAGGGCCGGATGGCTGTGGTCACGGAGGAGGAGGGTGAGGAGGAGGACCAGGAGGAGGAGGAGCAGGAGGAGGTTGCCGAGGAGGCCTCTGGTGCAAATGGCAAGGGGCAGGGCAGTGAGGTGGAGGAGGAGCAGGAGGAAGGAGAGGAAGGGGAGGAGGAGGAGGAGGAGGCAAGCGATGAAGCTGCTCCTGATGCGGAGGCCTCATCCAGCAGTGCAGATGAGGAGGAAGAAGAAGAGGAAGGAAAGGAAGAAGAAGAGGCTGCCGGCAAGAAGGCTAGGGCAAACGCAAAAGCAAGGCCAAAGCCAGCAGCGGCTGGCAAGAGCAGAGCGTCCCGTACCGCCAAGACAGCTGACACAAAGCGGTCTAAGCCAGCTCAAGCGAAGGCAGCCTCAGGCAAGACATCAAGATCAAGCGCAAGAGGGAAGGCTACGTCGGAGCCGGCCTCCAAGCCATCCGCATCTGGCAAGAAAAACGTGCCCAAGGCTACGACTGCCAGCAAGACGCCCACGGGAAAGGCCACGCCAGCTGGCAAAGCAGGCGCGAGCGGCAAGCAGCAGGCCGGTATCAAGAGGCCGGTGTCACCGCTCGACCCCCGGGATGCTCGCGCCGTGCGCGCCGCCCGCCGGTGATGCCCAGGCCCTGCTGCTGCAAGTATTGGCCGACCGTGCGGCTGCTTTTGCACAAGCATCCATGCGTCAGGCTGGGCATGTGATGCGTTGGCTTACACCGCTTGAGCCGTCAGCCGTGTAGCTCGGGACTAGAAGCATTGGTGCTGCTGCTGAGAGTGCTGCGAGAGTACAGCGCCGCGAGTTCTCGGTGCGCACAATGACCGCAATAGCAGACACTGCTGAGACATGTCGACATGACATGTCCGTGTTCGGACTATGAATTATAGTGCTTTTGGTGCGTGGGCAGGCTTGCTGAACAGACACGTACGTTGGCGAAGGTGTGCTTTGCCGCTTGGCTTAATTAATGAGTGATCGCAGTGCCTAGGACCCGTGTGCAGTACACGTGTCGAAGGAAGGGGAACTAAAACAACTCGGACACCGATGGATACCCTAGTTCAGGCGTTCCCAACATGGGGTTGGTAATCTTCATGCATGTGCAGCCCATCGACTCCATCATTTGATGTAACGTTTGCTGCGTCTGCTGCAATGCGATAATGCGCGTTTAATGTAAGACTGATATTGCAATCGGAGTCGTTCGAAGCGGGCAGCCACATGTGACCCCGGATGTGTCCCAATTGCAGACCGTGGTTAGCTACATTGGTAAGCTACGTCCTTGGCTATCCGTTAGCGATGCACGACATGTCGGTGGCGCACACCACCGAAGTCCGGCAAACATGGCTGCGCGCGCTTCCTGATGGTGCAGGCCGCTTGGCGAGGATGTGAGGATTCCCTTAAGTGTTTACGGCAGCGCTACATCGCTATAATGGTGGGCGTCAGGCTAGCAAACCCACCCACCCCTCAACATCTTTGCTGCTTTTTGCCACCGCCGCTGAGCTCCAGCCAAACTCCATACACTCTTGTCCAAGATGACTCTTACGTGCATGACCAGAAAAAAGAAACATAGATATTGGATGAACGCACGATGATTGGGACCACTCTAAAGGCTGGCTATTGTTGGCTGCAGGTGTATGATGAGTAGACACCCACTTCCACCACCCCCTTCCAGTCCACCCAACCCTACTCCCCGCCCATCCCCGCCCTTCCCATCTCTCCAGCCCTCCTCCCACCCACTCCCTCTCCCATCTCTCCCGCTCTCCCATCTCTCCAGTCCCCTCTCACATCTCTCCCAGCTGGGAGAGAGTGGAAGGGGGTGGGAGGGAGTGGTAGGGGGTGGGAGAGGGGGGCTGAGGGGGGGGCTGAGGGGGGGCTGAGGGAGTGGTAGGGGGTGGGAGGGGGGGGCTGAGGGGGGGGGCTGAGGGGGGCCTGAGGCTGGGAATAACCGCATGTCTTTGCTCTGCTACCTGCTTTCAGACCAACTATTGCGCGGAAAGGCAATACACCTGCAATTTGATGGGTGCACATGCGATCGTGGCACTGGCTGTGCCTGCTGGTGCACCCCCTCAGCGGCAGCAACAGCTGGCAGCGGCAAGCACGTCACGTAAGCGTGAGGCACCTGCAGCTAACAAGTCGAGGGCAGCAATGCAAGGTGAGACAACACCACAACACCACTGCACCTACCACCTTGTTTTAGCGTAGTAGAGCAGCCGGTAATGCACCAGGGCCTAGCACCATAGCAAACCCCAGCGCCATAGCTTCTTCTTCTTCCGTGCAGCTGGCGGAGCTGAGGGCCCAGCTCGTCACTCACATAGCAAGCGTTAAGCATGACTTGGCAATTCCATTGGCAAATCTAAGGGGTGATGTGGAAATGTTGGGGGCAGAGCAGACTCGAGTGAAGCGGGACACTGCAGGCATTTTGACGAAGCTTGGCGAGCAGCGGTGACTTGCAGTCATCTTGAGGCTGAGGGTGAGATCGGTCCCAGGGTCATTGGCTGTGGCTATGGCTGTGGCTACAAGCAGAGGTTGGTTGTGCTCTGCGCAATGTGCCGCCTCTGCTCGCAGTCACTCAAGGAGGGAGTCGCATGGACAGGGCAGCTATGCGGCTGCTGGTCAGTAGGGTAGTTCCCCCCCCAGCTAATATTAGTATTAGCAATAATAGCAAGCCAACCATATTAGCTCATATTAGCTCTCGATCCTTGTAGCGCCTTCGTTCGCTGCCTAGCGCGATGTCTGCGCCTGGTGGCGTTGCGACACCTGCGCCCCTGGTTGATGATGCGCCGTCGGAGGCCGCCTCATGGGGCCCCAACATGGGTCATGCAAGTCCCTCAGTACGCTCTAAATACCGCATCGTTTTCGATAGCGTTTATCACATTGGTTGGTGTAAAACGATGCGCGCTTGCCGATCCGACTGCTGCTGCTGATGCGCGTGCTCGTGTAGAGCAGCCTAAGCGACGCGGGCGGTCGCAGCGATGACTGCATGCCCCGCAACTGTAACGTGGGAATGCGCCAGGCTATTATGCCAATAAGGCCGCCCGTTCGTATACCCTCTAATAACCAGTGTGTAGTAGGAAGTGTGGTGACCGGTGTCAAAAGCCGGGTTCGACTCCCGGAGATCTCTCCGTTGACTACGCCCTGAGATCTTGAGCCACACAACCTATTATTCGCTGGTTTAACACGTAACAATGGTTTCCGACCGAGGCTGACGCCTCCGGGTCACAAAAATCGATTTCGAGGCGTTCGTCGTAGAAACCGCTTGCTCGGAATTCCCCGAGTATTTCAGCCGTGTGGAGCAGCATAATTGGCTCGCAAATTGCCGCGGTAAACTCAGCTTTCCGTGGGAGCCGCGTCAAGAGCTAATTCTCCAGCAATATCGCGACCAACTGTGGGATTGGTGGAGACGTAAGCATCAAATGGGTAAGTGAGCGTCTGCATAGCCGTTCGTCTGCCGTTCACAGCCATTCGTCAGCCCTTTGCTAGTCGACATGTCCAACTTGCTATTTACAGCTACTGAGGTGCGCTCAATGAGCGGTGCACTGAGTTGCTTGACGCGTGCACAACACCAACAGCTGTTGACTTGTCGCACAAAGAAGGAATTCCGTGACATGTTGTGCTTCTTGTATGGTGATGCTTTGCTTCCAGAAATCGATACAGAGGCCCGGAATCAGCTTGTTCAATCGGCCGCAAACCAGCAGCAGGTACAACAGGTGCAACAGAGGTTAGCAAACCTGAGCACTGTACCACAGCAAAATGTTGCTGCCCATGGCGCGCAAGCAGCTGAGCAGCAGAATTTCGCGGCCTTAGGCGCGGGGCAGCAGAATGTAGCAGCCCAACAACCCAGCAACGCTGCCCTTGGCGCGGGACAGCCAAATGGAGCGGCCAACGTCCCTCTCTTCAGCTTTACTCCCGTCTCAGGTGTGCAAACAATGCAAACGAATATGCAAGGTGACACAGCGGTCGCAAATGATAACATTCCATTGCCCTTGTCGACCGCAGTTCCCACCGCGCCCAGTGCGCCTCAGCCCCAACCACAAGCCCAACCTCAGCCTCAGCCTCAGCCTGTGCAGCATTTGGCCCAAGAGGTCGCCGCTGCAGCGACAGTGGTCGCAGCGGCCGGGCCAGGAGAGGCCAAAACAGCGGCAATTAATGCCTTCACAACCTCAGCCCAACAGCTGCTGAATGCAGCTGGGCGCCTGCACGCTGTAGAGCCGGTGAGCCGTGCAGAATCAGCAGCTTTGCATGTAGAGCCCACCCAAGTGGCCAGAAGCAATGTCAGAGTCACGCTCCCTGTAATTAAGAAATGGAGCAGCAAGGACTTGCTAGAGGGCAGGGACTTTGACATGTTTGTCACTGACGTGCGACGCTATGCGTCTGCATTGAATCAGGAGCTCACTGAGACACTCCTGCTCCACTCAACAGATGACCTACGCAAGGTGGTTGGTGTCAAGGTGAGCCAAGCCCACAGCCAGGGCAAGGCTATGACAGCCGATGAAGTGATAACTTACATGAAAGAGCTGATAGGGTACCACCTGCATGACACCAAGCACATTGCCATGAATCGGCTAGTGCAAGGCCTTGTGAAGCAGCAACCAGGCCAAGCCGTGCTAGAGTACGCAGTAGCGTTCAGGTTAGAGGCCCTCAAGGCTGCTGAAGTGCCGCAGCCCATCCTCTGTGACATGTTTGTCAGAGGTCTCACACCCGACCTGCGTCAGAAGTGCGCACGAGATAGTGACGGTCTGGTATGGACTGATCTGAATGCATGCATCCAGTATGCTGCAGGCAAAGAGGCAGGCATGGCCAGCACCACCAAACCTGTTGTGGCAGTAGCACCAGATGCACAGCACAATGCTGTAGTTGCTTTGCCCAAGTGGAACAGGGGTGATCGGTCTAATGGCCGTGGTGGTTTCTCTCAAAGAGCCTTTGCTGCTCGCAATGCGCAGGGCATGTCAGTGTCGGATGATGGCCGCCACATCCAGAATGTGGATGGCAGCTGGCGTGAAGTGGGTGGTCAGCCTGCGCAGCAGCGTTATGTCCCAGCGGCTCAGCCCGCCCACCCTCCAACCCACCCTCCAACCCACCCTTCCAGCGCAGCTGTGCCACAGCATGAGCCAGCGCCGCACCATGCAAGGGGTGCTAGGGGTGCGCGCCAGTATAGGTACAACCCGTACGCAGCACCTCCGCCTATGGGGCGTGGCAGGGGGCGTGGTGGCCAGCTTTCAGGATCAGCGCCAGGCCGGGGGATGCCACCGAGCCGAGGCAGGGGCCGTGGATACCCGCGTCAGGTTAGCATCTGGCAGCCAGCTGAGACCTGGCCTGTGGCAGCAGCCCCTGAGTATCAGCCAGAGCTTTGCGAGGGCTGTGGCTATCCATTCCCAGAGTGCCAGTGCCCTTACGAGGCTGGTTACTAGGATTTTGCCTGGAATAGAAATGGATGTATCTTACCAGGTTCTGAGCAGGGCCAGCTGCCGAACACATTGGTGTATGTAAGAGATGTACACAATGATGTCTCTGAGCAACCGTTCCTGACTCCCAACATCCTTGGCGCTGTCTGCACGCCAATAAAAACAAAGCAGCTAGCCCTCCCTTTTGTCTTCACAGCAAGGCTTGGAGGCAGAGAATGTGTGGCTATGATTGACACAGGCGCCACGTACACAATCCTGTCAGAAAAGTGGCTAAATACCAACCCAACAGCAGACGTCACTCTAGCACCACTGGAGCACAAGGTGCAGGTGCTTGCAGCAAACAATGTTGTGCTACCCATTACCAGCCAGGTGCATGGAATGGTGTGCATGCAAAAGTCGTTGACACCTGTCGTGGCAAAAATTCTGCCTCAAATGCTTGATGGCATTGATCTGATTCTTGGTGCTGATTGGCAAAAGTCGCATAACGCGCTACTAGACGTCAGCACTAACATCTGCCACATCCAAGTTCAAGGCAAAAAACACAAGCTTCATTCTCAACATCTCAAACTTCAACCTGGCATTGCAGTCTTGACCCACATGGCAAACAGCAACAAGCCTGTGGAACAGTGCAGCGCGCAGCAAGCAGCGCGAGCACTCAGGAAAGACTGCCCAAGTGTCTTGGTGTTGGTGCAACCTGATGATGGTGATGCTGATGAAGGATGGCACAGTGGGTCGCTTGCTTCTGTGATTGCGAGCAGTGCAAAAAAATCAAAAACTGAACAACATGTGCATGGGCTCATGCCACAGAGTGAGGTGGATTCCCTGGTGCATGACATGTATCCCGAGGTCTTCCAAGACATGCCATCAGGGCTGCCACCTGACCGTGGAGTCGGGCATACCATTCGCATGGCGCCTGATCACGTGCCACCTTATCAGCGTCCAAGGCGCTACACCCTCAAAGAAATGAATGAAATGAAAAAGCAAGTGGCCGAGCTGCTAGCTAAAAAGCTCATTGAGCCTAGCTGCAGTCCTTACGGCGCTCCAGTCCTGTTTGTAGAAAAGCGTGATGGGACATTGAGGATGTGTGTCGACTACCGAGCACTAAACAAGCTCACAGTACGGGATAGGTATCCCCTACCACGCATTGATGACCTCTTTGACAAACTACAAGGCAAAACAATCTTCAGCTCATTGGATCTGCAGAGCGGTTACCACCAGATTCGTATCACCCCTGAGGATGTGCCAAAGACGGCATTTGTGACACCTGAGGGCCAGTTCCAGTACAAAGTGCTGAGCTTTGGGTTGACAAATGCACCGGCTACATTCCAACGTGTCATGAACCGTGTGTTTGAGAAACAGCTCAAAGAGGGCTTTGTGCTCGTGTATCTGGACGACATCCTGGTGATGAGCAGCTCACCAAAAGAGCATGCTATGCATTTAAAAGAAGTACTGCAAGTAATGAAAGACAACCAGTTGTATGCCAAACTGAGCAAGTGTGACTTCAACAGACCAGAACTGAAGTTCTTGGGGCATATCGTCGGCAGGCAAGGAATTGCAGTAGACCCTGCCAAGGTGCAAGTCATCAAGGAGTGGCCTGTCCCTACATCTCTCAAAGAGCTACAAGCTTTCCTGGGGTTGGCCAACTTCTTCCGGCGATTCATTGCTGGTTACAGCACCGTCGCTGCCCCACTAACACACTTGACCGGTGAGAAAGTGGCTGCCGGTACCAACTGGCAACAACTGGGAGAGCCTGCTTTAAGAGCTTTCAACGCTCTCAAGCAAGCTCTATGCTCCACTCCAGTGCTGGCGCTCCCTGATCCCAACCAGCCGTTTGAAGTGTGGTCTGATGCCTCACTGGTCGGCACGGGAGGTGTTCTCTTGCAAGGTGGTAGAGTGGTGGCATACACCAGCCACAAGTTCTCCCCTGCACAGATGAAATACACCACAGGAGAGCAAGAACTTCTGGGTATCATCAGAGCACTGCAAGAATGGCGCTGCTACCTTGACGGGGCCGTGCATGTGACCATTGTGACTGACCACAACCCATTGATCTATCTCAAGACACAGACAAATCTCTCCAGGCGGCAAGCCCGATGGATGGAGTTCCTGGCACGCTTTAACCATCACATTGAGTACAAGCCAGGCAAGGGCAATGTGGCAGATCCACTGAGTCGCAATCCTGCTCTGACATACCAGATGACCAGCACTGGCAGTGATGACGATGACGGAGAGCCTATCATGGTCTCCGTTGGTGCCGCCCTATGTGTGTCTGGCGTGTATGCCCTGGTGTTGACACGGCGCCAAGCTGGGCTGCTGCAACAGCAGTCCACTGGTCAGCCTCCACCGGCTGCGCCATGCCCTCCAGCTGATACACGCCGCCACAGACGCCCATGCGCTGATGGCCGGGCTGTCGTCCCTTACCCTGTTGCCCCATGTGATGAGTGGCCTGGTGGGGGGGAGACCCAGCTGGACTCGGCCACACACACACCTGCGGCGAGCACCGAGTACAGCACGACAACAGGTGACTCACTCATAGAGGCAATTATCAAAGGCTACAGCACCGACGAGCGGTTCGCTGATCGTGCCTATACACAAGCCTATGAGTTGAGTGAAGCAGGGCTATGGATGTCCGGTGGCAAGGTGGTTGTGCCTAAGAGCCCCCTTGTCAGGAGGCAGGTGCTTGAGTCATGCCATGATGCCAACTATGCTGGTCACATGGGCATCAGCAAAACATGGCATGGCGTGAACCGCTACTTCACGTGGCCGGGCATGCGCAAGGATGTGGAGGACTATGTGCGGCAATGTGATGCCTGCCAGCGCAACAAGCCCAGCACCCGTCTCAAGGCCGGCAAGCTCCAACCCCTGTCTATACCTGGTCGTCGCTGGGAAAGCATAAGTATGGACATGATTGTAAAACTGCCCAAGAGTGGGAAGCAAAACTATGACAGCATCATGGTCTATGTCGACAGGCTCAGCAAGATGGTGCATCTGGTCCCTACACACGAGGCAATCAGTGCTGCAGACGCTGCCCGGCTGTTCTATCGTGAAGTGGTGCGGCTACATGGCCTGCCGGCCTCGGTCGTGAGTGACCGTGGTCCTATCTTCAACAGCCAGTACTGGAGGCATGTGTGCGAGCTGTGCCACACCCAGCTGTGTATGTCCAGTGCCTACCATCCTGAGACTGACGGCCAGACCGAAAGAGCTAACAGAATCATTGAAGAAATGCTAAGACATTATGTCGATGAGAACCACAGTGACTGGGCAGACCACTTGCCTTGGGTTGAGTTCGCCATAAACAACTCATGGCACGAGACGGTGCGCAATTCGCCATTCTTCCTCAATTATGGCCAGCATCCGCTGACGCCAGCTGTGATGGACCTACCACGCAAAGTGCCTAAGGCAGCTGAGTTTGTGGAGGGTATCGAAAAGGCTGTGCGGAAAGCCAAACAATGCTGGCGAGTGGCTCAGCAGCGGATGAAAGCTTTGGTCGATGGCAAGCGACGTGAAGTCTCGTATCACCCGGGTGCACAGGTGTTGCTCAGTACTGTCAACATGAGAAACAACCAAAATGAGCAAGGAGTGCGAAAACTGAAACCACGCTATGTGGGGCCCTTCACAGTGCTGCGGATGATTGGCAAGGTGGCAGTACAACTGCATCTGCCTCCTAGCTGGAACCGCATGCACAACGTGTTCCATGTGTCACTAGTCAAGCCCTACTGTGGGAACCAAACGCCTAACTTAGCGGCACCGCCTCCTGTGCAGTGGCTAGAAGGAGAACCTGTCTATGAGGTTGAGAAGCTGCTGGCTCACAGGGTCGTGAAGCTCAAAGGCCGCAACCGGGGCAAGGGCCGGCCCAAGAGCAAAGAGGCGAAGAAAGGCTTGGAGTTCCTAGTTCGGTGGGCTGGCTACTCTGAGGAGCATGACACGTGGGAGCCACAAAAGAACCTCCTGAACTGTGAAGAGGCAATGCAAGCTTACATTGAAGAGCATGGAGCACTGCCAGAGCTCTAGATTTCAAGCTCTTTACTAATGCTTTTGACACTAAGCGTTGAGGCGCGAGTCCCGGCACTACCGCAAGTAGCCGGGGCGGGGCAATCACCTAGACACACCAGCTGAGGACAGCTGATTCAACAATGAACCTGGTGGGGGGGAATGTAACGTGGGAATGCGCCAGGCTATTATGCCAATAAGGCCGCCCGTTCGTATACCCTCTAATAACCAGTGTGTAGTAGGAAGTGTGGTGACCGGTGTCAAAAGCCGGGTTCGACTCCCGGAGATCTCTCCGTTGACTACGCCCTGAGATCTTGAGCCACACAACCTATTATTCGCTGGTTTAACACGTAACAGCAACGGCTCAAATTTAAATCACTAACTTTGACGCTGTGCACGGCCTACCCAGTGTATAATTATTCTGGATGGGTGAAAGGTAGCTGGCTGGGTTGGCTAGATTATGAATCATCTAGCATAACATTTGGCGCAGTGGGTGCAAAGTTACAGCCGTCCTACTACCAGGGGTAGGTTTCCTGTTAGTTGGGGGCGCCTGACTGCTGGTGCATAAGAGTGTTGGGTGTGCCATGAGTCGTAACACATTGCTTGCTGGTGCCTGCATCGCAATGAGAAGTGAAGTCACCAACAAAGGGTCTACAGTATGGTAGCCTTTTGCGTCAGGCCATGGTAATGGTAGGTTTGCATGCAGACGTGTCTTGCGGTGTGCATGGGGTGGGGTGGCGTGGGGTGGCTGATGTGCTGCGACGGGAAGAGGAATGTCACGGGTAAGTCATTCAACCCTTCAGATTCTTTTAGCAGTGGCGATGGACTTGTGAATGGTGACATGAGTAAGGTTTGAGTGTGGTATGTCGCTCTTAAGCTAGCTCCCTAGCATTTTATGCGATGCAAGATCTGTGCAGCACAGACTGTGCTCCCGTTGCATGCTAGCATGCAGATGAACAACATCCCGCTGTGTCCTGTGATCGGGCCAACCATTGGCTCTAGACGGGGAGCTCTGGACGGCACCACGCCTGAAAGCAGCCCTGCAGTGCAAGGGGGTGCGGTCCAGGCGGTCGGAGTAGGCTAGAAAATTCTGCAAGGCAGAGTCGGGTCACGCCAAAGGGTGAGGAGGCGGCCCTGATTGATGGATTGCCGTGCTTTCTTCTCCAACAGCTGTGTCGTTGAGTAATGAACAAGGTAATAACGAGACATGTTAATAACTCAGAGTGGTCAGCTCACAACATGCCGATTTGTGCAAGGGGGTCCTTTTTTCTGTGTGGCTGGCTAGAGAGACCTTTATCAAATCGCACCTCGTTGCAATGTCGCGTTATTTCTTGCCCAACGACGGTCTTCTGACGCCGCCTGCACCAATGAAAGGCTCGTGGAGCAAGCCTGGCGGGCTGAAATGAGATTGTACTTCTGGCTCGATAGCAGGCGCAGTTCCATCCCTGATGCCGCTACATACCACTAGAACAATCGATGGTGAGCAGCTGAGGTGTATCCGCGCTCGCTTGCGCCGGCATGTCCTCACTCGCAAGAGTTAACGCGCCGCTTGCCAGTAGATGCGCAATATTTCGCAGCTGCCAGTGTGATGAACGCTATCGAAAACGGTTCAGTATTGAAAGTGTAGTTGCATGAAGATTACCAACCCCATGTTGGGGACTCCTGACCTGCACCATTAGGTCACCCCCGCCATTGGCTGCACCCCTGATAAACTCCGACCGGTCTTTAAGAGTTTTACAGCGATTTTTGCGCAGGGCGGTGCAGCTCATTAAAGCGAAGCTAGCGGGCTGCTCGGGCTGATGTGCACCTGTGCCGGGGCGGGCGGGGGTGTTGGAAGTTGGGGTCGCGTTGTGTCGGGAATGGGCTGCTTAGTGGGGCTGGGATCAGCGAGCAGCTATCGCGCTCAATGGCTCAGCTACATGGCCGCGCTCATTTTTTTTGTGTCTCGTGACCCCATGTCAGATTTCACTAAATGTGGGTCTTGTTTCTGTCCTCGTTACTGCCCAACCAGGACGTCATTTGCTGAGCTGACAAGTGCAACTGCTTTGTTGTGAGGAGTCCCAACGTGTCTATTGGCTAGAAACGCGATGCCCTCCTTTGTCGGCCGTCTGTGCTGCTGTAAAGTTGACACTCATGCACCATGCACCCAGTCACAATTTCGGTTATAAGTACGCTGCCGATCAGTGCGGGCCGTATTTGCTTCTGTGTATTGACTCCCCATGCACCTTACACTGAGCCACATCCATTGTCCGCCTCATATTCAGCCTCCAGCTCCTCACTTAGTAGCTCTCTCCGCACCAAACGACGCAATTCCCTACGTCCATCTTGCCTCTCCCACCCCATGTGCATGCGATATCGTTCACAGTGTTTGTTGGTCAGTTTGCCAAAGCACACCTCATCATGCAGCAAATCGGAATGGAATAACATCAACAATGCATAACACTCTTCGTCTTCCCTCACCTCCTTCACAGTGTGATTGCTCGGGAGCCACAAGTTCCAATGTATTGGCCGCCTTGTGCAACATTCGATTCTGCGACTTGTACCTGGCTGCAGGTTCAGCAATGTTCCGCCGTCGCGGTGACGCACTAGTATGGGAGAGGGTCTCGATGTGTTCTGGGACGCAACAGCACTGTTGCGTGGTAAACTAAAAAGTTGCAATGTCCAGAAATATGCGAAATTTACGCCGCGCTTGGTCCAGGCTGCTTATAGCAGTCGCTATGAGTGTCTGCGAAGCCCAAGAACACGTCGCATGTTGGGGGCCAGCCACCCGGCAAACCATTGGGGCTGGCTGCACACTCGTCAGGCCACGAGCATTCCATCGCACCAGTCGGCGGCTTCATCCGTGCAGAAATGAGTAAGATGTTATCTCTTGAGCCATGGGGGTGCAGCCAATGGCGGGGGTGACCATTAGAGTTAACAGTAAGGCTAGTTGGATGTATGCACCCTACTGCATCGTTTGCCTTGCACCAACCTCTTGGTAGTGCAGGCAATGGCAACACGTGAAAAAGGGTAAAGAACGGCAAAGCGGCTCAATGGCTGCCGTCTTGGGCGTTGCAAGCAAATCTCTTGTAGTGCACCTTACACGCTTCAAGCCATGGAGTACGTCACGAAAGCATCCAATGTGATGCATTTACTCGACACCATTGCCGTTGTATAGCGACCTCCTACCCTTACACCGGCGCAGCTTCGAGCAGCCGTGCCGCCCCCGCCCCGGCCGGTCCTGTTAGCGCCTTGAGCGCCTTCAGGTGCGCAGCTTCCGCGGCATTGCGCGCTGCCTTTTCCCGCTTCCTCAGCTGCGGCTGGAACAGCTCAGGGAACTGTGCTTCGCCGGGGGAGTGGTAGTGCAGTGTGTACTGGTAGGGCGTGTCGGCGAGCAGCAGCGGGTCGTTGTGCGCCAACTGCATGCACCGCGCAATAGCGCACCGATACCACCCAGTCGTGCTTCCGATGCTTCCCTACAGCTGGCAGCGCGTCTTGGCGGATGGAGGTATTTGCTGGCGCGCTACGATTAGCGACATGCGACTGCCAACCTAGCAGGTCGCGGTCACTTTCTTTCGAATTCTCCGTGCAGACCATGCCCAGCTAGGCAGCAATGCCAGGCAGCCCAATAGGCAGCACAGCAAGCAAGCATCCACAGTCTATTATGTGCAAGGGGCCTGCCCCACGGGGCTTGGGGTGCTTGCAGTGCTGGGCCCATGCGTCCATGTGGTGGAATGCAGCCAGCAGGGCTAGAACCTCTCACCTTGTCCAACCAAGGTGTTGGCAGCAGGCGAGCTGCACACACTCGCTTGAGCCAGGCTGCGGCAGCCATACCCATAGCCCAGGCAGTGGGCTGGCGGGCGGCAAGCAGTGGCACTGGGACGTCGCTGTCATCCTCTGACAACCCGCCCAGCTCCTGTGATGGGCCAGGGGTGCGTGCTTCTGAGTAAGCAGCTGGCAGGCAGGCGCTGCTGGAGGGGACTTGGCCGAAGAAACTTGGATAGAGGAAAGGAAGGAGCAGAGGGAGGAGTAGAGGGAGTGGCAGAGGGAGGGGTGGAGGGAGGGGTGGAGGGAGGGGTGGAGGGAGGGGCAGAGGGAGGGGTGGAGGGAGGGTGGTAAAACTAGCTTGAAGCAGCTTTCCCTCACCGCCCGCCACGCCGCCAGCGCCGCCACCTCCTGCTTGTTCCAGGGCACTGCCAGCAGCCCCTCTATGAGCCCCAGGGCCTGGCAGCCAAACGCCACCTGCACACCAGCACTGGCCCCTAGTAATCCCGAGTAACCATGACCGTAACCAAGTAACCAACCAACCAACCAACCAACCCTGCTTGTTCCCTATCTCCCCAGCGCCCTTCCTCCAGCTCGGTATGCCAGTGAGTGGCTCTGGCAGGTTTCTCTACACATAGGGTAGGTGGAGGGAGCACACACTGTCCCAGGCAGCGGATTTGCTCACATATCACACAAACCGGTTGTACATGCCGGTCATATAAGTGTGAGAGGAGCCTCCTCACCCACCTGGCGGGACCCCTCGAGGCTGCCAACGTCCCAGTCTGGCATCCAGCTGCCTGCTGCCCCTGCCACCCCCCCTCCCCCTGCCACCCCTGCCTGCACTGGCAGCCGCAACCAATGGCAGCCGGCACTGCTGCTGTCAAACGCTGCTAGTGCCTCCGGCCATGCCTGGGCCCCATCCCCGTCTGTTCCCCCTTGGCCCCTGCTGCTGTTGCTGCTGCTGCTGCTGCTGCTGCTGCCACTCGGAAACACCACCCAGCTGGCCTCAGGCAAGTGTCCTCTTTCACCCAGGGCCTCACAGCACGAATCCCACCCGGGTTCAAACCCTGCCTGGTTCAAATTGTCTCTGCAGCTGAACCCACTCCCTAAACCTCCGCTAACTCCCCCGGCCTGCCAGGCGTCCCCCCCCGCCCTGCCCCTGCCTAGACGCCTGGGTCGTGCTGCTGTTGTAAGTCTTGCTGCCAGCAGCAGCAGCAGCTCCCTCACGCGTGCCTGGCTGCCTACACAGGCCACCCCCCAGCACTCCAATACCTGTGCGGCGCGCAGCTGCAGGGCGCCGCGGCTGCGAGGCGCGCTGCCTGGGCTAGCTGCCCCTAGGCTGACCACCAGCACAAGGTTCCCAGGAAGGGAGGGGGCGGCGGAGGGGAAAGGGCTGCCAGCCCCCTGCCCCTGAGGCCCCTGCTCCTGCCCCGCCCCCTGCCCCTGCAGCCCCTGCCCCTCATTTAGACTCTCCTGGTGGAGGAACCAGCCAGCCGGCAGCCACAGTGCCTGGCCCGGTCCTAACACACACACCTTCCCCCCGACCCCCCTGAACTCCGGCCACAGCTGCAGCACCGCCTCCAGCTGAGCATCACCCAGGCTGGGCACCCCTGGCTGGTCAGCAGCCAGCCCCCCTCCCCCTGGCCCCCCACCTACCCCTGCCACCCCTGCTGTTGTCGTGGCTGAGTCTGCTTGGTGCAGCGGCTGGGGAGGGGCTGCAGGGCAGGTGGCGGTGGCAGCCACTGCGGGGGCGCTGTAGCCAGCATAGGGGTGGGCACTAGGGAAGGGGGCTAGGCCGTGCAGGGCAAACACTGGGGGCACCAGCAGCAGCCGGCTGTGGCCTTGAACCTACGGAGGCAGAGCAAGGAGAAGGTTGACAGGCTAGGGGCTGTTCCCCTCCTCTCCCCTCCCCTCCTCCCCTCCCCCTCTCCCCTCCTCCCCTCCCCTCCTCCCCTGCCCCCCTCCTCCCCTCCCCTCCCCTCCCCACCTGCAGCAGCAGCCTGTCCTGTGTGTCTGCCCTCAGTGGCTCCATAGCCCCACAGCTCCACCAGCGCAGCCGCAGCCCAGCTCCCGACCACCGGCTGCCCGCACTGCTGTCCAGCACGCGCTGCGCCTGCCCGGCTGGATGTGAAGTCTGAGCGGGTGGAGGGGTGGCACATGGGGTGGGGCCAGGGGCGGTGGCCAGCAGTGTTTTGGCAGTGTGGCGGGCCAGGGGGCTGCTCAGCAGCTGAGATGGCAACCAGGCTGCCAAGGGCTGCAGGGCAAGCGGCAACGGCTTCAGACCCTGACCCTGGCTCTCACCCCTGCTGCTGCTGCTGCTGCTGCCCAGGTGGCGGGAAGCATCTGGCTCGACCTCATACGTCCAAGGGCGGGCGGCCCTGCCATCCTCCCACCCCACCCCAGGTGGCCCCCCTGCTGCTGCCTCCCCACTGACCCCCCCTCCCGGGGCAACAAGGGTTCCCAGCTCCAGCTCCGTCAGCAGTCGGCGTGACGGCCATGCGGCCATGCAGTCACACATTTCATGCAGCCCAGCCCCCAGGACCAGCTCCCTCCACTCCGGCTGCCTCACCCTGTACCAGCCACCCCCTCCCCCTGCTGCCTCTGTTGCAGCAGCCTTCTCAGGGTCGGGCCGAATGAAGCGCATGAAGGGGCCTCCTACACATGCCACTGTAAGGGGAAGGCCTCCCCTCCCTCGTCCCCCTGCTGCTGCCGTCATAGCTGCAGCGGCAGCGAGGGTAAGAGGTGGCTGGGACAGCACCAGAGCTCCTTGGCTTTTCTCTTGCATGGACGGCTCACTTTTATCTTCACCATGTGCAAGGGAAGTGTGACCGGAAGTGTGACCAGGAGCATAAGCCTGAGCTTGCATGCTGCGTCTCCATGATAGGCGACCAGAGAAGGATAAGGGACCCAGGCTCTGAGCCACACCGCCCTGCCTGGCCTTGATGGCAGGCCCCCCTGCCCTGCCCACCCCACCTCCTGCCACTGTACCCACCCCTGCTGCTGCCCCTGACCCTCCCCCCTGCCGCCCCCCTTCTGCCTCAGCTTGTCCGTCTGCACCCTGACCTGACCTGCAAGGTGCAGGAGGGGTGGGGGGTGGGGCACCTTGGGGAATGGCCCATGGCTGCACCTCTCCCTCATCCTCACTGGAATACTCCCAGTCATCAGACCCCCCCCGCCACCCCTCCTCCGCTTCTGCCCCTGCTGCAGCCCCATCTGCCTCTGGGCCCCCTGCTGCTGCCCCCCCAGCTGCCACCGTGCGCCCCTCCACAGTGGAGAGACCCTCCAGCGTGTTCCCACCCCCTGGCAGCGGCCCCGGCTGCTGAGCCTGGTCAGTGCAGGGGTCTGTGTCCCGCCTTAGGGGGTGCGGGGCTGCACAGCTGGCTGGCTGCCTCTCTGTTGGGCTGGTGACCTGGAGGCATGCTCGTTGCTGCTCCTGCTGCTTCTGCCCCAGCTGCCCCTGCTGCCGCTCCTGCTGCGGCTGCTTCTGCCCCAGCTGCCCCTGCTGCCGCTCCTGCTGCGGCTGCTCCTGCGGCTGCAGCTGCTCCTGCGGCTGCAGCTGCTCCTGCGGCTGCTGCTGCTGTGTTGCAGCCTTCAGGGGTGGGGTAAGGGCCTGAGCCGGTGCCTTTCTCACAGCATCCTTGACCCCATGGCCAGCTGCCTGCATGGCAACACATCAGGAGGGTGAGGGGTGGGCGAGGGGGCGTGTGCAACTGTGTAAGTGAGTAGGGCCAGGTTCGTGTGCCAGGCAGCTGGAAGGTCGATCTGCCCTGCCGGCCACGACTACGTGCCGTAAGCTTACCTGGGCCACCAGGTTTTGAAGCTGTGTGGCAGTGAGCTGCAACGCCGCCGCGCCAGTGAAAACCACCGGCTCACAGTCCTGCATTAGTGTGAAGGCCTGATGCTGCCACGGCCTGCTGGCCGCGTTACTGGCCGCTGGCGGTGCCGCGTGCTCCTCGCCGCAATGTAGCTCGGTCACAACACCGCCCCCCGCGAGGAACGACGGGAAGCGGGGTGCGGGAAGCCACCCGTCCTCCCACCGGGGCTGACGCGCCACGGGCATCAACCTGCCAGGATTCATCCACACGGCGCAGCAAGGACATCTACTTCGCGCTGCATACTTCGTCCCTAGGCGTTCCGCGGACACCGCAGCGACTACGATGCTGTTTGCACGGACCTAGTAGCTGTACCAGCCTCTGTCGTGACATCGCCACCTTCAACTATGCGTGCTGGTCTGTTGGGGGTCGCCTCGCCAGCCGCTTTGGGCGCGAGTATACATGGCTGAGCACTTGGCATGACTCTTAATGCGTCCTTATGCCAGCAGCAACACACGAAGCTAGGCGTTCACTGCTTGAAGGTCATGCCGAATAGCCAGCCAGCTGCGCTTTCGCTACCGGCAGAAGGTAGAGTGTCCGCTGCGCGAGGTGGGCACGCGAGTTCGTCCCAGAAGTCATATTGGCATGGAGGTAGAGTTACGGTGTTGCTGTGTCTTGCCTTCACACACAGTATGTTTGACAATGCCAGGCTTAATGCACCGCTCTTGACGGTTATTGACTTGTCATGCAACCTTTTGTGTTGCCCATTATGGTTGTGTTGCCCATGCTGCCCCATGTTTGTTGCCATGTTGGCCCCCTTTGCGCAGGCGCAGTTGGCAAGGCAGTAAGCCAGTCTGGCCCATGGTGACCCGGGCATGGGTTCGGGCTGGCAGACTGGCTCGGCAGGCCTGTAGCCCCCAGCATGCCTTTGAGGAAGTGCTCGCCAATGATGCTCTTTACGCAGTCGTCGGCGGCGGCATTGACCCGTCAGCGCGCTTCAGCACTACTAGCAGGCTCTCAGCTGGCGCGGAGCAGTATCCTTCAGCTCAAGATGCTACTTACCGTCGCAACACAGCCGCTGCAGAGGGCGCGTTCAGCCGCGCGGCAGCCCGACCTCCTGGCACGCCGCTGGAGCCAACTGCCATATCCGACTTGGCACGGGCCAATGCACCAACCCAGGTTCTTGAGCTGATAGGCGACCCTCGCAGCGGCGTCGTGGACGATGTCACTCGGAGCCCTGCTGGGTCCAGCGTGATGGTGGACATGATCCATTACCAGCAGAGCAATGAGGTGTATTGGTACAAATGGGAGCAGCCAGGCGACCCAGTCGTGGAGCGGCACCGTGACGGGCGGCTGTCGGAGCTGTCCAAAAACCTGTTGTACTTGCTTCGAGCTCACAATCCCACGAAGTGAGGCAGCAGTCCAGCTTGCAGGGGATGTGGCAGGTGGGATGCATTAGGTGGTGGGGCCAGTGGGGCACATCACAGGCAAACCATCTTTGCAGTGGCTTTGGGAAACAGAGGGGACTGCTCATGGGATGCCCAGCATGGGACATGCCACTAGGCCACAAGCAGTGTTCATGTGTGCAAAACCATGCCAAACCCTGTAAATGCCATGCCCAGTAAAGTCACCCAGAGCATTAGCGCACAGCGTGCTCATGACCATGCAAGCATGGCCCTGCATGCATGCGGCTGCCAGGTGGACAATTGCAGCGCTGGCCCACAAGTTCCGCATTCGCCAGCAGCGTGTGCTGGCCATCCTTGCCCTCAAGGTACTGGGAGGTCAGGCTGAGGTCAGGCAGGGCAAGGGCTGGAGGCCATGTTGAGACTGAGGCAGCCAGGTTAAGGCCAGGGCTGGAATGGGAGCAGGAACTGAGGCAGGAGGTGGGCAGGAGGCGCAAGGACAAAGGGCAGGGGCTGAGGGGCCTGGACTCATCGCTTCCTTACCCATCCCCA
>JASKMD010000019.1:5752738-5815238 GCA_030144725.1 Haematococcus lacustris
GCCTTACGCCTTTCCCAAGCCTCCACCAGCCCCCTCCACAGCCTCTAACCTTCCCTGAACCTCCCATCAGCCCCCTGCCCTGGGCTTTGAACCCTGTTCGAGCCTTCCACCAGCCCCCTGCCCTGGCCTCTGGCTGCAGGAGATGGAGTGCCAGGCCATGGAGCGTGGCACCGCCCTGTCAGGACCCCTGGCGGCATACGCCCTGCCTGTGCGCTTGGCAGACTTGCCCACCTCACTGTCCGCCCACCCTCCCTCTGCCAGCCCCGACCCCAGCGCCCCCGGCCACACTGACGCCACCAGCCGCACAGGCAACACAGCTGGCAGCAGCAGCAGCAGCAGCAGCAGCGGCAAGAGCAGCAGGGCTGGCAGCAACAACACCAGCTCCTCATTGGGACTCCATGTTTACACCCACGCATGGCAGCGTGAGACGGACATGCGTGCAGCCGCCGCTGCCCAGGACGTGCCCCCACCTTCCTCAGTCATGCGCCTGGCCCAGGACCCTACCCAGCCAGCAGCCTCCCCGCCCCTCCCCCCCGCAAGCCTCCCCCCTGGCCCAGCACCGCACGTTCGCTCCCCCCCCACGCCCCCTCCCACAAGGGGCAGGCCGCATGAGGTGCCCGCCTCCCTGCTGCCCCTGCACAACGCGCTGCCCCGCACGGCCGTGGTGGCTGGTCAGGTGCAGAGGGAGCTGCTGGCAGCGCTGGCGGAGCTGAACTTCGACCTGGCGGCTCTCAGAGCTCAGGTCAGGGCGCAGGGGCGGCGCGGCAAGGGCCTGGGCGTCCCTGGCTGTCAGCAGCTCAGGAGGGGGCTGGGGCTGCATCCATATCTGTGAAGGTGTAGTAGTTGTGGTGGTTGTGGTAGTTATAGTAGGTGTAGTAGCGGTTGTAGATGTTGAAGGGGGAGTAGTAGTAATCTAATTTTTGACTCATTTACGGCAGGATGTGGAAGGTGCCGGCAGGATGTGGAAGAACCGGGTCTTCACTTACTGCAGGCTACGTCCATTGAGGGTTTCATCCCACTCATGCTATCCCACTCCCACTATTGGCTTCATCCCACTCCAGCTGCTAAGTGAGGCTTAGATTCTTGCCGAATGTGGAAGGTGTCGGGGTGCAGGGCCAGGGTAGGTGCAGGTGCAGGGTCAGGGCCAGGGCCAGGTGGCCAGGGCCAGGTGCAGGGCCAGGGTCAGGGCTATATGGCATAGGGCCCAGGCTGGAAGACCTAGGTGGTGGGGGGCCGTGGTCGAAACCCACACCAGGCCCCCTAGTGTGCTCTTGGCAGCCTGGGTCACCCTGACCCAAAGAAGAGGCCCCTGCACCCCACCCCCCTGCACCCCACCCCCCTACACCCACACCCCTGCCCCTACGCCTCCCTGCCCCTACGCCTCCTGGCTACCTGTCCCTACGCCTTGCTGCCTGCACCATCCATCCTTCAGTTCCGATCATTTCTGCCTCTGCTGCTGCTGCTCCTTCCCCACTGCTTGCTGCCTGTGGCAGGGCCCAGCTCACCAGCCTAGCCCAGCCCACACCGCCCTCACTGTCCTAACCTGCAGTGACCCTCATCAACCAACACCACGTGCTCCAACCCATGCATCTCTCACCTTCACCTTCACCCTGACCCTACCAGGTGCTCAGCCAGCTGGACGCTGCTGCTGCTTCCCTCGCTGCCACCATACCCCCGGAGCTGCTCGCCCAGGCCAGCAACCCTGCCCCTGCCCCTGACTCTGACCCCACCCCCTCTCCCCCCAAAACTCCTAGCAGCAGCAGCAGGCCGGGGGCAGACAGTCAGGCTCGTCGCATGGCAGCGCTGCGAGCCGCCCTGACAGGCATAGCCCAGCGGAGGCAGCAGGCCGTGGAGGGTCTTGAGGCCTTGGAGGCTGTCCTACTCCACCCTCAGCAGCAGCAGCAGCAGCAGCAGCAGCAGCAGCAGCAGGGGGAGGAAGGCAGCAGTGGGTTGCCAGACAGTGCCTTGCCAGCAGCCAGCAGCGGTGCTGGGGGTGTGGTGGGGAGGAGGGTGTTCATGAGTGAGGTGCTAGAGCAAGAGCGCCTGGTGCTGGCTGCTGCTGCCCTCTTGAAAGACAAGCTGGCGGGCGCCTCCAGCAGCAGCAGCAGCGGCAGCAGCAGCAGTGGCAGCAGCAGCAGCCCCACAGCCAACGGGGGCGAGGCTGGCAGTGAGGATGCCAGCAGAGGAGGGGAAGGCAGCAGTGGCCAGGGTGTGGTGGAGGCCCTGGCCTGGCCCGTGCTGCTGCGGGCGCTGCTGAGCCTGCAGCCTGGTCAGCGCGCTAGCCTGCTGCAGCAACACCCGCGGGCCGCTGCTGCGCTAAACATAGCAGGTCAGGCAGTAGAACGCACCCCTGCCCCTGCTCACACCATTGCAGCCACAGTTGTATTACTAATGCAAGGCTCTGCCCCACTGGTACCTGACCCTAACCCTGACCCTGACCCTGACCCTGACCCCTGCTCATACTCATGCTCGTGCTCATGCAAGGGTTGACCAGTCCTTGCTCCTCATCCCATCCCACCCCATTACGCAGACCCTGCCTGCTGCTGCTCTCCCCCCAGGGGTGGACCTCACCGCCCTCACCACCCGCCCCGACTACCAAGGGTTCAGCCAGCCAGGCCAGCAGCAGCCAGGCAGAGGCAGCCGCAGCCCCTACACCACACCTGCCACAGCCAGGCCTGGCTCCTCTTCACCAGCTCCAGCAGAAGCTGCCACCTCAGCCCCACAGGCAGGCAGGCCAGCCCTGGGCGCAGGGGCCAGAGCTGCAGCCGGGGCGACAGGGGCAGACACCACTGCGGCAGGCGGCCCCATGCAGCTGGACACCCTGCTGCCTGTAGATGTGCTGGGCTTCTCATACATCACACCAGCCCAGTACGAGGCGTTGGCGGCAGCTGCCAGGAAGCTGGGGCCACCTGGCAAAGAAAGATTTATTGTGGCTCAAGAAAGGGCTGGAGGCCGGAGGCGTGGGGAGACACAGGCAGCAGCAGCAGCAGGGCGCCGCCAGGCAGGGGGAGAGGCCGCAGGGGCGGCAGGGGCGGCAGGGGCGGCAGGGGCAGGTCTCCTGCGCAGCCTGGCTGGCTTGTCCTCTGGCTTGCGTTCCGCTCTAGCTGCGGTGCAGAAGCATGAGGCTAGGGAGGAGCGGGAGGGGCAGGGGGCCAGGGGCAGGGGCGAGTCCAGGGCGTCACTGCTGGACACCTTGAAGGTGAGCTGGACAAGGCTGCTTGCTTAGGGCGTGGTGTGGCGGCACTCCGCCGCTCTGCATGTGCCCTGCCTCCCTGACCTGCTCAGTACCCAGCACCCAGCACAGCCTGCCCATGACAATCTAGGCACACCTGCTGCTTGTGACTCAGCCCTCCTGGCTGCCTCAGCACCTGCCAAGCCATGCCATTGCCCCCCACCCACCTCATACCCAGCCTTGCCCCAAACTAGCCCACCACCCTCCAAGGTGGTGCATGAGACCCACCTCAGACTAGCCACCCTCACCCTCCCACCTTAACCCCACATTCAACCCTCAACCCTCACCCTCCACCCCTCACCCCCCAACCCTCACCCTCGCCCCTCACCCTCCACCCTTCACCCTCCACCCTTACCACTCACCCTCCACCCTCCACCCCTCACCCCCCAACCCTCACCCTCCACCCCTCACCCTCCCTGGCAGGTGATGTATGAGGCTGACCCAGGGCTGCTGGACCGTGTGGTGCGAGTGGAGGCTCTTGCGCAGCAGCGGCGAGCCGGGTCTGCTGAGGCAGCTCGGGCCGTGCAGGAGGAACTGCGCAGCCTGGCTGGCCAGCCGCCCCCTGGGCTGGGGCTGGCAGAGGCGGTGGAGGCTGAGGGGGGAGACCCCAGTGAGTCAACAGGGGGAGGGGGAGGGCGGGAGGGCGGGAGGGCGGGAGATCAGTCAACCATTGTGGTGGCTGATGTAGGGTGAGGGTGGATGGGTGGGTGGGTCCGGTTTATCTCTGGGTTCTGCTCGTGCATTCCTTCATGCCTGGCCAGAGCCTGACCTTCCCTTGCACTGCCCCCATCACTCTGGGGCACCCCCACATGCCAGATGGTAGCCTGGCCCTGCACTTCTTCTGCCACTGCCACCCCCTCCCCACACACCCTGCACCCCCCCACACACCCCCTAGACCCCACCCCGCTGCCCCTGCTGCTACACCCGCTACCTCAACCTTTATCCCAGCCACCCCCCTCTAACCCGGCCTACCCAACACTCTATACAACCCCACACACCCTCCTCTGCTGCTGCCTCTGCTGCTACACCTGCCCTTGACCCCAGCCCCTGCACCCCAGCCAAGCTCACCTTCACCCCCACCCCCCTGCAGGCGACACCACTCTGCGAGTGGGCAATCGCATGGCTGGGGCGATGGGGGGCGGCAGCAGCTGGCCCCTCACCGCTGCCTGGCTGGAGGCTGTGCCTGGGGGCAAGGTCTTCCACAGGGGCTCGGGCGAGCGTCAGTTGGTGCACCTGCCCACATACCCCTCCTTCGAGGTGGGTGCCTGGGCCAGTGGGGGTGCGGGTGGGCAGGCAGGCAGGCAGGAGCACAGCTGCAGCACCACAGGAACCACAGGCTGAGGCAGAGTTGGGGAGGGTAAAGCAATAGCTGGTGGGTGGCTTAAGATCAGTGCTGCATTCCATCCCCCACCACGCCTTGCCACCTGCCTGACTTGGGTTGGGGTGAGAAGAGGCTGAGTAGCCTGCCCCAGAAGGTGTGACCTGGATGTGTGACCTGCATGGATGTGAGGTGTTGGCATGGGGTGTGGTGCTGCCCAGGGCTACCCCCTGGAGGCCTTGGGCCAGTGCAATGAGGGCGAGCTGTCGGCCCTGAACCGCCGGGTGGCCACTGAACAGGAGGCAGCCCTGGTGGACAAGTTCAGGGCCGAGCTGCTGTTCAACCTGGGCCTGGTGGGTTTCAAGGGGCAGGGAGTGGGCTGAAGCTGGGCTGAAGCTGGCTGAAGCTGGGGCGGGGGGCCTAGACAAGGGGCAGGGCGAGCAGGCAGGGTGTGGGAGGGTGAGTGGGGATGAGCAGCAGGGTGTGGGGGAGACGTGGGGCTGGGGTGAGGGTGGTGTATGGGGTAGGTCACGTAGTTGGAAAAGGGTGAGAACAGATTAGGTGTTGCTGGTGCTGATTGCAGAGGGGAGAGGGAGTGCGGGATGCCACCTCGCTGCGCACTGCGCCCAATCTGGAGTCAGACTGGCTCCATGCGCCCATGGTGGTATATGATATCACCACGTACGGAAAAACAGGTAGGCCACACCTCCCCCTGCGCCTGAGGCCCTATCCCTGACACCCTGCTCCTAACGCCGGCCCGTGATGCCTGCCCCTGACGCCTGCCCCCAAAGCCCTGCTCTGTGCCTGCCTCTGCTTCTGTGATTGTGCAGTGTACCCTCCGAAGTACGTAGTCAATCAAAAAGGGGCACAGCGCCCGCTGACAGAGCAAGAGAGCGTGTGGCAGGTGGGGTGCGGCTGGTGCGCTGGGTGCTGCATGCTTCAGAGGCTCGTTGACTGCGATGAGCGACGCGAGCGACGCGAGCGAGCGAGGCTCGTTGACTGCGATGAGCGACGCGAGCGACGCGAGGGAGTGAGAACTGCTTGCCGCGCAACCGCAGGAGCGTCGTGTTGGTGGCGGAAACGATCCCACGCTGCGCGTTCACTACACCATGCGGCGACTCAAACAGAAGTTCGAGTTGCAGTAGCAAGCATAGCTGGAGAAGGCGTGCGAGCTCTGATAAATGCTTCTTGAGTCGTGCAGTGTCATTTATCGCTGAAAGGGCTGGGACAACCGCCTCTTATTGCTTCCTTCCGACGCTTCCACTGCTTCAACACACAAGTATCCAGATACAAGCTGTGAGCACAACGCTGTGGACCAGTACGACTTGCTGGTAACACTGCTGGGGTGGTTAACTATACCACTATGCAAAACACCGCCGCAATGCAGCCACGTGATTTCTATTAGTTTCGTTCCGCACAATCGTTCATAATGGCTTGCATGGCAAGCATGCGCGGGTTTGTAATCTTATCACTTCTAATCAGGCGCTCCCAACATGGGGTTGGTAACATGCATGCAAGTACTCTCTCAATACTGCATCTTTTTCGATAGCGTTTGTCACATTGGTAGCTGCAAAGCAATGCGCGTCATTTGACCATCAGCGCAAGCCATTGGAGTCTTTGCTCGCGTACTGCCACATGTGCCCGCGAACAAATCACAGCGGCGAGACGAGTCTCCTTGGCACGGTGAGCCACATCGCTGTGACCCCATCTACCTAGCGCAGTGAGCGGGTTGTGCACACATGGAATGTCCGGCAAACACCCATCGCGATGCCTGCCGGGCGTGCAGGGCACCTAGACGGGGTGAATGAAACATAATAGATGTGCTCACTTCCGCCGAATACACCATTTAAGTCGGCGCACACTAAGGTATCACCGGCTTGGAACCCCCCTCCTCCACTGTGTCCTCCACTGTGTTGCACCCGTTGCACCCACAGGAAAACGGCCACAAAATGTTTGTTCTTGACCCCTTGGCGCATTTATTAGAACAAACCGCACGTTAAACAGCCCAGGCCTCTATCAGTTTGACATATTCAAAGTGACATCATGTTCTCCAAGCAGAATCAGGGCTACGGGGCTGTGGGGTGGCAGTTGAGCTATGAAACTTTGCACGCAGGTGGATGGCATGTAGGGGAGTGTAACTCTCAGAGGAGCCGAGTCCTGATTCGGTCATGGTGTGGAGTTGTGTGTCTGACTGCATGGCCCCGGTCCTGAGATCGGCTAAGGGAGTTGGGCGTCACCGACCAAAGTGAGCTTTTGGCTTGTCTGAGTATTAGTGTTTGTAGCAATGTCTGAGAGGAGCTCAACCTAGTAAGTAGCATGTTGTAAGTCAAAATGGTCGAGCTGTGGCATTGCCCTCCAGGTATGGGGAGGTGGTGGGCTCAGTGCCACATCGCTGCAACCGCTTTCCGATCCGACTGCTGCCGCCGACGCGCATGCTCATGTTGAGCAGCCTAAGCGACGCGGGCGGTCGCAGCGATGACTGCATGCTCCGCTACGGCTCAAATTTGAATCACTGACTTTGACGCTTTGCTGTGCACGACCTACTGAGTGTAAAATCTTTTTGGATGGGTGAAAGGTAGCTGGCTGGGTTGGCTACATTGTCAATCATCTAGCATAACATTTGGCGCAGTGAGTGCAGAGTTACAGCCGTCCTACTACCAGGGGTCGGTTTCCTGTCATTTTAAACAGTTGGGAGCGCCTGACTTCTAATCAACCAGGTCACGGCTGGACACCAGTGGTCGGAGGGGGGTAAAGCGAAGCTCACCACTTTTCCGCTACATCGCTCTTACTCCTGCTCTTGCTTTGCTGTTTGCTTTGTGGTTTACGAGCCCAGCCCGCACATGGAACACGCCCGAACAGCATCCGAACAGCATCCAGCACATGGAAAACGCCCGAACAGCATCCGTCATGAACAACAGGATTCATGCTGCAAGGCTTGACCATGCGAGCATCTTTTGACAGTGTCACTTCACCTCAAGTCCCATGTGCCTTGCCACACCAACTCATCACATCACTGAACTACACACCTGGAAAGCATAGGCCATGATGAAACAGCTTAATTTGCGGGATGTTCCATCAACTGGCTGCTGGACCCTCACTGCCACAGTGATGCAGGCAGCGGCTACAGCTTTCAGGCAGTGTGTAGGGCACACACAGGGTGTTGCTGGGCCTCAACGGCCTGTCCACATCAAACTTGTCGTGCTATGGTATGACCTGGTCACACTCAGGTCACACCCTGGCCACATTCTGCATCCCTGGCTGGGCATCAGCCTAGCAGGCAGCAACAAGGCAGCTGGCCAGGGCATCAAGTCCCTAGAGCACCCCAGGTCACACCAGCACCCTGTGTTACACCGCAGGTCACACCAGATCAGGCAGGCTGGCTGGCAGCACCCCTCAGTGTGTTGGGAGCAGCTTGGCCTGCCTGCCACCTGCCCTGCCCTGGCCCTACCCTTCCCTCGACTCCTGTGGCAGTCTGGCACTTGTTCACAGTTGCAGCTCAGCTGCCACCGCTGCTGTAGCTACAACCCCCTTGCCGGCATGACCAGATTTGGAGCTAGCTTTGAAGGTCACATGCAGCGCCTTCACACTGCTGCTGCTGCTGCTGCTGCTGCTGCTGTGCGACGCTGCCAGTTCAGCAATCCAAAGGTTAACAGACACTGCGATTGCCTGCAGCCAGGGCAGCTGCCAGCTCCGACACTGTCAGTGGGCCGCAATCTGCAGCTCCAGGCTCTAGCTTCGCCTACGCTGCTCATCTCCAGCCCAGCCCTGCTCCCAGCTCCTGCTCCAGCCCTGCCCCCCACTCCCAGCTGCTCAGCTCCAGCAGCGGCCTGAAGCAGCTGCCCGCTGGCTCTGGCCCTGCTGGGCGTAGTGTAGGCAGCAGCCTGGAGCAGGCCCTGGCTGTGTGCCTGCTGCTCAGTCCATCCTGCCCTTGATGGTGCGGGTTATGAGCTTGTCAGGGGTGATCACATGGATGACAGATCCCCAGCCTGCCAGGGCATCGCGATCCACCCCTGACAGCAGGCACTGAGCCAGCGTCTCAAACAGCTCCTCAGCCTCCATGTCAGGGCGCCACATGGACTCGCACATGCCGTACAATGACTCAGGGGCAGTGCCCTGGACCATGAAGTCTTTGGCTGTCTCCATTGCACCGATGGAGTCCATGCCGCACAGATACGGTGTACCGTCTTCTTCCAACCCGGCAATCACGGGCCCGCAGAAGTAGGGCCCAAACCGGCGCTCGTAGAGCATGTTGGACACAAGGTGTCCAAAGGTGGTTGGCCGCAACAGCCGCTCTTCTCTGAGTTTATACATGTTGTGTCTGCGGAGGCAGGCATAAGGGGGAAGGGCCTGGACTTACGCGATCTGCTGCTGATCTGTGAACCAGGGTTCTGCAAAAGCTACGCAATGAACGTGCCCCTATGCCGCCTATCAGCGTTTGATCAAGCTTCATCGCACCTGAAAACAACTTCTTCATACAGCGTTTGCGCATCCGTCGCCAAGCCCGATAGCCCAAGAAACAGCTTGTCGTGGACCTTGAACACCTTGGGGCAGTCTGTAGTGATTGTTTGGAGCTGGACGCCGAAGCGCAAGTCAGAACCTATCGCTACACAGTTCTTGCCAGCCATCGCGATGATGGCAGCGCCATTGTACTCAAAGATTGACATTTCGCGCCCTGCCTCAAAGGCGCTGCTCGCTTGATTACAAAGTCTGCAGTAATGCACCTAACAAACTCTGCAGCTCTAAAGGCAGGTGCGTTCGTTACACGACCCTCCGTTAAGGCATTAGGCGATGCGTTTCAAACATATGTGGCATGGTCAAAGTTGGCTCTACTTGTCCGCATTCTGTTGTTCATGTTGTAAGCATTTGTTGCTTAACCCCTTAGTCCCTAGAGAGCAGTTATCATGCTTCGTTTAATGTCGCTGCATTCTCAGCACGTTTGTTCTTGTCTCGTGCACGCGGAAAACTAGCTTGCCAACCCAGGAGCTCATGCCAGCATGTGAAGCTAGTTCTGACGCTAGTGAAGCTAGTGAAGTGGCAATAGATTTTAGTATCCGCGTCACGCGTCCTCATTGCTTTTCTTTTCCGCTCCTTCCTCGTTTCCCTGGGCTACATGTCGCAGTCGCCGCAGCAGCCCGCTGCGATGGCAAGGTCCGTTACACCCTCGTCCTCCCTCCTCATAATCACGAAACAACATGTTTGTTCCTGCCCCTGCGGTGCAGCCTACGAGGCGTGCTGAGTACCAGCAGAAAAGTGGCGGGCAGGGGTCTGGCTGTTCTGGGGGCTGGAGCCCTGGCTAGCTCCCTGGCACTGGCTGTTGCTCGCTGGCAAGCAGCTAGAGTGAGTCAGGAAGGCACAAATCCAGGAAGGCAGGCTGGCAGGCACCAGACACTCTCACACTGCCATTGATCAGCACAACACGTGAGTAGGTATAGTTGCAAAAGCAGCCATACCATTGATTATCAAGCAGCCACTGCCATGGATCAGCCCCAGCATGCCCCACATACAGGCCCTGTCATTCCTCTGCCTTGCCCTACCAGCCCTCACCTGCCTGGCAGCCGTCTCATCAGGCCTCCTACCCTTTAGCCGGCATTGTGATGGCTGCTGCTGCGGTAGTGGTGGCTGCGCAGGCAGACAAGCAACTGCCTGAGGAGTTTGTGGTGGAGCTGGACCTGGAGAGGCTGCGTGTCGTTGAGCAGGCCAGCAGCCCATTGGCTGACCCGCTGGCCTTGATCAGGGGTGGTGGTGCAGGCAAGGTGGGGTCAGGCCAGGCAAGCAGGGTCCTAACTAGGCAAGGTGGTGTAAGGCCAGGCCAGGCAAGCTGGGTTTCCTAAGTAGGCAAGTGAGTTGGACCCGGCCAGGGCTGCTGAGCCAGCTGCTGTTCCATTGAGGCCTGCTAGACAGGTTGCAGGTGATGGCTGCTTGAGGAGGTCGCAATGGTTGTGCAGGCTGAGAGGTCTAGCCACAATCCCAGCAAAGCTCATGACATCCTCTGTGAGTGTGTTGGTTATGGCAAGACTCGTGAGTACCGCAGCATATGACATGTTCAACATGAGCCTTACTGAGCCTTACTCAGCACCCTTCTCATCTCCCCAGTGTTGACCCCGACCCTGCCCCTGCCCACGACCCTGCCCTCAACCCTGACTTCCTCCAGCCAGGCATGCCCTCCAGGTAGAGCTGCGGCGGGTGGTGCGTGGTCTGCAGCTAGCGGGACAGGACAGCCGGGTGCAAGGCCTGCTGCTGCTTGTGGGGGACAGGGACCACCTAGGGGGCCCTGCCACCATACAGGTAAGCCCTCCTCACATCTCACACTTGGTACTCCACATCTCACTCCATACCTCTCACCATGCACCTTGCTTTGCACACCTCACACATCGCGCCCCAGCTACTTCTACATCAACAATCCCTTTCATTGCCTCCACCTCTGCCCGTGCACTGACAGGTGGTCTGTGCAGCCTTACAGTTCCAGCCTTTGTTGATCAGAACTATACATGCTAAGTGTGCCAGGCTGCCGTAGGAAGTGCGCGACGCGATACTACGCTTCCGCCTGGCCGCCGGCCCTCGTGGCGCCACTACAACAGCTTTCGCGCCGACGTTTGGCGAGGCGGGCCAGAACGGCAGCGCGCAGTATTACCTGGCTTCGGCTGCTGAGGCGGTGTGTGGTGCCGTCGCCCGTTGCGCTAGCGTGTGAGCGTGCTGTGTCGCTATAGGGCCGTGTCGTGTTGTCGTGTTGTACCGCTGTGCGGCCACTTACTTTTCCTACATGCTCACCCGGCCACTCACCTACCTGCCTGCTTGCTGTCTGGTCAGCTACCTGCCTGCTTGCCTGCTTACTGCCTGGGTACCTGCTTTCCTTGCTGCCAGGTTGTGATGCAGCCCCTGGGCTCAGTGGGGCTGCTGGGCCTACAGAGCCAGATGCTGTTCTTGCGCGGCCTGCTTGACAAGCTGAAGGTGAAGGCTGCTTGCTTGCAGAGGTTGCATTGGTGGTGGAGGCTGGGAGGTCAGGGGCAGTGGTGCAGGGCAAGCAAGGAAGGGCTGAAGGCCGACAAAGAAAGAGGGAGGCAGGAGCAAGCGGTTACTGTGCCCCTTGTGGGCTATTGTAGCTGACCCATTGAGATTGCTCAGTGTCACAAGTGTCACAAGTGATAGTGAGCAGCTAAGCTTTGTCTGCTTGGGGCTGCGAGCATGGGAGCCGAAATTAGTGGGTAGAGGTGATGGGCAGTTGAGTGGTGATGGGCAGGGTAGGGTAGGGTAGGTAGCAACAGGGGTAGGTGCACAGGGTTAACAGGGGTACATAGCAGGGGTGGTAACAGGGGTAGGTAGCAACAGTATAGCAAGTGAGGGCCGCTAGTGGCTAGTGGCTAGTGTGAGGGTTATGATGGCGGAGGACTTGCTTAGTACTGGACCGCCAGTGATGCTGCAGACTGATGACAGCACTGAGCCTCGTGTCCTCCAGCCAGCTGCAAGGCCAACATGCTGCTTGGGTTGCTTCCCAATGCAGCTCAATTATGGCTTGCAGACATCACCATAACAAGCACCCTAGCATCACCCTAGCTTGGGGTAGCCCAATCTCAGCAGCAGGCACCCTAGCAGCAGGGCCCTGAGGGGCAGCAGGCCGGCCTAGCAGGCTCCTCAAGGCTCCCAGGCTGACGTGAAGAGGAGCCAGGGTCCAAGGCTGACTAGTGCAGGCAGGGTCACAGCGGCAGACCGGCTTGATGGTGTTGGACTTGCACATCACAGTCAAGCAGGGCAGGGAGCTGCAAGGAGCTGTCTCTCCCCCTCGTCTCCTAGTGGCTCCTCCCTCCCTCCCTCCCTTTGTACCTGCCACCAAGACGTTTCCTTCTGCCCTCCCTGCTCTCCCCCTCTGCCCCTTACCTCCCACCTCCTCTTCAGCCGTTCCCATGCCCCTTCTATCCCCTTGGAAAACATGTCACACATGTTACACATGTCACACATATCGCATGTGTGACCTCTGTCTCCCGCGTTACTGCAGGTGGCACCCATCTTCTACACCAGGGAGGACTACAAGACCGCCGGCCACATGTTCACACAGACAGGCTGGACGCCCGCCCACCAGGCCAACACTCGGGCACTGCTGCAGGCAGGTGGCTAGCAGCTGCTGCCCGGGGCCTTACATGCTACCCATCAGGTGGTGCACCCTGGCAGCTGCTCACAGCTGAGAAGGTGCCAGGCAGCCAAGCCAGGCTGTGGAGGCCAGCCAAGCCTAGCCAGCCAAGCCAAGATGCAGCCAAGCCAAGCCAAGCTGTGTGGAGGTGGTGCGCAGCAGGGGTCTCAGGGGGTAAGCGAGCAGCCGGGGTGCAACACCAGCGAACCTTGGCACACATACGTGTTGAAAGCCAAGCTGCAGGCATACACAGTGAAGGAATAGGTGGGGCAGCGCAGGGAACTAGGGCGCCTGCCGCAACCCAAAGCTGGGAAATCGGATTGTTAGTTGCAGTTTGAAGTAAGCCAATGTCCTTGATTGCGAGCAAAGGGACGCTGAATGCTAGGCGTTGCGCGCACCTCCTGCCCGTGCCTCCAGCTGTGTGCTAACCCGCTGGTGTCTGCAGGATCTGGTTAGCCAGATGTGGGAAGGTGTGGCAGTCTCGCGAGGTGTGAGTAGGAGTGAGGTGGAGGCGGTGGTTAATGAGGCCCCGCTCTTGGGCCCCGCGGCTGCAGCATCCTGGGTAGTCAACCAGCTTCAGCACAAGGACCAGGTGCGTGCAGCACGGGACTGAGAGAGAAAGGTGTCGCAATAGCTAGTGAGTTTCATTGTCAATGCTCAAGAGCCCGCTTGCGAGCTTTGAAGCAGGGACTAGAGCGCGGTCTAGCTGCCTATTGAAGCCCAGCAGCGCAGCAGCGGTGGGCTCGGATCGCTCATACTCACTGAATTGTGTGCGTGTGCCACTGCACTGGGACGCAGCTGCTGGCAGGCTTGAAGAAGAGTGCACGGGTCTTGGAGATTGAGCGCGCGAAGGAACGGCGGAAGGGCGGGGAGAGCGCTGCGGAGGATGTGGACGACCGCTTGCCGCGGATCTCACTCACGCGGTACCTGGCCATCAAGGTGCGCTGCTTCATTCTGCGCTTGCGCGACCACGCCACCGCTCCTTGTGACGTGCCTCTTGCGTTTGTTCCTGACGTTTCGCTGCTGCCGGAATGGTGCCCGGTCTATGGTGACATGATAGCAGCCCGACAGGCATCCTGAAATGTGTGGCATTTGATGTGACAGGAGCTGGCGGAGTCCACAAAGAATGCTCGGTCTGAGGGGTGGCTGCTGAGCAGTCCATGGGCAGGCTTCCTCAGCGCTGGCAGGGAGAAGGCTGCAAAGGTACACGCCCTAAGCTGCCAGAATACATGCATGTTTGTTTATGCATGTGCACCTTTGCTGAGTTACAGTTCCACAGTTGCCCCTGCCCCTACCCCCGCCCCTTCTCCAGCCCTTGCACTTGCCCCATGCTGTGCAGTTTGGCAGCAACAGCAGCGAGGGTGGCCCCCCCTGTCCCCCTGGCAAACGCAGTGCTGAGGGGGCAGGCTGGGTGAGCAAGGCTGAAGGCAGGGGCAGGCCCAAAGTGGCGGTGGTGCATGCGGCAGGACCCATCGTGCAAGGCCCGCTCACAGGCCCTGCATCCGCTGGACAGCAGGTGGGATTTTGGGGCTGCAGGCGGGGTATAGCTTGGCAGGTGGTAACAGCAAGAGGTCTGGCAGAGGTTGGGTCAGCAGCTGAAGTCCTGGCCAGCCACTTGCTTGTGAAGCTGGAGTGAAGATATCAGGGGAGCAGCCTATTAGAGCTAGTGGACTCATGAGAACACTGACACATACCTCGACAGTCTACGGATCACAGGTTCACATGAGTGAGCATGATCACACTCTTGGCGATCTCTTGACTTTTGCAGGTCATTGATGCCACTCGCTTGGCAGCACAGCTGCAGCGACTGTCCGAGGCTCGCGATGTGCATGCAGTAGTACTGCGCATAAATACCCCAGGCGGTAGTGCCCTGGGCAGCGACACCGTGCACCACGCGCTAGGCGTGCTGCGGCAGGCCGGCAAGCGCGTCGTGGTTAGCTGCGGCGACGTCGCAGCTAGCGGCGGCATGTTCATCGCGGTGCGCCGCAGGCAGGTCCCGTGGCCTTTTGTCCGGCAAGCAGATGGCCAGCTTGCATGCATGCAGGAGCCAAGCCACTGAGTGTCCATGTGTTTCTGCTTCTTGCCGCCATGCGCTTGCCAACTGCATGCACCATGCTGCCTGCTGACAAGCGCCTATGGCAATGCCTGCCCTATGCCGCTCGAGGTCCAGAGCCTTGCTGCTTTATCCCCGGTCCAGCTTCCTGCCACCTTGTATGATGTGCTGTCTCAAGTGCAGGCAGGAGCTGACAGGGTCGTGGCTCAGCCGGGCACCTTGACTGGCAGCATAGGCGTGGTCATTGGTAAGTCTGGCCTGTCAACAGCTGGCTAGGCATCTGACATGTTGCAGCCTCTTGACTTAGTATAGTCCAGCTACCTGCAGGCACCTGCACGCTGTGCGGTCTTCAGTCTTCAGTCTGTTCTGCCAACACCACCACTCCATGCTCACACTGCAACCCCTGCGTGCTGCATGCCGGCTTCAGGTAAGTTCGATGTGCAACAGCTGCTGGTCGACAACGGGGTCAACCCAGCTAGTATGGAGGCAGGCAGCCCCAACCTTACGCTCTTCTCGCCCTTCACCACTCCCAACCAGCAGCAGGTAGGTGAATGCGACCAGACCCGACTCGACAAGACCCGACCCAACTGAACTGGCCTGACATGCTGCCCTGATCTGGCAAATGTTTCCCTGTGCAGGAGGCCCTCATCAACAGGTTCCTCGATGATTTGTACTTGGACTTCTTGTCAAAGGTGAGCTGGGATAATCTGCCCTGGCCCCAACCCTGACCCTGACCCTGACCCCAGCTGTGTTGTTAGCTGCCGCCCTGCCTTCTCCCAGTCCACACCTTGTGCTGCAGGTAGCGGCCGGGAGGGGTAAGAGTGTGGAGGACATCAGGCCCCTGGCAGGAGGCCGCGTGTTCACCGGGCAGCAGGCACTCAAGGTACCCAGCAGGGGCAGCAGGGGTAGCAGGGGTAGCAGGGGTAGCAGGGGCAGCAGGGGCAGCAGGGGCAGCAGGGGCAGCAGGGGCAGCAGGGGTAGCAGGGGCAGCAGGGGCAGCAGGAGCAGCAGGGGCAGCAGGGGCAGCAGGGGCAGCAGGGGCAGCAGGGGCAGCAGGAGCAGCAGGGGCAGCAGGAGCAGCAGGAGCAGCAGGGGCAGCAGGAGCAGCAGGGCAGCGGGGCAGCAGGGCAGCGGGGCAGCAGGGCAGCGGGACAGCAGGAGCAGCAGGGGCAGCAGGAGCAGCAGGGGCAGCAGGAGCAGCAGGAGCAGCAGGGGCAGCAGGAGCAGCAGGGCAGCGGGGCAGCAGGAGCAGCAGGGGCAGCAGGGGCAGCAGGGCAGCGGGGGCAGCAGGAGCAGCAGGGGCAGCAGGGGCAGCAGGAGCAGCAGGGGCAGCAGGGGCAGCAGGGGCAGCAGGGCAGCGGGGCAGCAGGAGCAGCAGGGGCAGCAGGGGCAGCAGGGGCAGCAGGGGCGGCAGGGGCAGCAGGGGCAGCAGGAGCAGCAGGGGCAGCAGGGGCAGCAGGGCAGCGGGGCAGCAGGGGCGGCAGCGGCAGCAGCGGCAGTGGCAGCAGCAGCAGCAGGAGCAGCAGGGGCAGCAGGGGCAGCAGGGGCAGCAGGGGCAGCAGGGGTAGCAGGGGCAGCAGGGGCAGCAGGGGCAGCAGGGGCAGCAGGGGCAGCAGGGGCAGCAGGGCAGCGGGGCAGCAGGAGCAGCAGGGGCAGCAGGGGCAGCAGGGGCAGCAGAGACAAAGAGGCCAGTGGTATTCCTGGCAGCAGGCAGTGCAAGTGTGGAGCCAATAGTGAGCCAGCCAGCCATTTCCCCTCACCGAGGGCCAGGTGCCCTGCTATGCTGTTGTGAAGGTACACCGCTGAACCACCAGCCTGATGTGCACTTGCTCTTGCCTGGGAACCACCTAAGCAGGCAGCCAGGCATAAGCCGCTTGGCCAGGGCTTGGCTGCTTGTTTGGCTGTACATATTGAGACTCTCAACATGAGAGGGCGGTCACCCGCTCCCTCCTCCCTTGGTCCCATGCGTGTGATGACGTGAGCTGCAGGTGGGGCTGGTGGATGAGCTGGGGGGCTTGCAGGAGGCTGTGGCAACTGCCAAGAAGCTGGCTGGGCTGCCAGTGGATGAGGATGCGGTGAGGGGAGAGGGTTGGTGGGGGGAGGGCTAGAGCTGGCAAGATGGACGGGGCCTTAAAACAACCAGTGGTGGCATCAGATGCCACCTGGATTGACCAGACCAGAACCTTGGACCGTCTAGGATGGCCTGCTTAGTGTAATTTAATTTCCGAAATAATAAAAACACATTTTGTAGGGTATATATAGCACCCTTCGCTAGCACAGCACCTTTTGGTCTACTAAGATAACGGACACGTTCCGTAGGGGTTACGTGGCTGTGCTTGACTTGGTGGGGGTTAGCCAGGTGTAAAACTGGGAGTCAGCTGAACGTTAGGTGGAAAGCGGCGCTGGAAAGAGGCGCTGGAAGGAACGGAAAGGAGACTATGGCATGCAAGATGAGTAAGTTTCATAAGGAAGGGTGGCTCGTCTGCAAGGAGGTGGGTGGCCTGCGTGCAATTTGTCTACTCGCAGGTCATGGTGTTTGATTTTCCTCCTCGCCGCACCCCATGGGTCATGCGCCTGCTGCAAGCTGTGAGCCAGCCTGCCATTGATCCCACCTCCGGCGTCGCTTTATCGGACCACCACGATCCGGCTTCGTGGGGTCTGACAGCGAACGCGTCATTGGGCGCATGGACGAGCCTATTGGAGGCGGCGATGGCGCGTATCCTACCAAACGGCCACGCGGGCTCGGGTGGGGCAGTTGGGGGCGTTGCGGGCGGGGTCGGCAGCGGCATTCCGGCGGAGTTGGCTTCGGCAGTGGCCGATGGGGCTGCGCATATGAATGGCGTGTGCCTGTACTCCATGGACGCTGACATGCTGGCCCGCAGCGTGCGCTAAGCGACGACCCTTGCTGGTGTGTCGTGACGAGCAGGTTGTAGCAACCTTTGAACCCTACCGCCCTCCTGCTACCGTACATCTGTAATGCCGGGGCCATCGCGGCCTGCCTGCTTGCCTGCTAGCTGACTCGTTGTCGGTTGCGGTAGAGTTTGGGTTAGGGTTAGGGTCACACTGACCTCTCCGGCGTTTCGGTCCATGGAAGCACGTCCGCTCATTAGTTTTCAAACGGCTCCGACGCTTCGCTCCTTGCTAGCCCGAGCTGCGTTCCAAGGTCCACGTTTCGTAGCAATCGGTCCTGTGCGCAAAGAGTTCAGCGTCATGAAAGCTGGACTCAGAAGGCACCAGCCCCCTTGTCCCCGTGTCAGAAGGCACCAGCCCCCACTTCCCTGCTTCGTCACCTTCGAGCCATCCGCCACCAGCTCCAACCCCCCCCACCTCCCAGCCCATACCTACCTACGCCCCCCCACGGCCCAGCATTTCCCTTTGCCCCCCACAGCCCACCACCTCAGCCGCGGCCATAAGGAAGCAGAGCAGGGCTTAGAGTGAAGCAATGCAGCAGCTTTACAACTCGCTAGGCTGTCTACAGTTCCCAAATGGCAGGGTGGTTGCTGCCAACAAGGAAGAGACGACATGAGCTGAGGCCGACTCCTCAGGCAAAGGCCGTCCCTCCAGGCTGAGGTTGCTGAGTTGGGAACCTCTCTCAGTAAGGTGCAGGAGGCCTTCATTGACCTGCAACAGCTGAAGGTTGAAAATGCACGCGGCGGCTCAGCATGCCACAGCATTCAGCAGAGTCTGCAAAACCGCTGGTGCACAGTCTTCTTCCCAATACCCCCCTTCTCTTCTTCTACTGCGGTCGACGCTGAGTGTCGCACGCGATGTTACAGCGACTAGAGAGTGCTGCCCGGGCTCTCAAGCGCGAAGTCCTGGCATTATACTACGCGGCAAATGTGCGGCATGGGCAAGATCTAGCGATGTAGATGTTCATCGCGTACCGTCTATCCATTGCCGCAGGACGCAAGAACAGCGTGGTACGCTAAAGCGATCCCATTCATTGTGAGCTCTTGCCCACGAGTAGTAGCCATGCAGGAACAGCAGCCCAGGCAGGCAGGCAGACATGTCATCTTATCCGGGGGAGCCCGGCACTGTGCTAGAGCCTAAGCCCGTGATCCCATGCCACTGTTGCCTTGGCTGGTGGGCAGCTCCTTTGCCCCCATGCCCTCAGCCCCATCTCCCAGCCGCCCGCCCTCACCTCTCACACCACACCCCTCACTCGCAGCCTTGCGCTATCTTTATGTCAGTCTGATTGGTGGCGGTGTTGTTGCTCCCAGGCGCTGTGCTACGCCCTGAGCCCTGTAGACCTCATCCCTGACTTCATCCCCATCCTGGGGCTGCTGGACGACCTGATCCTGCTGCCGGCCCTCATCTGGCTGGCTATACACCTCATCCCCCACGAGGTACTTGCTAAAACACCCCTGCAGCCTCCACAGCAGCAGGACCACCGTCAGTGGCAGCACGGACAGGACAGTCGCCCCCTTGCGGCAGCTGCACGACCAGCAGCAGTGCCAGCACTGGCAAATGACCAGGGCTCTCCAGCTGGACTTTTCTTGGAAGAGCATGAGTCCCTGCAGCCACTGCATCACCAGCACCAGAAGAGTTGCAGAACAGCATCACAACGCCAGCAGCAGCAGCAGTAGTGGGATCGCTGCCAGGGGCTGCAGGGTGACATCGTTCTGGCCTTACACTACGCGACGCCAGTAGCAGCAGCAGCAGCAGCAGTGGCAGCAGGATGACTGTTAGGGGTTGCGGGATGACATCGTCAGCAGCAGCAAAGGCGGGGCAGTTGTCGGCATCAGCAGTAGGTGTGTGTGCGTGTGTGCATGCAGTGCAGGTGATGCAAGATGCGAGGCGGAGGGCTGCAGAGGAGCCGGTGCGCCTGGCACCTAACTGGATGACAGCCTGCCTCATTGGCGCCGTATGGTGAGGGGCCATGACCTAGCCGTCCTGGGTGGGGGCGGGGCCGGGGCGGCGGTGGGTCTGGAGAGCAAGCGCCTGCTGGGTCAAGATTCCACTCCCAGGTGCCATTCAACCAGCCTGAGCCTGAGCCTGAGCCTGAGCCTGAGCCTGAAGGTCATGAACCCCAGGGCCAGTGGGGGCAGGGGCGGGGGCAGGGTCCGCCAGCAGGGGTGGGGTGTCCATGTCATGGACCCCTACCTAGGGGGTGTGGGCAGCCTGGGGGGCGGGAGGACTAGACCACATGCCCCTGACACGCTCTGGATAGCTCTGGTCTCCTTAAACCAGCCAGTCTTTCCCATCTGTGTCAGCCATGCTTCTGGCCTTATTGCCTCCCTCACTGCTGGCTTTACCCGCTGGTCCCCCTCTCTTGTTTTGTACTGTCACCTTTGCTTTCTAGGCTCTAGCCCTGACGCGGGTCACCTGTGGGAAACCTGCTGAGCCAGGGTGGTGAGGGCACATGTTGAGGGTGCGCCAGGCTGGCTTGCACTGTAGCAGGAGCTCATGCATGGGCACCCATAGATCTTGACCCCTGCTATGCAGCGATGCATGGGCACCCATGAATCTTGACCCCTGCCATGCGGAGATGCATGTGGCCATGTTTGCATGCGCTCATCCATGCACTGTGCTGCTGGTGTGGCCACAGGATTGCATCAGCGGAGCTGCTGCTGTACTGGACCATTGAACGGTTTGGTGGGTGGTTGCTGGCTATGGGCAAGAGGGAGGCAGTATCTATACCGGCAGTTAGAATGCACACCTGCAGCTATTGCAGCCGGCACCTGGGCAGCAGCATTCTGGTCCACCACTGAAGGCAGAGAAGGAAGTGCTGAGGCGTTATGGCAGCAACCCTGGCAGCAAGGGCTTGGCACCAGCTGCGGTTGCTTGTGTGACAGCATGTGGCTGCTAGTGTGACAACATGTGACGTGTGACGGCATGGCCAAATTTAACTGCCAGCACGCCTGCTGCGGCCACTATGTATGATGCGTCCTGCACTGTCGCAGCTCACAGGGTTGGGGGGCGTGAGCGCCAGTGTTGTTTTGCTAGCACAGCTGCCTGACCAGCTTGTCAGCCCTCAACACCATGCGCGCCATGCTGCCTTGTTCAGTTACATAAGGTTACCCATGCAATGATCAGGCAGCCTTGGGCACACGGCACAGTGCGTATGCAGCAGGGTCATTGCCAGGCATTGCTGCCACATCATTTCACACTCCTGTTTTGGCCACATGAGACGGCTGTCACCATGGTCACTCACAGTTTGGAGGCATGCAAGCTGTAGCTGGGAAAGGCCCCTCTCCTGCCGCCCTCGTCCTTTGATGAATGTCCATCAGTTGGGGCGCTTTCTGCCTGCCTTTCTTCATCCATCTATTGGTGGCACTCTTGAGGCACGGGACTGTACTTCTTTCTTTCTTTTGCTCTTTCGCTCTTTCGCTCTTTCCATTTTTAGTCTTTCTCTCTTTCTCTCTTTCTTTCTTACTTACCGTACTATCTATTTCGATTCGCGAGGCCCCGAAAAATAAAATTAAATACTCGTTCCCGACCCAAAAACAAAATTGTTTACTTTTTCCCGAGGCAAAGTTAGCAGGAAAACAGAATTTTGAGGATGTGGATGTGCTTATAAATATTCTAGACAGCCATCCCTTGCATAACATGGCAATCCGCCATGGTTTAAACACTTCTTGCACAGGTCACCATGTCATGCTTCCCGGTCACCAAGTCAAAGCCATTATGGAAGGGTAGTGTCACCGTGTACCAAGTCACCAAGTCTTGACTTTGCACTAGATAGGGCACTGAACCTCCCTCATGAAGTCATGGTGCTCCTGTGGCTGCTTGCAGTGCCGGCATATCTCTGCATCTTCCTCTGAACACTCAAACTTTTGTGCCCTTGCAGTCACCCATGCCGCAGCTTTGGCCAAGGCAAAGACCCAGTATCTGACTTGGTGCGGCCAGCCACCCGAGCTGCTGCCCCGGTTTGGCCAGCCACCCCAGATGCTGACCTGGTGCGGCCAGCCACCCCGGCTGCTGCCCTGGCCTTGCCAACCACCCCAACAGCTGACTTCTTGTAGCCAGCCACCCCGGCTGCTAACTTGCTACCTACCCACCCCTTGCTGCTGGCACTGCCATCATCGTTGCTGCCGTCGTCGCCGCTACTGTTGCCGGCGCTGCTTGTGTTAGCGCTGCTGCTGTTGGCGCTGCTGCTAGTGTTGCACACCAACCGTGCCTGCTTGCGTGTGGGAGTGGGCGTGGCTTGTCCTGTTGGGGCTGGCTTAGGCTTGTACTTGGAGCCCACTGGCCTGCCACGTTTGCGAGGGAGGGGGAGGAGGAGGAGGCGTGTTTGGCGACGCGGCTGGGTCGCGGGCTAGCTCGAGCCCAATGCTAAACAGCTTGCGAGGCCTGCCCGGCCCACGCTTCGCGACAGCCGCATATACACGATCGAGAGCCCTTCGATGGAGCATTTCATCATGTTGGTCAACCTGGCGTATCAAATTCTCGGCTGCGTCATCGGCACTGATGCCACGGACCACGAAGCGATCCATCGCAGCATCATTTACGCAGGTCAAATAATTGTTTGACCACTTCGCAATTTTGTAAAAAAACACATTGTTTACTCGTTCGCGACTTCGCGAGGCTAAAAAAACAATTCGCGGACGCGCAGCGAAAGAGAGAGTACGGTACTTACTTTCTTACTTTCTTTCTTTCTTTCTTTCTTTCTTTCTTTCTTTCTTTCTTTCTCTCTTTCTCTCTCTTTCTTCTCTCTTCCTTCCTTCCTTCCTTCCTATTTCCCTTTCCAAGCTGCATTTAGAAATATTGTGCCATGCTGCCACGAGACATACAGCACCCTCCACCAAGCCATGCACCCTGCACGTCCAGTACTCGCTGCGTTGGAAATTCTGTACCATGCGCTCCACGCATGCGTCAACAACAGAGTCTTGCAGGGATTTTTGCCATGTTGCCAACCTTGCCTGCTCAGGCTCAGAGGAGCTTAAAGACGACCGGCTTCCGGTGCTGCTGTTGACCTCGGCCTTCTTCGCCCTCTTCTTCTGCCTGTGGCTGTCGTCAGCAATACAGCACGAGGCTGCCAAGGCGTTGAAGCATCCCACCGGGACAGCGCATGCCGCGAACAATGGCCAGCCCGGAGGTCGGCAGGAAGATGGCCTTGGCACGGATGTCCAGCAACCACTCTTGGCGTCTGAGGTGTAGCTTAGGGGCGAAGCCCGCTGTGGTACGCTGCCACGGTGGCAGATCCTTCCTTCTTACTGCGACGCAGGTGCAGGAGTGCGGGAGGTGCAATGTTCAGAACTGACAATGAAGGTTCACAAATCATCATCATCGATTGCGTAAGATGCGTGGCTGGAGCAAGTGGGGATGGGTATAACCCAGCGATGGCCCTAGTGTGGTGCAAGGGATTCATGCAACGGGTCTTTTTCTTCTGTACATACGTCCCCCTTGCCTCCATCCACCACTTTGTTCATGACATCATATCACCGGCTGCGGCCTGAATTGAACTGCTGCAAGCCTCTGTTGAGCGTCGGCTTGGCAGGCGCTACAACCCAGATCTCTATAACCCCCACCCTTCCACACACACCTCCACGTGGTGCAGCCCCCCTCCTCCCTTGACCCCCACGTCCCCCTGCCCAGCCAGCCAGCATGGGCCGGAGCTGTGAGGGTGATTTTCACTGTGACTCTTCTGATTAAATAATTCAAGTTCAGTGTTACAGCCAGGCGCCCATGAGCACAGCACATAGCCAGTCACAGCATCATACACCAGTATACAAGGGAGTTCTCGGCCGTCCTGAGCCTGCTTGACATTTTGTTCACCATTTGCCTCACGCACAGCGCAAGGCCTGGGTGCTATGTCGTCGCCATTGCATAGCATTAGCTCATCATTAGTAGGGTCATGCAACGCCCCCGGACCGCCGGACTTCTGGGCTGAGCTCGTGAGTGAAAAGGAACCGGCTCACGGGTCTTGCATTACAGCAGCAGGGGCAAACACAAGTTAAAAACTCTAAACTTCAAACTCCAACCAAAAACCCAGAAACCTGTCCTTAGAACCTAGATAGGGGCTTTAACTGCTTCCCACGACAGTGAGGTGGCATACTCGTTCAACTCAGCACTGCCAGCTGAGCTCTACGACTAAGGAGCAAGAGGGATGCCAGAAAGACCAAAGCCGCGAAGGGTGCAGCTGCTGATGCTGTGGGTATGCCAACCCCTTGTCCCACACTAGGGCCTCCATTTGAGTCCGTCCACTAGGGATCACTAGCGGGACCACTCAAACCTTGGCTTTGGGGCTGTGTAGAGCATACCCAATGCACATGGACAAGGTGCATGAGTGTCTACCACCTACACTATTGCCTAACCGCGAGGGCTATAGTGTAGATTTGGCATGGCCTGCGTGTACTAAATGTAAGCTGATAACAGCTTAAGAAGAGGGCACACACTACTGTGCCTCAGCAAGCTGCTGCTGCTGCTGGGCCTTGGGTAGGCGGGTCTCGCAGCCGCTTGTAGCCCAGGCCAGGGTACTCCTTGCCCTTGGCTGGCAGCGCTATCTGCTCTGGCACAGCTCCAGCGGCCGCCACCTGCTCTCCCCATTGCGCTGCATATTCAATGCTGCATTGCAGTCCCTGTCCAGCCACCTGCCTGGCTGTGGTTCCGGCGCGCTTGGTTGGCTGGGGAGTGCTGGGCCCTGGCTCTGAGGCTGCTGCCGGTGTGGCTTCCTGGCTGCTGCATGGGGCCTGTGGGGTTTTGCGGGGGGCCGCTACAGGGCCCCGCACTGGCTGGTCACGCTGCTGGCTCGTGGCTGGGCGCAGCAGGCGCTGTTCCACCTGCCCTGCTGGGGGCTTCCAGTCTGCACGCCTGGTAAGCTGCTCATGGTTCAGCTCCTCCCCACAGGGTTGTTGGCCATTCACTGCTGAGCTGACCCGGGTAGTGCGGTGCTTATCCACAAGTACGACCCTGCTCCGCAGCTGGTCTGTGCCCCTGGGCCTGCACACCACCTTGCAGCAGGCCTGCAGCACCGCATCAGCACCCCACCCTCCCCTGGTGCCGATGCCAGCTGCTTCAAAGAAGACCACCAGCTGCTTGGGGCGCTGGTGGCGTTCTATGGACACCTCCGCCATGTCCTCCCCCAACTGCAGCCATGCACACAAGGCACACACGGTGGCTGACGTGGTGGCACCAGATTAGGCATGGGACAGTCAACTACTCTTTCATTTCATGCCCAACCCACCACCTCTCAGTCCCTTACCCTCCCTCCCACCCACCCACCCTCACCTTCTTAAAGAAATGCTCCAGCGCCCGGTCCTGGGGTCTGTACAGCCTCATCCACTGTCGTGCCCTTCTGGGGTCTAGATACACCTCCCACACCGCAACCCAGGTGGCCTGGGTGACGGTGATGTGCTTCAGGTTGGCCTCCAGGGAGGTGCCGGCTGAGCTGGCTGCTGCCAGGTGCTGGAGGTGGGGCTGGAATGGTGCCAGCCACCGCTGGGTGCTGCGGCGGGCATTGTTCAGGCCACTGGGCTGCCGCACCTGACCCTGCTACCAACCTGCCTGTCTCCTGGTCCCGTGGGGCTGCGCTGACTGCCTGGGTGTCGCCAGGGTCGATGCCCACCCCAATCTGTGTGGCTGGGTCAAACACGAACTCACGCTGCTCAGCTATACCCTTGCCGATGTGGGGAAGTCCCACCGCATGGGCTGCTGCTGCTGCTGCTGCACTTGGGCTGTTGTTGCTGCTGCCAGGTGCTGGGGGTGGGGCAGGAGGAGGGGTGAGGGGGCGTGTGTAGTGCACATACACGCTGACACCGTCTGCCTCCAACGTCCTCTCAAACTGAAACCCCTTATCGGCTAGCTTGCCTGTACTGAACCGCCTGTCCCAGTGCTTGCTGAGGGCTGGCTCTGTGGTGAAGGCTCTGTGGTGAGACCCAGCTGCTTGCACACGCCATGCAGCATCCTACTGCCTAGGTTGATGAAGTGTAGCCCTACCCTGGCCATGGGGGTGAGGGTAAAGGGGGGTGGGCAGGTCAGGGTCCTAAGACCTCTCCTACGCCCACCACGCTTTGGCTGCCCTTGCACAGTGGGGTGGGGGGCTGCTGCCACTGCTCTAGACACCTGCACACATGCACCGCATGGCGCACTCGGTAGGGCAGGGGCAGTGAGTCCAGCAGGGAACCTTGCTGCTTGGCAGCCTCCTTCTTCAGGTCAGCCACATGCTCCTTGTCCAGGTCGGTGGCCTGCAGCTCCGGGCTGCCAGCATTGAGGCACGCCAGCTTGATATATATCTGAGCCTCCTCCCCGCTCCAGCCTAGCCGGGCCCTGGCTGCCTTGGCGTACAGCTTGACAAAGCGCTCTGCATGTGTGTGATCCGAGCTTGCATTGCAGGAATGACTAGCCAACTCCGGCCGCCTAAACCGTGATCCCTCCCACCCCTCACCCCCCTACCCCCTCCCATGTAGTAGATAATTGGCGGTCCGAGAGCATTATGCGAAAATAATGGCCGAGGCCGAGGTGGCGCGGACATACATGCCGAGGCGTAGCCGAGGGATGTATGGTAGCAGAGCCGAGGACGAGACCATTATTTCGCATAGTGCGCGAGGTCAAGGCGGTTATCTAGTATATTTGAGGTTCCCCAATCTCGTAACCGCCCCCCCTCCCCCGTTGACCAACACCATATCTCCCGTTGACCAACGCTATCACCAACCCTCTTCAACACAGCCGCTCTATAAACGCTTCCCGACACTGATTGCGAAAATCGTACTTTGCCGCTCGACAATTATCAATTGCCGCTCGACCATTATCAAAAGTGCACTTTGCCGCTCGACCATTATGCGTTGCCGCTCGACCATTATGCTTTGCCGCTCGACCATTATGCTTTGCCGGTCGACACATATCGACTGCCTCAACTAGCCTATAACCTCATCCCTCTCCTAAGCGGCTTCCTCCGACCTGAAAAACGACGAAAGACGTAGCTTCTAGTCAACATGCCAGCCTGGCACTTATAAGTAGACATGCCAGCCTGGCAATATGTTCGATAAGCTATCGCGTAGCGTCGCATTGGCTACGTTGAGGTTGCATCGGTAGCGGAAGGAAGTTGTTTTTGAATAACTCGCGACTTGCAAGTTGCGACGTGCAAGCCATACATGCAACTAGCACACTCGCGACTTGCGCTTCACTTGCGGAACACGCGGGTCTGGCCGCTAGCACTTTGCGGCCTTGGTAAACTGACCCGAGTTATGGAAAAATATTGACGCCTATATTTTTCCCTATACCTCAAATATACCCTGCATAGCCCGGGCGGGGCGGGGCGGGGCGGGGCGGGGCGGGGCGGGGCGGGGCGGGGCGGGGCGGGGCGGGGCGGGGCGGGGCGGGGCGGGGCGGGGCGGGGCGGGGCGGGGCGGGGCGGGGCGGGGCGGGGCGGGGCGGGGCGGGGCGGGGCGGGGCGGCACAACCCCCTGGCAGCTGCCAGGCAGCTTCCAGAGGCCTTCAAGGAAGTAGGCCCCCAAGCAATGGGTGATTGCATTACCAGCTGGCTTGACCCTGGCCTGGCCAGGCCTGGCCTATCCACTACATGTGGCCCCTCACTGCACGCTGCCCTCACACCTGGCCAGGTGTGGACTGAGGCCCGCAATCGCTGGTACATGTCCATCAGCCTGCCGGCCTTCAAGGAGGAGTACGCCAACGCTGACGCCAAGCTGCAGCACGCTGAGGCAAACATGCGCAGCCTGTTAGGTCAGGCCTGCCTGCTGCCCCTCTCACTCTCACTCTCATTCACTCACTCTCACTCTCGCTCTCACTCTCGCTCTCTCACTCTTACTCTTACTCTCCTCACCGCTGTTGGCGGTGGGCAGTCATAGCCCCTCCCCACCCTTCTCCCTTCTTGCCCCTGCTGGGAAGCAGGCAAGGGAACGTGACCGGGACCCAGGCGTCCAGCTGCATGGCAGGGTCGTCAGGGGGGCAACTAGGGTTGAGCAGCCGCCCCAGGGGCCCAGCGGACTGCCGCCACCCTGCCCTGACTCGTGCGAGTGCGGGGCCGAAGGCGGGGCTGGAGCAGATCAAAGGTGGCAGATGGCAGCCTAGGGCTCAGCCAGCTTACCCCTCCACGAACCGCAAGCGCTGCCCAGTGGCCACAGCGTCATAGGGCGGGTTCCCTGTCAACTGCTTGCTGCTTGGCTTGCATGCATGGGGTGGAGCAGGCCGGCTGGACTCGTACGCCGCCAAGGGCATGGAGGGCATCATGGAGCTGGCTGGGCAGCTAGTGGAGCCACAGGTCAGTCCATGCAAGCCATGCAAGCCATGCAAGCCATGTAGCCATGTGGATTTGACCCTGGTCAAAGTGAGCAAACCGAGGCAGCGCTACTGAAGACTGGCTCAGGCTCCATTTCAGAGTCACCGTCTGACTCAAAGTCAGAGTCACTGTCAGGCTCTGGCTCAGATCCACAGTCCCAGTCAACAGTTGCTGGCTCGGCACGTGGGGGTAGGGGGGTAGGGGCACGTGGGGGTAGGTGGGCTGCACCAGGTGCCGGGGGTGGCTGCACGGCTGGAGGTGTGGGGGCGATGCGGTACCCCGGGGAGTTCGGAGCACAAAGAATGAGGCGGTGACGCGGAGCTTGGAGTGGACCTCAGCCCGCTTCCGCCAGAATCTTCCTCTTCGTCTTCTTGCAGCCCCGGAGCACAGCGCCACCCGGAACTTTAATGACTCTCAAGCAAGCACAATCATCACTTTGACAGGCAAAGGCACAGTGCGGGGACACAAACAATGCGGGGACGCACGAGGCGGGGGCGGCCCTTTACCTGGCGCCGCTTCGTTTTCCACCCTTCCCTTCGATCCTGTTGTTTCCCTTAAGGCGAGCGAGACGCTGCGATGGGAATCAACAGAAGCGACGGGTAATCACACAGCGCGTGACTCACGCAGCTCACAGTCGGCTAGGGACACGCACCTTTTGATTTCTTAGACGGACCCTGCTATTGCTTAGCGGTGCCCTTCCGCTTTTTCCGAGATAGTGCGCAATGTGCTTTGAGACGTCTGTAGCTTTCTCTAGCACCTTGAGCTTCCCCGGAGATTCATGGATCTCACTTCCGCTTCTTCTTAGCCATCACGCGATGCGCAGTGCGATGGGCGGTAGCCTTTTCAAGCAACTTGGGTTTTCCGGGAGATTTATGGAGGGTCACACGTTAGTTCTGGACATGCGCCCTGCTCAACCACGGACTCAGTTGCCTGCTTCGTCACCTTCCAGCCGCATCTCACAGTCCACTGCCACGCATGATGCCAACCCCGCCAGCCCCTCACGCTATAGGTGTGGTTGCTCTTCCTGCTGCTAGTGGGCTGCACATTACACACTAACATTTGTGTCACAGCCATAGCAGTCGATCCGAGCATTTGACCACAACCGTGCGAGGTTTCATTCAAACCTCCAGGCAGCACAGTTGCACAGAATACTTCATTGGAGGCTACACATTCCTAGCTACCGAGGTGCCCTGCAGCCGGCCTGCAAGCTTTTATTCTCTACCAACCAAAATTCAAGCTTCTCCTGCGACATGGGGCAGCAGTACTGCTACTATGCGACCCTGCAAGATGTTCGATGTACATGTGCAGCTGCGCGACATGGTCGCAAGGGTGATGTAGCCACTAGTAGACTTGCGATACACCCCCTACCACCCTCAAGGTCCTGCCCACTTGCCCAAGTGGGCTATGCCCCTGCCCCACTCCCTTACCCCCTCCTTCACACGTCTCCTAACCTTGCTGACCTGGTCTGGCCTGCCCTGGCCCACCCATACAACGATCAGCTGTCGATCGCTCGCAGCCCATCACCTGTGCCATTCCACCCTCACGACCCAGGGCTGAAGCCCACACCCTATGACCCACACTCCATTATGGCAACGCGAGGGAACGATGACCCTGCCCTTGCATGCCATGCCTATGTGTGCTTGCACGCTAGATGGTCAATGCCTACCTTGAACTACCTTGCCTACCATACCAGCTGCCACCATGCATAGCTCCCCCAACTGCTCACTGTGCCTTCAGCTTCTTCACCTGTCTGGCAGCAAAGGATGCACGGTGCCGCAGGTCCATGACCACACCAATCACGCAGCTGACCCCCACCACCAGCAGAGAGCGCAGCCAGGGGCGGGCCACACCCAAGGAGGCGTTCAGGGTGACGGCAGCGCAGTAGGTGCAGGCCAGCTGGAACAGCATGGGGCCAAGGGTCAGCTGCAGGCAGGAGGCAGGCAGACAGCTCAGTGAAGATTGCATCACCTCATCTTCACAACTGTATTAGGCTTTGTGATTGTCCCTGTCGTAGAGAGGGGTTAGGCCGGGTTGCTACACCTGCTGTCACCCACACTGCCTGCCCCTGCCTCAGTCCCACCTGCTGACCCAGGATGATGATGCCCTCCAGCCAGTAGTCCACCCCCTGCTGGGCTGAGAACACAGTGCCGGCTGGCCAGCGCAACACGCCCAGTGCACTCAGCACCACCATGGCGGCCCGCACCACTGTGCAGCCCAGGCCTGCCAGCTGCAGCCGCCCGTGGTTGCTCACCCGCAGCAGCTGCAGGGGCAGGCAGTGTGGCAGGCAGTGTGGCAGAGCGGAGATTGCCTTTTGTTCCCCAACATCATGAGCCACACAGTGCAGTGGGCTTGCCTGCAGGTGAGGCGTGATGTAGGCGGCGTAGTAGCAGCAGTCGTACAGGAAGCAGCCCGCAGCCCAGGACTTGGGCAGGGTGACGGCGATGATGAGCACCATGAGCAGCAGGGCCACACGCAGGGGAGCGCTGGCACGCCCCGCCAGCCAGGCCCTGTACCTGGCCTCCAGGCCAGGCTCTGGGAAGCCCCACACCAGCTGGTGCAGGGCAGCATGCCCAGCAGACCAGGCAGGCTGCAGCCATACGCCCTGGGCTGGGAAGGTGGGGAACAGCGTCACCAGCAGTGTCGCAGAGCTGGAGCTGGAGCTGGTGCCTGAGCTCAAGCTGCTCTGCCCAGCAGGTTTTGCCTGGAGGGGTGCAGTGGTGCCTGACCCTGACCCAGCCTGTGCCCTGACACCCGCTGACCCTGCCTCTGCCCCTGCCATTGTGTCTGCTGCTGTCACACCGCTGGCTCCTGCGCCTGCACCCCTCCCTGCCTGTGCCTCCACCTCCAGCCCACTGACCAGCCCTTGCTCCCGCTCCTGCTCGCTCACAAGTGCCGCCACGAGGCCCGGGTGCAGTGCATGTATTGAGGGCAGCACCTGCCTAGTGCCCTGCTCCAGCCACCCCAGCAGGGCAGGGCACGCTTCCGCCTGGGCAAATGCTGCCATGTCTGCCACCACACACAGCATCAGGTGGCAGTAGGAAGGATTGAGGGCGTTCAGCCTGGCTGACCCAGCACAAGTGTTGCCCCAGTCAGGGTTAGAAGGCATGCCAGCCTGACCCCAGGGAGGTGGGGCTGGGCTGGGTGTCACCCTGTCATGAGCAGTGGGAGGGAGGGAGGCTGGCAGCACAGGGTGCCGGGTGCAGCTCTGCCTGTCCTCCACTGTGATGGCCAGGGCCTGGGTCCAGTCCAGCCAGGCGCCCAGGTCTTGCAGCAGGGCAGCGGTGCCAGCGCCATCCGCAGCTAGGGTGACGCCAGCAGCCCTCTGCAGCCAACAGGCAGCCACCACAGGTGAGTAAGGTGAGAGCAGAGGGAGAAACCTTTGGCTCTGTCTGGAAGGACCTGTTCTAATGTAGCAGCTCAGTGCTTTCAGGCAATGGAGGGCAGGGCGGCACGTACTGATGCACCATTGCAAGACTCGACTGCTCAAGGTATCCACTCCTGGCTCCCTGCCCCTGCACACTGCCCCGCACCTCTGCTGCTGTGGTCACGCCCAACAGCTCGTCCAGCAGGCTGCGCTCAAGGGCTTCTTGCTCTGCCACAGCCCCAGCCAAGGCTCCAGGGCAGGAGGCTGGCTGGGCCTCAGGCAGGGCAGCGGCAGTGCTGGCAGCAGTTGCGGCAGGGATCAGCAGCAAGGGGGCCTGGCTGACCAGGGATGGCACGGTGGCTGGGCTGGGTGCTGCACTGCTGCTGCCACTGCTGACCCTGCTGCCACCAGCGATGGTGCTGTTGGCCAGGTTTGTGGCTGGTGGGATGAGGGGCACCTCCTGCCACAGCTCCAGCATCACCAGGCAGCCTGCTGGTAGAGGGCAAGGGGGCAAGTGGAGGCGCACCTGGAGAAGACAAGGAAAACCAGCAGCAGCAGCAGCAGCAGCAGCAGCAGCAGCAGCAGCAGCAGCAGCAGCAGCAGCAGCAGCAGCAGCAGCAGCAGCAGCAGCAGCAGCAGCAGCAGCAGCAGCAGCAGCAGCAGCAGCAGCAGCAGCAGCAGCAGCAGCAGCAGCAGCAGCAGCAGCAGCAGCAGCAGCAGCAGCAGCAGCAGCAGCAGCAGCAGCAGCAGCAGCAGCAGCAGCAGCAGCAGCAGCAGCAGCAGCAGCAGCAGCAGCAGCAGCAGCAGCAGCAGCAGCAGCAGCAGCAGCAGCAGCAGCAGCAGCAGCAGCAGCAGCAGCAGCAGCAGCAGCAGCAGCAGCAGCAGCAGCAGCAGCAGCAGCAGCAGCAGCAGCAGCAGCAGCAGCAGCAGCAGCAGCAGCAGCAGCAGCAGCAGCAGCAGCAGCAGCAGCAGCAGCAGCAGCAGCAGCAGCAGCAGCAGCAGCAGCAGCAGCAGCAGCAGCAGCAGCAGCAGCAGCAGCAGCAGCAGCAGCAGCAGCAGCAGCAGCAGCAGCAGCAGCAGCAGCAGCAGCAGCAGCAGCAGCAGCAGTTGTAGCAGCGTGCTCATCATGAGTTCCAGGTAGGTAGTTGGGCCCTCCAGTGACCCCCCAGCAGCTGTCAGACCCTGTGCATGTGGTAGTAGGTGGGTGGGTGGCTCCTCGTCTACACCAGGGTGGTGGTGATAGGGTGGGGCAAGGCCAGGCTACAGCTAAGGCTACAGCTACACCCACCTCTGCTCCAGCCCAGCTGCGGGGTGAGCTGCATGAGCCCATCAGGGGAGGGGTTGCCCTCACCTCAGCCCACCATGCCCTGACGGCCTCAGCCTGCCCCTGTCTGCCCAGCCTACCTTGATGGCCTTGCCGCATGGCGCAGCTCCTGTGGTGCATGCATCCACCCCTGTCCACATGCTGGGCCCTGCTGCTGCCTCTGATCCGCCCTCCGCTGCTGCCTCCGCTGCTGCTGTCTCCACAGCCTCTTCCACAGCCTCCTCCGCAGCCAGAGCCAAACCAGAGCTCAGGCGGGCTTCAATCCGCCAGCCAGGTGGCAGTGAGGGCCAGCTGCTCCCAGCAGCGACCTGCACACCCTGCTGCTGCTGCTGCTTCCGTGGCATGTCATGCACCAGCACCTGGACCACCATGGTCATCCCTGCCGCCCCTGGTGGGGTCAGCAGGTCAGGCTGGGGCTGAGGCAGGCTCATCACACAGGGCCAGGCGGCCAGTGTGGCAGCTGCCTGCTCCTCACGCACGGCCTGAGCACCCTCTGCTGCAAAGGGGGAGGGGGAAGGAGTGGTGCAGATGAAAGGCTCTGCGATGGCTGCAATGGGAATGGGGGAGGGCGTGGTGACCGAGTCGTAGGGGTGGGCAGCAGACATGGTAGCTGCTGATAGACAATCAGGCTGTTGGTCAGGGTAGGGGAGGCTGCTGCTGGCCTCATGCCTGGGCGGAGGTGGGCTGCTGCTGCTGTGATCTGGCGCCGTGGAGTTTGTTGTCATTGAGGAGCGGCATGAAGGGGTGAGAGGCAGGGGAGTCGAACCCCAGACCTGCTGGTCCCTGTCCCACTGGAAGTGTGTCAGTGACTGGTGGCACTGCAAGGGGTAGCAGGTAAAGCAAACATCACCATGAGCAGGGGCCAGAGGCCTAATAAGGCAACGGACATGCAGGGTGACGGCTGGGCAAGCAGTCAAGCCTGTACCATTGTCAGTGTCAATGGTGTGCATGCAGCATGGTAGTCAATGTGTTGTGAGGTCCGCCCATTTCCAGGGAAGCTAGCCAGTCCATTGTGCAGCCTGCTAGTGGTTTAAGTGCAAGCCAAGCCATCGATGCAGGCCCTCCACCTCCATGCAGCACCCCACCTCCCTCTTCCAGCCCCCCTGCTCACCTGGGCAGTGATCTGCAGTGGCAGCTCATCCCCCTGGCCACCCGCCTCTCGCCCCTGCTGCCCCTGCAATGCCTGCAGCTGCTCAGCCCCCAGCAGCGCCTGCACCCAGCGCTGCACATTGCTGGCGCCAAGGGGCAGGGCCAACTGACCCTCCTGCCCACAGCCTCTCGCCTGCTCACCAGCTCCCCTCAGCCCCTCTCCCCTTTCCCCCTGCTGCCCGCCTAGCTGCTGGGAAGAGGGCCTGGACACATCAGTGTTGGCAGGGGCGGTAGGAGGGGAGGAGGGGGCAGAGGTGTCAGTCAGCATCAGCCCTGGCCCCGACAGCCAGGTCAGGAGGGGGCTGCCCAGCAGGCTGTCCTGCTGCGACCCCCCTGCTGGGGGCGTGAGCTGGCACAGGGAGATGACCACCAGGGTGCAGCCTGGGCGCACGCAGACTGAGGCCAGCAGCACCGCGTCACAGGCCAGCAAGGGCTTGGCGCTGGAGGTGATGAACTTGCTGCGGGCGCTGCAGGCAACGAGGCAAGGGCGGAGGCTGCCTGGGGTGGCTGGTCAGGGGTGCAGGTCAGGCAGTGGGCAGATGGGAGAGGTGCAGGTGGCAGGTCAGGGCAGGAAGTGCAGGCTGCATGCAGGTGAGGTGGTGAGGCAGGGGTGCGGGTGGTCAGGCACACCTGGGGTCCTCCAGGATGCGCGCCAGGTGCTCTGGGACGTCACCACACAGCTGCTCCGGGTGCTGCTGGTGCAGCTTCAGGGTGACCTGGGCAGCCGGGCAGGGAGGCAGGCCAGATGGCACCAGGGGGTGAGTGCAGACAATCGCGGGAGTCAAGGCAAGGCAGGCAGGCAGGTGAGCAGACACGCAGAGTCAGCAGGCAGGTGGGCAGGCAGGGGCTGGCCGGTCAAGGACCTACAAATCCCACCCCACACCACCCGACACCCCTTCGGCCTCAGCCCTGCGCACCTGCGTCAGCTTGTGCCGGCTCTGGTACTGCGGCAGGGCGCGCCGCACGAGGGCTGTGGCGTTTGCAACAGAGGCCAGCACAGCGGCCTGGACCGGGTACTCAGGCCTGGCCCCGCAACCAGCCTCCTGCTGCACAGCCTGGCGGGCTTGCTGCTGCCACTGGTGCTGCTCCTGCTGCTGCTGACTATAATACTCCTGCTGCAGCCGCTGCCTTAACTGTTGCGCCTCCACCTGCTGCTGCTGCTGTTGCCCACATCTGCCACCACTGCCGTCCAATGTGGGGAGGCTGAGTGCTGGCAGTGCAGGAACAGGGACCCAAGCAAGGGGTAGCTGGCAAGTTGGTGATGCACATGCAACTGCCTTCCCGTGACCATAGGCCATGGGAGCCCCAACTGCTGCCAGGGCATTGGTGACAGTATGGTGGGTGGTGCCCACCCTGGGTGGTGCTGCACTGCCCTCCTCCCCCTCAGGGGTGGCTATTGTGCCCACCCCATGCACTGGCCGCCCCACTTTGCCAGTACCAACTGCTGCCTGAATGCTGCTGGAGCATGGGCTGTGGGCAGGTGGGTGGGAGGGGGAGGCGGTCAGCACCCGAGATGAGTGACTTGTTCCTAGTGGTGTCAATGCAGGTCTTGGCTTGGCTGGCTTGCAGCCAGTGGCGGCGGGGCATGGGCTGGCCCGTTGATAGTACAAGTAGGGCAGGAAGGGGCCAAGCATGACCACCGATGCCAAAAATGTGAGAAAGGGGGCGGAGTAGTGCACGCCGTGGCTGTCCAATACAAGCCACAAGCATAACAACCCAACGAAATTGTTGGTGGTGACCACCAGTGATGGCAATATGCCCAGGGCCACCATCTGAAGGCAGGAGGAACAGGAGGCACCCAAGGCAGCAGGCGGCGCGCAGCGGTTAGGCAGGCAAACAATTGATGATGCCCAGCCAGGTGTGGCTGGCTGAGGTTCCCTGGCTCATGCTCCCCTACGTGGACCAGCAACACGGTGCTCTGAACGTGACCTACGGCCTCGGATGACATAAGCCACCCAATGCAATGTGCGCTGACATCCAGGCGGGAATGCTGCCAGCTCTGGGTTTGACGTCACACGAACATAGCAGCTATTAGGTGAAAGGACACTGGTGCCTGCTGTCCTATAAAATGTCCCTAATGTTGTCATGTCACTGTGTCGAATGGCATGCCACCAAAGACCTTCATATTGTTGAGCTCAGGGGCAGATGCCTAAGCTCAAGTTGGTTCATAGGTATGAACAGGGTTATAGAAGCGTTAGCACAGCTCGCACCTGCATTCCAACGTTCATCAGATAGCATATGCGGCATAAGCGTCAGGGAAGTGAAGCTCTCAAGCGTCTCCCGCGCCATTGGGAAAACACCGGGCCGCAGCCACATCATAATGAGAGTCTGTTGAACAGCAGAGGCCAGCAAATGTCAGACACTACAATATTTTGCGCACCACAAAAACAGCCCCCACCGCATTGAACAGAGCCCAAGCCAAGGTTGTGCACAGCGCCACGCTATGGGGCTGGAATCCGAGGAGTTGACCGCATGCCCCGGCGAGGAGGTGAGCCGCTGAAGTGGAGATCGCTGCCCGAGTAGCTGTGTTTTGGCTCTTGACGTACACGGCAACAAGAGCGCAGACTCCTAGAACCCCGTTCAGATTTCTGACGCACCCTGCGTACTGAGCTAGAAGAGCGGCTCGATAGTGGCGGTGCGGCCAATGCACCATTGTCAGTCACAATGCGTCCACGTAGGCTACGATACATAAACATCCCCTCGAACTTTCACTGACTTTCAGAACACTACCCGCCATGTCCACATCGGCGGAAAAAGTATCACCCTCTTGCCTACTTAGTCGTAGAGCTCAGCTAGCAGAGCTGAGTTGAACAAGTATGCACCTCAGGGAGCGTCCGGACCCGAGTAAGCGTTCCATGTCACATTGTTAAGTTACAGGCCGTCAGCCAGTGATAGCAGGTGAACATGATAGCCTGCTAGCTGCTCGGCTCGCCTGTGGTGAGCAATGTACTCCCCGCCGCACTGGTCGCAACTGCTCCCGCGACCTAGAAGGCATACATGTCTTCCTGGAGTCAGACGGGCCAGGCGGCAAGCTGCATCATAATGGCACGAACCGCAGTCGCAAGCCATCTGGCAGCAGACACCGACTGAAAGGCAGAACCGCAGAATGTTCACCAAAGCAGGCAGGACATGCAAGCACATGGCTCAGATTTGGCAAGCAGATGTATGTACTGCCGGGTATAATGCCGGGTTGGGCTCAGGTGTTCCCAACTGTTCGCAAATGACAGGAAACTCGACCCCTGGTACAGTAGCGACGGCATTGTGGCTGTGCCAGTGCAAGCGGTGCCCGCCAAACAACCAGGCTGAGCTGAGCGTCGCGAACATGTAGCCAGCAGGCTGCCAGGCACAAATGCAAGCTTGAAGGTGCACCCAGCATCTCCAGAATAGCGCAGCCCAGAGCCAAGTTTAGGCCCGCTGCACAGCGAGAGGATCAAAGGGAGTGCAGTCAAATGCCTGAGGGCGTTCAGCGGAGCATGTCAGGCAGCAGCGATCGGACTCTGCCTCGTCATCGCTTAGCAGCTGCCCTACAACGAGCATGCGACAATGTCGACCGCCAAGCAGTCGAATCCAGCTGCAAGCGGTTGCGGAAATGTGTACACAGAGCCCACCGCCTACCCATACCTGGAGGGCAACTGCTCGACGAGCTCGACTCATTTTGAGGTCACAGCAGGCAACCTTACAAGGTTAAGCTCCGCTAGAACAGCGTTAGCGAAGGCTGAGATACTCAGCTGAGCCAAACACTGCCCTTAGGTCTGTGACCCCCAACTCCCTTAGCCGATGCTCAAGGCCAGCAGCCAATGCAAGTCAGATACAGCAGCGAGGCACGCACCGACCATGACCTGCCCAGTTTCCTGACTCGGCTGCCTGCTACAGAGCCTTCCACCACCTCCACCTACCAGTCGCACATCCACCTCGCCGTCCGCAAAGTTCCATAGCTCAACAGCCCAGCCCAGCACAGTGGTGCTCTGTGAGGGCGTGGGCTGGGAGGCGGCCTGGGCTAGGAGGGGGTGGGCATGTGGGGAGGGGGCGAGGGGAAGGGCTGGGAGGTGGTGGTCACCGGCTCAATGCAGCCGCTCAGGCTCCTAGCAATGCCATAGGTAAAGGGGGGAGCCGCAGGCATGGTCGAGTCGTTGCATGCCGTGGCACTTGAACCCAGCACCATAGAATGATGCATGCTTGTAACTTTGAAGCTGTCAAACTGAACGAGGCCTGGCCTGTTTGTTAGCTGCGGTATTAGAGTTGTCAACAGACGTGGGCGCGCAATGGGTAAGCCCGAACAAAGATTTCGTAGCCATTTTCTTGTGATGCAGCGGGTGCAACACAGTGGAGGACACAGTGGAGGAGGGGGGGTGTAACCCGGTGATACCTTAGTGTGCGCCCGACCCAAATGTTGTATTCGGCGGAAGCGAGTACGAATATATGTTTCATTCACCCCGTCTAGGCGCCCTGCACGCTCGGTAGGCATCGCGTTGGGTGTCAGCCGGACATTCCATGTGTGCACAACCAGCTCACTACGCTAGGTAGATGGGGCCACAGCGATGCGGCTCACCGTGCCAAGGAGACCCGTCTCGCCGATGTGATTTGTTCGCGGGCACATGTGGCAGTACGCGAGCAAAGACTCCAATGGCTAGCGCTGATGGTCAGATTACGCGGAATAAGTTACGGCTGCCAATGTGACAAACGCTATCGAAAACAGTGCAGTATTGATAGAGTACTTGCATGAACATTACCAACCCCATGTTGGGAACGCCCGAGTTGGGCATTAAGCATGGCACTCACGCAGTAGTGCACTCTTTATTCAGCATCTAGCAGACGCTTATACACTTGCGGGTGAGACCATGCCGGCGCGGGCAGTTGCGGACACACCTAGGAGTTGGAGTACCCACAAAATACACTGTCGATCGTTCTAGTGGTAGGTAGCGGCACCAAGTGTGGTAGCAGCTCTAAGCAGGTGAACTGCGCCTGGCTGTTGAGCCGGTAGTGCACTCAGCTGAATCGCTCAGCGGGCCTCTGATTGACGTAAACATTGTCAAAGGCTCGTCCACCCCTCCTGCTGGTCACCCCTCCCATTGAACCACCACGTAAGGGACATTTGACTTTGCGGCGTGCCTGGTGAGAGTTGAGTTGTCATTTTAACGCGGAACGCCTTATCTTTGCGTTGCGCTTGTCGGGTTGGGCATGAAGCATTGCACTCTGTTAGTTGGGGACACCTGACTTTGCCTTAAGTAGTGATTAGCCCAATCCGGCTGTCCAGACCCTGACCCTGGCACCCCCCTCGCACCCCCACCCCCTCCCAGCCCCTGCCCCGCTCCTTCACCCCTCCCAGCCCCAGCCCTGCCCTCCACCCCGTCCCAGCCCTCACTGCCCCTTCCACCCCCAGCACTGCCTTTCCACGCGGGCGGGGCGGGCCGCGGCAGAGCGGGACGGGGCAGGGCGGGGCGGGGTGGAGGGGTTGGGAAGGAATGTAGAGATTGGGAGGTGGTGGTAGGCCTGCTGATGCTGCTGAAGGGGCCTGCTGCTAGGGGTGGGGGAGTTGGGGAGGGGGCATGTTTAGTGCACGCTGACACGCTGACCGCCGCCACCACCCTCTCAAAGCCAGCTCTCCACCGCCCTCTCAAAGCCAGCTTGCGTGTGCTGACCCACCCGTATCAGGGCTGGCTCAAAAGTGAAGGACCAGCCCAGGCTCTGCCCAGCACGATTAGCACATTGAGAGCTGAATTGAGGCCAAGACACAAGGCTGGGGCACACGAGGCTGGGACACAAAATGCGTGAGAGGCCCCTTACCTGACGCCCACTTACCTGACGCCCACTTCATCCTTAACCCTCCGCTTCATCCATCGATCCTCCAAGAACTTGCGATGGCACCAACAGCTGCGATGTGTGCTCAACGACCAGCACCAAACCATGTGAGGCGCCCATCCCACACTACTGCAAGCGAGTCCAGGCAGGGCCCCCAGCACGTGCGTGCTTGTCCATGTATTTCGCTGCCTGCCCATCCACCTGCAATGCCATCCTCCCCTTGCCTCCGTAGTCTGTGCTTATGGCTGACCGGCAGTTTACTGCCCCGGATGCCGTTTACAACGCACAACGCACAACCACTGCAATGGCCACCGCAACACTGTTCCAAAGTTGTCATTGTCGTCACCACTGTCATCGTCATCGTCCGCAACATCCTTGGCAATGGCCGCTTGCTACTCCACCTTGTGCAGCATACATCTGCCATCACATGGGCCATCAAGTGAGCCATTGATTGATCATCACTGAGAGTTCCCTGCTGTTTAGCACTAACTGGTGGACCTCATTGCTATGCACCTTTATTTTTTACACCAGGCAAGGCACCTGTCCATCTTCGCTTCTTTCATCTGACCAGGCTTGACACCATCCTTTTCAGTGCCTGCAGTGAGGTGCAGGAGGGGCAGATAGCAGCATCATCTTGAGCCATGGTTGCAACCCCGCCCTTGCATAAAAACGTGTCATGTCTAAGCACCCACCTGAGCACAAAGGTCACTTGTGTTTGGGCTAAGAGGGTTGGTGAGCAAGGGATGGGTGTACAAGGTCAGGGCACGTGCCACTCCAAGCTTGAGGAGGGGTGGAGGTACGATGTGGATGGCCGAGCTGAGGGAGGGCTGAGTCAGAGGTGGAAGGTAGGGTGCCCAGTGGAGGTAAGGAGGTAAGCACTAGCCCTGAAGCCTCAGGAACACTTATGCCACCCGGTTGAGAGCTTTGCAGTCAGTTTCAGTGATCACCTGGTTGTCTTCGTAATGGACCACCAGCAGAGCGCGCTTGGGGGCTACATGGCAACAGGGTGCATGGCTGCATGTCAGGAGCATTATTCACCCGCATGTGCATGGATGGGACACAGCAGCCAAACACACTCAACTGCGCATTCAACTACACCCCAGGTTTGTTATGTGTGCAGCCTTTGGCATCCTGGACAGCAGTGTTTTTTTTTTCGTTTGGCGAGTTTCGAATTTTATAGCGCAAAGTGACATGGCCCAGGCTCAAACCCTCAATTTCATAGCTCGACCATACTTGGCTTCGTCCAAAATTTACGGCTCAGGTCCACAATTCAGCGAAATTTAAGCTACAACGCCGATTAAAGGTCGTTTTTTATAGCGCGAGCCCGATATCGGGCTCCGTAAGCCTATGATTTCATAGCGCGAAACGGCCTCCCAAATAGTGCTTTTCATAGCGAACGCTATGAATAGCGCGAAAAAAAAACCCTGCTGGACAGCTATGTGATTTGTTAGATGCAGAGTTTAGCCCACCTCCATTGCTAAATGCTGGCCTTGTGCCATTCGCGGTGCCATTTTTTGTCTTCATCAGGGGCGAGCTTGCCGTAGTGTTTGCTGCAAGCAGGCTCCGCTTGAGTCCAGAGACTGCAGGCCACATGAGCAGCAGCATGCGATGGTGCTGATGAAGATGCTGTAAACATAGATCATGCACACAATGTAGCGGTATACTCGTGTGATGTAAAGTCGTTGCCCACGCATGCAGGGGTGTGTGCCAGGGTGCAAATGACTGTTGTAAGGTGTGGCTTAAGACCCAGCGTGCATGGGGTGCATGCTGTTGTTGCCGATGCCCCTGATGCTGAGTGTCTCACACACAATGTACACGTGTCGTCGCTGCTGCTGCTGCTGCTACTGCTGCAGCAGTTGCTGCCAAGGCTATGTAAGAGCACACTGTATGATTCTTTACCTGACAACATTACAGAAGGGCCAGCTGCAGCTAGCCTCAGTGGCATCTGTCCCAAAGGGGACCCCGGCTCAGCAGCGACACCAGTGGTCTATCATATGGGTGTGTAGATAAGGTGAGAACAGGGGACCGTGGAAGACCAGGCACATGCCAACACCCTGGTAGAAATGTTTGACGGAGTAGGAGTGTTGGGGCTGCAAAGCTACACGTTGCGCATGGCAGGATGCATGGGCGCACATTCCTTTCTTGCTGCATGGAGTGCCCTGTGGGAAGCAATCACAAAGTCAAATGCATGGCGACAGCATGCTCACCGGGCAGGGTTGGCACCGCGGTGCTGTTGGTTAACGTCTGGTTGGCAGTTGTCCTCCCAATGCCTGTCACATTGGTGGAGGCGACGTCCAGGACCTGGCTGCCGCCCGTGGTACTGTTCACAGTGCGCCTCCCAACCCCCGTGACGTTCGTCTCAACAACACTTGGCAGAGCTTCTGTCTGCTCTCTTGTTTCAGCTACGCTCGCCCTGCCTATGCCAGTTGCTTCTGATGGCACTGCATACAGGCTCCGTTTGGGCCCTGGAGCACGCGGTGCAGCATGGCGCATGGGTGTCAGGCGCAGTCAGTGACAACCCAACTAGTGGTTGTGCGAGAGTTGTCATGCTGCTGCGGTGACTGCCATAGTGTGAGAGTAGCTGCTGTTAGTCGTGGAGTGAGTCATGGAAGGGGAATGTGGAATGTGTGAAAGGGGAAGTTGTGTCTGCGTGCGTCACTGGGGCTTTTGGACTCGCCGGCACCGGGGCGCAGTCAATAGTGAGCGTCGGTCCGCCTCCTACCTCTCACAGGCGCAGAGAGCGCTGAAACGCTGATCGCAAGGACCAGGCAGAGGACCGCGATGGCTTGATGGGCGGTCATTTGCAGCCGCTGGTACTTGGCTATGAGTTGGAGCGCTAAGAAAGCTAAGCTGTAATCGCGAACTTCGCTTGACCTCGCAGCAATGACAGCCCCAGGTCACACTAGAGCCGGGTGAAAGGCTGTCGTCCGCGTATTTGTGGTTGTGTCGCGTTGCGTCGCGTCTGATTGCGTTGATGCTTAAATCTAACGAGAAAGAGAAAGACGTACCGGTGTGGGTAAGGCCCGTACCGGACTCAGGTGGCCCCAACAATCTTCATGCAAGTACTCTCTACGAAGTGCACCGTTTTCGACAGCGTTTGTAGCACTGGGCTGTGCGTACCAATGCGTCTCTCCTGGCAAGCGGCGCGTTAACTCTTGCGAGTGGGGCCATGCCGGCGCAAGCGACACACCTCAGCTGCTCCCTGTCGATTGTTCTAGCGATAAAGAGCGGCACCAATGAGCGATCCGCGCTTGGCATTGAGCCAAAATTACTATCGCAATTCAGCCCGCCGGTAGAGCGCAACTGGTTAAACTAACTTCCTGATGTTTTGGGCCTTTAACGTGCTTTAACAAATCTTTAACCATCTTTAGCCAGTCCAGCCTAACACCCTGACGACCCGGAGTGCAATTGGGGTTTGGCGATAGTAAGCCGACCAGTTGGTCACCCCCGATCTTACTGATCTTTACGAGTTTTACAGCGACTCTTGCGCAGAGCGGTGCAGCTTACCAGCGCGAGGCTAGCGGGCTGCTCGGGCTGATGTGCCTTCCGATGCGCATGTTGAGACATGCACCGACAAGAGCCGCAGTAGGGGTCGGAGTGTAGCCAATAGCCATCGCGGTTGCTTCGCCTTCCATTACGGCTACGGAGTGCGACCTGGCGGTTGTGTTAAAGATTGGTTAAACTATTTCCCTTGGTTAAAGATGGTTAAAGATGGTTTAACATTCCGGGTCACGCTCTACCCGCCGGCTCGCTCCGGGTCACCCCGGCCATTGGACCCGCCAATCCGTGCCAGGCCTGCGCTTCGCACCACGCGGTAGTGAAGGGTAGCTGAGGCTATCGCGGTAACTCACGCGCGCTAAAACTCGCGTTTTGCACTGAAGCCTTGTCTCAGATTTCGTCCCAGATCCCAGATCCCAGATCCCAGGTCGCGTTTTGCACTGAAGCCTTGTCCCATATCCCAGGTCTCGGGCCAGGTGTCAGGAAGGGCCCGGGCCATGAGGGGTCCCGAACCTACCAAGGGAATTTTGCGCTTCGACCTGCGACCCACGTAGCGCAGGCCTGGCACGGATTGGCGGGTCCGGGGTGCCGGGGTGCCGGGGTGACCTCCGTACAATCATTAGTACAATCACATTTCAGCCCGCCAGGCTCGCTCCGCGAGCTTTTCATTGGTGCAGGCGGTGTCGGAGGACCGTCGTTGGGCGAGTTGACACTCGACATTGCAACGAGGTGCGTATCTCTCTGGCCAAACACACAAGAATTGGACCCCAGAAATCGTCTTGTCATGAGCTGAGCAGTGTAGCCTTAAACTTTTCAGACTTTTGAGTGTCAGATGTCAGGTGTCAGATGTCAGATGTCAGATGTCAGGAGAAGAAAGCACGGCAATCTATCAAGCAGGCCTACTGAAAATGAGTTTGGCGTGATCCAAGCTTGCATTGCAAGAACGACTAGCCAACTCCAACCGCCCAAACCGTGATCCCTCCCACCCCTCACCCCCCTACCCCCTCCCATACCCTGCATAGCCCTCCCACCTCCCACTCTTAAATGGGCTGGGCTGGGCGGGGCGGGGCGGAAAGGGCGGGGCGGAAAGGGCGGGGCGGAAAGGGCGGGGCGGAAAGGGCGGGGCGGAAAGGGCGGGGCGGAAAGGGCGGGGCGGAAAGGGCGGGGCGGAAAGGGCGGGGCGGAAAGGGCGGGGCGGAAAGGGCGGGGCGGAAAGGGCGGGGCGGAAAGGGCGGGGCGGAAAGGGCGGGGCGGGGAAGGGCGGGGCGGGAAGGGCGGGGCGGGGAAGGGCGGGGCGGGAAGGGCGGGGCGGGAAGGGCGGGGCGGGAAGGGCGGGGCGGGAAGGGCGGGGCGGGAAGGGCGGGGCGGGGCGGGCGGGGCGGGAAGGGCGGGGCGGGAAGGGCGGGGCGGGAAGGGCGGGGCGGGAAGGGCGGGGCGGGAAGGGCGGGGCGGGAAGGGCGGGGCGGGAAGGGCGGGGCGGGGAAGGGCGGGGCGGGAAGGGCGGGGCGGGAAGGGCGGGGCGGGAAGGGCGGGGCGGGAAGGGCGGGGCGGGAAGGGCGGGGCGGGGAAGGGCGGGGCGGGAAGGGCGGGGCGGGAAGGGCGGGGCGGGAAGGGCGGGGCGGGAAGGGCGGGGCGGGAAGGGCGGGGCGGGAAGGGCGGGGCGGGAAGGGCGGGGCGGGAAGGGCGGGGCGGGAAGGGCGGGGCGGGAAGGGCGGGGCGGGAAGGGCGGGGCGGGAAGGGCGGGGCGGGAAGGGCGGGGCGGGAAGGGCGGGGCGGGAAGGGCGGGGCGGGAAGGGCGGGGCGGGAAGGGCGGGGCGGGAAGGGCGGGGCGGGGAAGGGCGGGGCGGGGGGGCGGGGCGGGGCGGGGCGGGAAGGGCGGGGCGGGGAAGGGCGGGGCGGGAAGGGCGGGGCGGGAAGGGCGGGGCGGGGAAGGGCGGGGCGGGAAGGGCGGGGCGGGAAGGGCGGGGCGGGAAGGGCGGGGCGGGGAAGGGCGGGGCGGGAAGGGCGGGGCGGGAAGGGCGGGGCGGGGAAGGGCGGGGCGGGAAGGGCGGGGCGGGAAGGGCGGGGCGGGAAGGGCGGGGCGGGAAGGGCGGGGCGGGGAAGGGCGGGGCGGGAAGGGCGGGGCGGGGAAGGGCGGGGCGGGGAAGGGCGGGGCGGGAAGGGCGGGGCGGGAAGGGCGGGGCGGGAAGGGCGGGGCGGGAAGGGCGGGGCGGGGAAGGGCGGGGCGGGGAAGGGCGGGGCGGGGAAGGGCGGGGCGGGAAGGGCGGGGCGGGGAAGGGCGGGGCGGGAAGGGCGGGGCGGGAAGGGCGGGGCGGGAAGGGCGGGGCGGGGCGGGGCGGGGCGGGGCGGGGCGGGAAGGGCGGGGCGGGAAGGGCGGGGCGGGAAGGGCGGGGCGGGAAGGGCGGGGCGGGAAGGGCGGGGCGGGAAGGGCGGGGCGGGAAGGGGCGGGGCGGGAAGGGCGGGGCGGGAAGGGCGGGGCGGGAAGGGCGGGGCGGGAAGGGCGGGGCGGGAAGGGCGGGGCGGGGAAGGGCGGGGCGGGAAGGGCGGGGCGGGAAGGGGCGGGGCGGGAAGGGCGGGGCGGGAAGGGCGGGGCGGGAAGGGCGGGGCGGGAAGGGCGGGGCGGGAAGGGCGGGGCGGGGAAGGGCGGGGCGGGAAGGGCGGGGCGGGAAGGGCGGGGCGGGAAGCGGGGCGGGGCGGGGCGAAGGGCGGGGCGGAAAGGGCGGGGCGGGAAAGGGCGGGGCGGAAAGGGCGGGGCGGAAAGGGCGGGGCGGAAAGGGCGGGGCGGAAAGGGCGGGGCGGAAAGGGCGGGGCGGAAAGGGCGGGGCGGAAAGGGCGGGGCGGAAAGGGCGGGGCGGAAAGGCGGGGCGGGGCGGAAAGGGCGGGGCGGAAAGGGCGGGGCGGAAAGGGCGGGGCGGAAAGGGCGGGGCGGGAAGGGCGGGGCGGGGCGGGGCGAAGGGCGGGGCGGGGCGGGGCGGGGCGGGGCGAAGGGCGGGGCGGAAAGGGCGGGGCGGGGCGGGGCGGGGCGGGGCGAAGGGCGGGGCGGGGCGGGGCGGGGCGGGGCGAAGGGCGGGGCGGGGCGGGGCGGGGCGGGGCGAAGGGCGGGGCGGGGCGGGGCGGGGCGGGGCGAAGGGCGGGGCGGGAAGGGCGGGGCGGGAAGGGCGGGGCGGGGCGGGGCGGGGCGGGGCGGGGCGGGGCGGGGCGGGGCGGGGCGGGGCGGGGCGGGGCGGGGCGGGGCGGGGCGGGGCGGGGCGGGGCGGGGCGGGGCGGGGCGGGGCGGGGCGGGGCGGGGCGGGGCGGGGCGGGGCGGGGCGGGGCGGGGCGGGGCGGGGCGGGGCGGGGCGGGGCGGGGCGGGGCGGGGCGGGGCGGGGCGGGGCGGGGCGGGGCGGGGCGGGGCGGGGCGGGGCGGGGCGGGGCGGGGCGGGGCGGGGCGGGGCGGGGCGGGGCGGGGCGGGGCGGGGCGGGGCGGGGCGGGGCGGGGCGGGGCGGGGCGGGGCGGGGCGGGGCGGGGCGGGGCGGGGCGGGGCGGGGCGGGGCGGGGCGGGGCGGGGCGGGGCGGGGCGGGGCGGGGCGGGGCGGGGCGGGGCGGGGCGGGCGGGGCGGGGCGGGGCGGGGCGGGGCGGGGCGGGGCGGGGCGGGGCGGGGCGGGGCGGGGCGGGGCGGGGCGGGGCGGGGCGGGGCGGGGCGGGGCGGGGCGGGGCGGGGCGGGGCGGGGCGGGGCGGGGCGGGGCGGGGCGGGGCGGGGCGGGGCGGGGCGGGGCGGGGCGGGGCGGGGCGGGGCGGGGCGGGGCGGGGCGGGGCGGGGCGGGGCGGGGCGGGGCGGGGCGGGGCGGGGCGGGGCGGGGCGGGGCGGGGCGGGGCGGGGCGGGGCGGGGCGGGGCGGGGCGGGGCGGGGCGGGGCGGGGCGGGGCGGGGCGGGGCGGGGCGGGGCGGGGCGGGGCGGGGCGGGGCGGGGCGGGGCGGGGCGGGGCGGGGCGGGGCGGGGCGGGGCGGGGCGGGGCGGGGCGGGGCGGGGCGGGGCGGGGCGGGGCGGGGCGGGGCGGGGCGGGGCGGGGCGGGGCGGGGCGGGGCGGGGCGGGGCGGGGCGGGGCGGGGCGGGGCGGGGCGGGGCGGGCGGGGCGGGGCGGGGCGGGGCGGGGCGGGGCGGGGCGGGGCGGGCGGGGCGGGGCGGGGCGGGGCGGGGCGGGGCGGGGCGGGGCGGGGCGGGGCGGGGCGGGGCGGGGCGGGGCGGGGCGGGGCGGGGCGGGGCGGGGCGGGGCGGGGCGGGGCGGGGCGGGGCGGGGCGGGGCGGGGCGGGGCGGGGCGGGGCGGGGCGGGGCGGGGCGGGGCGGGGCGGGGCGGGGCGGGGCGGGGCGGGGCGGGGCGGGGCGGGGCGGGGCGGGGCGGGGCGGGGCGGGGCGGGGCGGGGCGGGGCGGGGCGGGGCGGGGCGGGGCGGGGCGGGGCGGGGCGGGGCGGGGCGGGGCGGGGCGGGGCGGGGCGGGGCGGGGCGGGGCGGGGCGGGGCGGGGCGGGGCGGGGCGGGGCGGGGCGGGGCGGGGCGGGGCGGGGCGGGGCGGGGCGGGGCGGGGCGGGGCGGGGCGGGGCGGGGCGGGGCGGGGCGGGGCGGGGCGGGGCGGGGCGGGGCGGGGCGGGGCGGGGCGGGGCGGGGCGGGGCGGGGCGGGGCGGGGCGGGGCGGGGCGGGGCGGGGCGGGGCGGGGCGGGGCGGGGCGGGGCGGGGCGGGGCGGGGCGGGGCGGGGCGGGGCGGGGCGGGGCGGGGCGGGGCGGGGCGGGGCGGGGCGGGGCGGGGGCGGGGCGGGGCGGGGCGGGGCGGGGCGGGGCGGGGCGGGGCGGGGCGGGGCGGGGCGGGGCGGGGCGGGGCGGGGCGGGGCGGGGCGGGGCGGGGCGGGGCGGGGCGGGGCGGGGCGGGGCGGGGCGGGGCGGGGCGGGGCGGGGCGGGGCGGGGCGGGGCGGGGCGGGGCGGGGCGGGGCGGGGCGGGGCGGGGCGGGGCGGGGCGGGGCGGGGCGGGGCGGGGCGGGGCGGGGCGGGGCGGGGCGGGGCGGGGCGGGGCGGGGCGGGGCGGGGCGGGGCGGGGCGGGGCGGGGCGGGGCGGGGCGGGGCGGGGCGGGGCGGGGCGGGGCGGGGCGGGGCGGGGCGGGGCGGGGCGGGGCGGGGCGGGGCGGGGCGGGGCGGGGCGGGGCGGGGCGGGGCGGGGCGGGGCGGGGCGGGGCGGGGCGGGGCGGGGCGGGGCGGGGCGGGGCGGGGCGGGGCGGGGCGGGGCGGGGCGGGGCGGGGCGGGGCGGGGCGGGGCGGGGCGGGGCGGGGCGGGGCGGGGCGGGGCGGGGCGGGGCGGGGCGGGGCGGGGCGGGGCGGGGCGGGGCGGGGCGGGGCGGGGCGGGGCGGGGCGGGGCGGGGCGGGGCGGGGCGGGGCGGGGCGGGGCGGGGCGGGGCGGGGCGGGGCGGGGCGGGGCGGGGCGGGGCGGGGCGGGGCGGGGCGGGGCGGGGCGGGGCGGGGCGGGGCGGGGCGGGGCGGGGCGGGGCGGGGCGGGGCGGGGCGGGGCGGGGCGGGGCGGGGCGGGGCGGGGCGGGGCGGGGCGGGGCGGGGCGGGGCGGGGCGGGGCGGGGCGGGGCGGGGCGGGGCGGGGCGGGGCGGGGCGGGGCGGGGCGGGGCGGGGCGGGGCGGGGCGGGGCGGGGCGGGGCGGGGCGGGGCGGGGCGGGGCGGGGCGGGGCGGGGCGGGGCGGGGCGGGGCGGGGCGGGGCGGGGCGGGGCGGGGCGGGGCGGGGCGGGGCGGGGCGGGGCGGGGCGGGGCGGGGCGGGGCGGGGCGGGGCGGGGCGGGGCGGGGCGGGGCGGGGCGGGGCGGGGCGGGGCGGGGCGGGGCGGGGCGGGGCGGGGCGGGGCGGCCTGCTCTGCTGCCATCGGGGCTCCCACTGCACCCCGGCAGTCATCTGATCCTTATACCATGCTGCATCCCACGGAGTAGGCCTCCCTCAACACCATGCGGGGCTCGACTGTGGCTGCTCGACTGTGGCTGCTCGACTGTGCATCATTTGGGGTGAAAACCCTAGCATGGGAAATCTGGTGAGTTATGTTTTACCTGGTTCAGTACCAGCAGACATGTCATTTTGCTTGCAGAATAAGGACATTTCTGTAAGCGCCTATTGCGGTCCCCCTGGTGTTCATTTGAAGGCATTTGGCACGTTTGGCATGCAGTTGAAGCTTTGGCAGTGTGTCCCTCACCACCACTCGCCATTCACCGGGCTGATGCATGATGAGGGGCCAGGGGGTGAGTTTGTGGTATACCTATCTGCTGAAAAAGTTTAAGGTCCAAACCCTTACAGCGTATCCCCGCAACCCGGCCATGAGACAAGCCCCTAGCAAGCAGCATGGAGCACACACTGCTGGACACCCAGGAGGCACCCGGACATCGCCGCGACAGCACACATATCGCAGAGCGCACTTAAAGAGATGTGGGGCGCTCCTGGCGTTGTGTGCTGGTCGGGGCCCCCGAACATCGGACGGGGTCGCGGACTAGCCTATAACCGTAGGCCTGTCCCTCTGTACCGAAGCTAGCGTGCGCGGCGCTGCGGCAAGGCGTGCAACTCTTGAACATCGTGAAGCGGTGTATAGAATCAGTTAGGTCCATCAAAAATAGGGCTTGCTTGTCATCGTACTGGTGCTGTTATCGGACACTGCGCTACTACCCATCCAAGCAATTCCGCAATAATATTTCAGTCTTCTTTTTTTGGTTTCGTGGAAAGTTTTGGAAAAGAATCCTCAGAGTTGCGCCCTCTTGCACAATGCTTCGTTGGTTGTGTCTCCAGCATCAGTACATCCTTAGCGCGCCGACAAGGCTGCGTCCGCAGCCTGGGTGGCTTTTTGGGGTTTTTTTGGATTTGTGACCGTCCGATTAAAATTTGACGACTTCGCCACTAGCATGTCTGCCTTTTTAGCCCCACTTGTCCACCTTGTAGGCGTTTGTGGCCAGCACCTCGGCTTGCACATTCGTAGTGCGGCAATGTGTACGATGGTGGCCTGTGTGATGTTAGACACGGTGGGAGGCACATACAGTTTGTGTTCGTGTTTGTGTGCAGCCAAGCATGCTACCATGCATGGTAGTCATAGGTAATGTTATGCTGGGCAATGAGCTTCGTCCTATTGTTTCCTGACTCTCTGCAGATTGTGACGCTTGCTTGGTGTAGTCCCAAGCTGTTGTCGACTGCGCAAGAAACCCTGGACGGCTACCCATCCTTGATGCTACTGCCGCACACACTGCTGTTGAATGTTGGGCTGCAGGTAAAGCAACCTATGTAGAGGAAGTGGACCCAGGTTGAGAGGAGATGCAGCATGCTAGAGCGATGCCAACTCTGGCTTGCACCGCCCACATTGCAAGTATGGTATGCTCATTGATACAGCTCCTAGTTGCTGGTGTATGTTGTTCTCTACCCGCTCCTGACAGAGGAGTTGAAAGACTGTAGCAGCATGTGATGCTGAGCAGAAATGCACAGCATACATGAGAGAGGTGCCTGGCATGCGCTGACTGATGGAGGAGGTGCTGCCTGCCTGTTTGCTCAATCACCTACCCTCCTGCATAGCCCCCCTAGATACTTGATTGCCTGCCCTCACGCCTTCCCGCCCCACACCTGCAGGTCATCGCGTTGGGTGTTGTGCCAGCATCAGTAGTTGTTCTTGGCAACTACATCGCCATGTTCTGCTTCTTGCACAGAGCCTACATCCAGGGCACCTGCTACTCAACCCCCTTCCTCACCATCCTGGCTGCAACCATGACGCTGGGCCCCTTCCTGCCCTACCTATGGCACCAGCCTGGCAGAGTGCACCCCAGCAGCAGCATTAGCAGCAGCAGCATTAGCAGCAGCAGCAGCAACTGTGGGATTCAAAGCAGCACGCAGGGCCTCCTTCCCTCGTCTGCCAATGAGCCTCACATCGTGGCCAGTTTGACCAGGGCCACTGCCAGCCAGCCTCGTGTCCAAGCCATAGTGACGCCAGGGTGGCAGCCTGTGCTGATGGCAGCGCAGCACTTGCGCCCATTGTCTCAGCTACCCAGCCATCAGTATCCCGCACTGCGTGTGGGGCAGCATGTACTCCCTGGCCCGCCTACACTGATGCCTTGAGGCCAGCCAGCACCAGCCGGCCAGCTAGTGCTGCATGCATGCCAATGCCTCACCCTTGGCCAGCACTGCATGCGCTTAGTCTACCAGGCTTGCTGTGCAGCAGCAGTGGGGCTAAGCCTGAGCACCCGGGTTGAGCCGCTGTACAGCAGCAGGTGGAGGCGCAACAGTTAAGGCAGCGGCTGCAGCAGGAGTATTATAGTCAGCAGCAGCAGGAGCAGCACCAGTGGCAGCAGCAAGCCCAGCCAGGCTGTGCAGCAGGAGGCTGGTTGCGGGGCCAGGCCTGAGTACCCGGTCCAGGCCGCTGTGCTGGCCTCTGTTGCAAACGCCACAGCCCTCGTGCGGCGCGCCCTGCCGCAGTACCAGAGCCGGCACAAGCTGACGCAGGTGCGCAGGGCTGAGGCCGAAGGGGTGTCGGGTGGTGTGGGGTGGGATTTGTAGGTCCTTGACCGGCCAGCCCCTGCCTGCCCACCTGCCTGCTGACCCTGCGTGCCTGCTCACCTGCCTGCCTGCCTTGCCTTGACACCCGCGACTGCCTGCACTCACCCCCTGGTGCCATCTGGCCTGCCTCCCTGCCCGGCTGCCCAGGTCACCCTGAAGCTGCACCAGCAGCACCCGGAGCAGCTGCGTGGTGACGTCCCAGAGCACCTGGCGCGCATCCTTGAGGACCCCAGGTGTGCCTGACCACCCGCACCTCTGCCTCACCACCCCACCTGCATGCAGCCTGCACTTCCTGCCCTGACCTGCCACCTGCACCTCTCCCATCTGCCCACTGCCTGACCTGCACCCCTGACCAGCCACCCCAGGCAGCCTCCGCCCTTGCCTCGTTGCCTGCAGCGCCCGCAGCAAGTTCATCACCTCCAGCGCCAAGCCCTTGCTGGCCTGTGACGCGGTGCTGCTGGCCTCAGTCTGCGTGCGCCCAGGCTGCACCCTGGTGGTCATCTCCCTGTGCCAGCTCACGCCCCCAGCAGGGGGGTCGCAGCAGGACAGCCTGCTGGGCAGCCCCCTCCTGACCTGGCTGTCGGGGCCAGGGCTGATGCAGACTGACACCTCTGCCCCCTCCTCCCCTCCTACCGCCCCTGCCAACACTGATGTGTCCAGGCCCTCTTCCCAGCAGCTAGGCGGGCAGCAGGGGGAAAGGGGACAGGGGCTAAGGGGAGCTGGTGAGCAGGCGAAAGGCTGTGGGCAGGAGGGTCAGTTGGCCCTGCCCCTTGGCGCCAGCAATGTGCAGCGCTGGGTGCAGGCGCTGCTGGGGGCTGAGCAGCTGCAGGCATTGCAGGGGCAGCAGGGGCGAGAGGCGGGTGGCCAGGGGGATGAGCTGCCACTGCAGATCACTGCCCAGGTGAGCAGGGGGGCTGGAAGAGGGAGCTGGGGTGCTGCATGGGAGGTGGAGGGCCGGCACCGATGGCTTGGGTTGACACTCAAACCACTAGCAGGCTGCACAATGGACTGGCTAGCTTCCCTGGAAATGGGCGGACCTCACAACACAATGACTACCATGCTGCATGCACACCATTGACACTGACAATGGTACAGGCTTGACTGCTTGCCAATCCATCACCCTGCATGTCCGTTGCCTTATTAGGCCTCTGGCCCCTGCTCATGGTGATGTACCTGCCCCTTGCAGTTCCACCAGTCACTGACACACTTCGAGTGGGACAGGGACCAGCAGGTCTGGGGTTCGACTCCCCTGCCTCTCACCCCTTCATGCCGCTCCTCAATGACAACAAACTCCACAGCGCCAGATCACAGCAGCAGCAGCAGCCCACCTCCGCCCAGGCATGATGCCAGCAGCAGCCTCCCCTACCCTCACCAACAGCCTGCTTGTCTGTCAGCAGCTACCATGTCTGCTGCCCACCCCTACGACTCGGTCACCACGCCCTCCCCCATTCCCATTGCAGCCATCGCAGAGCCTTCCATCTGCACCGCCCCTTCCCCCTCCCCCTTTGCAGCAGAGGGTGCTCAGGCCGTGCGTGAGGAGCAGGCAGCTGCCACACTGTCCGCCTGGCCCTGTGTGATGAGCCTGCCTCAGCCCCAGCCTGACCTGCTGACCCCACCAGGGGCGGTAGGGATGACTATGGTGGTCCAGGTGCTGGTGCATGACATGCCATGGAAGCAGCAGCAGCAGGGTGTGCAGGTCGCTGCTGGGAGCAGCTGGCCCTCACTGCCACCTGGCTGGCGGATTGAAGCCCGCCTGAGCTCAGGTGTGGCTCTGGCTGCGGAGGAGGCTGTGGAGGAGGCTGTGGAGACAGCAGCAGCGGAGGCAGCAGCGGAGGGCGGATCAGAGGCAGCAGCAGGGCCCAGCATGTGGACAGGGGTGGATGCATGCACCACAGGAGCTGCGCCAGGCGGCAAGGCCATCAAGGTAGGCTGGGCAGGCGGGGTCAGGCTGTGGCCGTCATGGCATGGTGGGCTGAGGTGAGAGCAACACCTCCCCGGATGGGCTCATGCAGCTCACACCGCAGCTGGGCTGGAGCAGAGGTGGGTGTAGCTGTAGCCTTAGCTGTAGCCTGGCCATGACCACAACCCTGGTGTAGACGAGGAGCCACCCACCCACCTACTACCACATGCACCGGGTCTGACAGCTGATAAGGGGTCACTGGAGGGCCCAACTACCTACCTGGAACTCATGATGAGCACGCTGCTACAACTGCTGCTGCTGCTGCTGCTGGTTCTCTTGTCTCCTCCAGGTGCGCCTCCACTTGCCCCCTTGCCCTCTACCAGCAGGCTGCCTAGTGGTGCTGGAGCTGTGGCAGGAGGTGCCCCTCACCCCACCAGCCTCAAACCTGGCCAACAGCACCATCGCTAGTGGCAACGGGGTCAGCAGTGGCACCAGCAGTGCAGCACCCAGCCCAGCCACCGTGCCATCCCTAGTCAGCCAGGCCCCCTTGCTGCTGATCCCTGCCCCAACTGCTGCCAGCACTGCCGCTGCCCTGCCTGGGGCGCTGCCAGCCTCCTGCCCTGGAGCCTTGACTGGGGCTGTGGCAGAGCAAAGAGCCCCTGAGCGCAGCCTGCTGGACGAGCTGTTGGGCGTGACCACAGCAGCAGAGGTGCGGGGCAGTGCGCAGGGGCAGGGAGCCAGGAGTGGATACATTGAGCAGTCGAGTCTTGCCATGGTGCATCAGTACGTGCCGCCCTGCCCTCCATTGCCTGAAAGCACTGAGCTGCTGCATTAGAACAGGTCCTTCCAGACAGAGCCGAAAGGTTTTCTCCCTCTGCTCTCACTTTACTCACCTGTGGTGGCTGCCTGTTGGCTGCAGAGGGCTGCTGGCGTCACCCTAGCTGCGGATGGCGCTGGCACCGCTGCCCTGCTGCAAGACCTGGGCGCCTGGCTGGACTGGACCCAGGCCCTGGCCATCACAGTGGAGGACAGGCAGAGCTGCACCCAGCACCCTGCGCTGCCAGCCTCCCTCCCTCCCACTGCTCATGACAGGGTGACACCCAGCCCAGCCCCACCTCCCTGGGGTCAGGCTGGCATGCCTTCTAATCCTGACTGGGGCAACACTTGTGCTGGGTCAGCCAGGCTGAACGCCCTCAATCCTTCCTACTGCCACCTGATGCTGTGTGTGGTGGCAGACATGGCAGCATTTGCCCAGGCGGAAGCGTGCCCTGCCCTGCTGGGGTGGCTGGAGCAGGGCACTCGGCAGGTGCTGCCCGCAATACATGCACTGCACCCGGGCCTTGTAGCGGCACTTGTGAGCAAGCAGGAGCGGGAGCAAGGGCTGGTCAGTGGGCTGGAGGTGGAGGCACTGGCAGGGAGGGGTGCAGGAGCAGGAGCCAGCGGTGTGACAGCAGCAGACACAATGGCAGGGGCAGAGGCAGGGTCAGCGGGTGTCAGGGCACAGGCCGGGGCAGGGTCAGGCACCACTGGACCCCTCCAGGCAAAACCTGCTGGGCAGAGCAGCTTGAGCTCAGGCACCAGCTCCAGCTCCAGCTCTGCGACACTGCTCGTGACGCTCTTCCCCACCTTTCCAGCCCAGGGCGTATGGCTGCAGCCTGCCTGGTCTGCTGGGCGTGCTGCCCTGCGCCAGCTGGTGTGGGGCTTCCCAGAGCCTGGCCTGGAGGCCAGCTACAGGGCCTGGCTGGCGGGGCGTGCCAGCGCTCCCCTGCGGGTGGCCCTGCTGCTCATGGTGCTCATCATCGCCGTCACCCTGCCCAAGTCCTGGGCCGCGGGCTGCTTCCTGTACGACTGCTGCTACTACGCCGCCTACATCACGCCTCACCTGCAGGCAAGCCCACTGCACTGTGTGGCTCATGATGTTGGGGAACAAAAGGCAACCTCTGCTCTGCCGCTGATCATAGAACCCTACTATGGCTGTCCAGACTTGCATTGATGGTGTACCAACAACCTTGTGTGGTGCTTATTTCACCCTTCACACAGTCATTCAAGGTTGATAAGATGGTGTGGGCGCTGCCTTTGGAAGCACAGGCCCTGCCGTGTTTGCAGCCATGAGGTTCCACATGCGCATGCCTTCATTCATTGTTCTCTCAGCTTTGTCAACCCCCCTACTCGTCTTGTGTGGCAAACACTCGTCTTACCCGTCTTGGCATGGGCAATACAGTCAAGATGACCTTCACTTGCCACTTGTCTTCAACTCTCTCTCTCTGCTTTGCTTACCCTACACTCGCCACTTGTCTTCCACATTGACAACACAACATCTTGGCACAGGATAAGAACATGTTGCTCTACCGCCTTTGCCATCGTAACAATTTGTCACACATTAAAGACATGGTGCCCCACTTCATGTATACCCCCCCATGTCGCTGTGCCTGCCTGCCCCGGCCCCTGCAGCTGCTGCGGGTGAGCAACCACGGGCGGCTGCAGCTGGCAGGCCTGGGCTGCACAGTGGTGCGGGCCGCCATGGTGGTGCTGAGTGCACTGGGCGTGTTGCGCTGGCCAGCTGGCACTGTGTTCTCAGCCCAGCAGGGGGTGGACTACTGGCTGGAGGGCATCATCATCCTGGGTCAGCAGGTGGGGCTGAGGCAGGGGCAGGCAGTGTGGGTGACAGCAGGTGTAGCAACCCGGCCTAACCCTATCCATGTATTCGAAAAATCACGTAGCGTTGTATATCTAAGGTATATGCAAAGTACAGGTTAAAAGCAAATATCACAACTCGGGGGGGGACGGAACCACTATGCTACCGATCTTAGTCGCACTCCAACCATGAGGACCCCTCGGACAGCTAGCTACGCGTACTCCTCAGCTTTCCGAAACTAGCAAGTATGGCTTGCACGTTGCAAGTTGCAAGTCGCAAGTCAAACGACCGGTTCCGCGACTTGCGCGATAGCACCTCACCAATGGGACTCAGCGCGGATGATGATGCCATGCTGGCATGTTTGTTTATATATGCCAGGCTGGCATGTAAACACCGAGCTTTGGGCTCCGGGCAGGCTTGGTTAAATCGGGATGAACAAGGCAAGCGTATCGCACTAGCCGCTAAGCCGGTTGACCGCGCTTTTGTATAATTGCCGAGCCACGGGGTACGCTTTTGTACAATTGCCAGGCCGCGGGTACGCTTTTGTATCATTACCGGTGTATATGTCCGCCTCGTCTCGGACTCGCACAATGTACTCGGTTCGCCAGTTATCCATTACATAGTCGTAATGATGAGGTTATGCCAACTTCTAGCACCCCGGCCTGTCCATTGAGCTGCCTGCCTGCCTCCTGCCTGCAGCTGACCCTGGGCCCCATGCTGTTCCAGCTGGCCTGCACCTACTGCGCTGCCGTCACCCTGGACGCCTCCCTGGGCTTGCCCCGCCCCTGGCTGCGCTCTCTGCTGGTGGTGGGGGTCAGCTGCGTGATTGGTGTGGTCATGGACCTGCGGCGCCGTGCATCCTTTGCCGCCAGAGCAGGCGAAGAAGCTGAAGGCACAGTGAGCAGTTGAGGGAGCTATGCATGGTGGCAGCTGGTATGGTAGGCAAGGTAGTTCAAGGTAGGCATTGACCATGTAGCGTGCAGGCAGAACGCACACAGGCATGGCATGCGAGGGCAGCATGTGGCCCATGCCTCTTGCCGCCCTCACCACAATGTGGTCACATGTCAACGTCACAAATAACCGCATGGGCATGCTACTGCACTGTATATTGCGTATGCATAGACAGGCTAGGGTAATGGATTAATGGGAAGTGGGAAGGGTGTGGCTGAGTGCCTTGCACGCTGGATGTTGTCAGGGTGGGAGGAAGAGCTCAACCTTGCCAGAGTGGGACACTTCCTCCAAGTTGGGTCAGGTGAGACATGCTCGCTGACCATAGTGCATGACGCATGGTGCATGGCGCATGGTGCATGGCGCACTGAGTAGGGGCAGGCTAGCAGTGGTGGTTGCAAGGAATGCAGTGGGTAAAACTAGTGTGGATCGTAAGTCTATTAATGCAATGTATTAGCCCCTTTTCTCTATGGTATGGGTAGCCTTGCCTGCATGCTTGCCTTGCGTTGTGCATTAACAAGGTCCATGCTCAGCAGTGCCCGTGTTGTGTAGCCGCCTCTGTTTGTGCGCTTATGATGGTAGTTGAACTCGAATGGAGGCAATGAGTGTGGGGTTCGGAGGGGTGCTGCAACAGTTGTAGTCATCCCGTTCCACCTCCGTCACTGGGGCATGCCTCTCCTATGACGGAGACTGGGTGGCACGATGGACGGGTGGCGCATGACATGGTTATGATGCACAAGTAGAACGATGATGATGATAAGGATGATGGCTTTTTTTGTTCAACACCTCCTTCCAAATCAACTAGCACAATCTTACATCAACTTCCCTCCAAACTCCATGAGGCTCGCATACTCCATGCACGCAGTTTTCACCCCACAACAAGAGGCCCACACGAAAGGTCTCACACGTTCCATCGCGTGGATGCGCGCCGAGTAATACCCGACGCCCTCCTCGATAACGCCGGAATGTGTGTCTCGTGTACAATGGCACCCATGCTCGGTGCGCACTCCGGTCGCACGCCGGCGCCTGCGGTGGTGTCCTCATCCGTAATGTGCATGCCTTGCTTCATACTTATGTTGCGACGCCTGCGCGTTGACCCCTCGGGAACAGGTGGATAAGCAACTGCTCCGCCAAGACTCGAGTGGTCAGACGCGCCTCGCTCAGCGTCGTCGCTTGCGCCGCCCACGCCCTCCTCCTCCAAAAGCGCACCAAGCTCCGCGCCCTCGCACACGAGAAGAACGGCACCGGTGGGGCCAGCGGTAAAGCTCACCGCCTCACCTTGCCGGAAGTAGCGCGCAATGCCATACTCTGCGGGGGATGCATGCGAGGAAGCGATGCTCGTCATGGAGCCATCTTTCTCACGGCAGTGAACAGGCTTATCAGCTCACCAAACTTGTTGCACCATCTCATCCTCTTTACACATCAATGTGTAACTGTGCGCTTACCTAAGAAGTCAGGGAGCCACATGAGTAGACCAGGAGGCTTGAACACCGGCAGGGTGTGGCAGCCTGCCACTGTGGCTTTGGCTGGCCCTGCATTGCAACCAGGCAGTTGACTTCATGGGTAATGAAAAAAATGCTGATGGTGGGTTTCTGCATGTAAGCTACCTTGGCTGGTACCAGTTGCTCCTTTGGAACCAGGGGATGCACCTGTTGCTTCTTGAGCAGTGCTGCCCAGCGAGATGGGGCTGCGAGGGCAGAGGCACACACAACAGGCGGGACAGTACTCGTCACACATTGCGAGTGTGAGAGAGTGACTTTCAGATACGTAAAAACCAACAGTTCCTCACACCAGGTGGCATCGCACCATATTAACAGACACGGGGAGCACATTCACATGCAAATGCCTTGCATGCATGCACCACTGTTGCTGGTGTGCGTACTGCCCCTGCCGCTGTTGATGGTGATGACTAGGGCTGAGAACGCAGAGAGCTGCAGGCACAGGGACTAGCATGTCTCTATGTACGCTTATGTGCCTCAATGCATTAACCTAACCTTTGCACTCCCAGCTGTGTGGGTTGAATAGGTTTGTAGTGGTGTGTAGTGGTACCGCCCAAAGCCCTGGCCCTAGGCTCACCTTGTTTGTACGAGGCTGCCGTTAACCAGCAACATGGTGGAGTGCTGGGTAATCGTCTCCCGGGCCGCCAGGCGCAACAAGTGTGCTGACTTCACAGCTGCATAGCATCAGGGTGTGACGTCAGGGCAAGGCTGGGCTCGACATGGATGGGCTTGAGCAGTGGCTTTATGTCCAGGAAGCATTGCAGCAAAGAGGTGGCATGAGCCAGCTGAGGCCTGCTGCCATGCGGGGCTTTCAGGACATCATACAGTTAGACACAGCTGAAATGCTGGGAGGGGTGGCTGGCATGACTGTTTGTTAGTTAGTTGGCCTGGCTCTTTACAGGGTTCAGGACACAAACTAGTGCGCACGCAACACACACGACAGGCATTGGTTAGCTGAGCAGGGCATCAGGAGGGTGCGTGGTCAGTCTGGGAAAGGGATGGTTCAGCCAGCTGGCTCACCATTCTTCATGGCCTCATACATGGCAACAGCTCGATCAAAGCACCTGCAGGGCCAGAAGCTCAACAACGGTGGCTGGCAGTGGTAAGCCATCAAAGTTTGTAAGTCACACCAGCACCCAAAGCAGCAGCCCCCAGACCATCAGCAATGCCAGCCAGGAGCTACTTTAGGGCTAGATAGAGTTGCAGGTGCAGGGCAAAGGTCACTCTGTAAAGCGCGTTGATGGGGTGGGCAGTGGTGGCGTCCCTCTACATGGTCAGATCAGGCACATGGGAGAGATGGAGGGCACTGCAAGCTCTGGGCATTGCGCACTCACTTGTGTGCTAACCTCTGTTGAGCTGCTGTCGCCAGCCTAGCCGCCGCTGCCGCCTCCTGGCGCTGCTGCTGGGTCTGGTGGTGGTTGTGGTGGTGGCGATGGTGGTGATGGCGGTGGTGCCGGTGGTGATGGTGCTTGCTGTGGCTGTGGCCAAGGGCTTGATGCACACCCGTGGTGAGCCCAGCCCCACCATCGCTCTTGTGCACCGACTTGTCGTTGTCAGTCTCCCGATGGTGTGAGGCGTCATTGTCAGTGGTCCGATGATGTGAGGTGTCATAGTCTGGTCTGGGGTGGCAGCTGTCAGCCTCAGCTTGGTGGTGGGAGGTCGCCGTGGTATGGTGTGGGGCATTGCCTGCGGCTGGTGTTGGTAGACAGGCAGCAGCGGCGCCTGGGGCTGCTATCCCGCCCCCAGCCGCCGCCAGCGTCGAGCTTGTGTTGGGCTCGAAGGAAAAGGGTGGCGAAGAGTGATCTGCATGCGCCCCACTCTTCCTCTCACCCGCCTCGCTCTTTTGCTCAGGGCGCCCACCAGGTAGGGACTGCCGGCTGGGCCTGTCCCCTTCGCCGTCCATGCGAACACCCGTGTCGTTTGCACATGGTTTAGGCAGCGAGGCACGCGTCAGGCCGGCATCTGTCTCCCCATCGCGGCGAATTTCTTCTTGCATCCGCGGCGTCTTTTGCCTCGTGGCAGAGGCAGCCACGGGGTCTGCACCCGCCCCCTTCCCACCCCCCTGTCCCTTGTGAATTGTAGATCGCGAGGGGAAGGAGGAGGTGGGTGGTGACGTGCGCCACCAGCCATCCGCCTCACCCAGCGTCCCGCTGCTCCGGCCCTGCACCATCCTTGACGCAGAGGCCGGCGGGACTGGCCTCGTTCCTGGCAGCAAGCCAGCGTTCTGGCCCGCGAAACTCGTTCGCTTGGTGCCGTCGCCGTCCACAGGGTCGGGGCCAAGTTCATCCGAGGAGGTGGTGTGGGGTATGAGGGGGCCACCGGTGCTAGGGATCTGGCCAGGTCCAGCCTCCAGGAGGCGGCGGAGCTGTGAGCTGTGTGGAGGGCCTGGCTTGTGGCTGGCTGCTTGATGCGCTTCGACGCGGGCCACAGCCGCCATCATTAGCTGCAGAGCACGCCGAGGTGACTGATGGCCATAAGCAGCAGCACAGCCTAGGCCAAAACCACCGACTGTGTTTGGTTCTATATCAATACATCGCTTTTGCCTGGCAGCACTGCTGCAACTCACAGCAAATAGAGTCTTTCATTGCGTTGTTGTGGGCATGCAGTGGTGAAGCAAGGAGGTTGAGCGGCTATGGTGATGGCCACGCGGTGTGGCTTGCGCAGAAGGTGGTGTAGCAAAGAGTGACGGGTGCAAAGGTGACTGCCATGGAGCCAAGCAGCCCCCACCTGCACAATACTGTTGATGGCTGCCTCTCTCTGCCGGTCCAGGATGAACAAGCCAGCCAGCCTGCATGCCACCATGGTGCCCCTCAGCATTCCATTGCCACATGCCTAGCGGTGGGTTGACCACCATCTCCTGACTCCTATCCTCCCCTCCCTTGCCTAACTCCTCCCCCACACTTTTCCCCTCCCCTTCCCCAAGCTTTTGTAGCACCACACCCACCCCTCCCTCCCCACTCCGTCTCTTCAGAACACAAGCCACTACCCAGGACACGCCCTCCCCTTCACCCTTCCTCCTCCACACCTGGAGTTCAACCCCACTTGCCTCCAGGCACCCCTCTCTACCCCTCTCTCGCCCTCCCTCCCCGCCCTCGCCTAACCTAACCCAGCTCCTGCATGCCCCACCGGCTCAGCCCTGCCGGTCCCTCCCCCATCCCTCCCCACCTGAACATCGACAGCTCCAGCTGGACGAAACCAGCCTGCCCTGCCGCGGCCCTGGCTCGCAGGTCAGACAGCACAGCCGGCTTGAGGTGAAACACCAGGGGCCCCTTGCCCAGTGCGTTGCCCTCCGCAATCGCGCAGCGGATGGACATGCCTGCAGCCAGGGCCACCTTGCCATAGCCTGGCTCCAACAGTTACAATGAGGTGGGGGCTGGCCTATAGAAGCAAATGGAGGGTGGGGTTGTTAGCGGGGTGGGGTGGGGTGGGGTGGGGTGGGGTGGGGTGGGGTGGGGTGGGGTGGGGTGGGGTGGGGTGGGGTGGGGTGGGGTGGGGTGGGGTGCCACGCACCTGGCACGGATCGCCCCATGAGAGCCTGGGTAAGTCCCCCCACACCCCCGGTGCCCACATAGAAGGACGCATCCCCTTGCTCCCCCTCCTCCTCGCCTGCCTCCCCTGCTCCACGACCTGGAGTGTTGGCGGTTGAGTCAGGTCCAGGGTTCAGGGTGATGCGCACCTAGGCGGGCAGCAGGAGAGCAGGCACAGGGCAGCAGGGGACTATACAAGGGGCAGCTGGCGGGCAGGTAGGATGTCACATCAGGGGGTGCAGGTAAACAGGCCGTCACAGTGTGTGTTTTGTTGCGGTGTGTGTATGTGGTATAAATGTGGCTGAGTAGCCAGGTGAGGTGTCGATGTAATGCACCTGCTCTGTTGATAAGCAGGTTAGAAAGTGTTGATGTAATGCAGCTGATGTGCTGATGTGTGGTGATGGGGGC
>JASKMD010000019.1:5817738-5822158 GCA_030144725.1 Haematococcus lacustris
GGTGAGGGTGAGGGTGAAGGTTAGGGTTAGGGTTAGGGTTAGGGTTAGGGTTAGGGTTAGGGTTAGGGTTAGGCCTACCCCCTTGAGGCAGTCAGCCCTTGCGCACCTCAGCCACTCGAACATGGGAGTGTCGCATGCCTTGAGGAAGGGCACGCTGAGCAAGACCTCCTGCAGGCTGGGGTGCTTCCACCGCGGCCCTCGAGTTTCGAGCTTCCTGCAGCGGGCAGCGGGGACTGGGGCTGAACCAGCTGAAGCAGCAGCTGCTGCAGCAACGACGGTTACAGTGGGCACAGCAGCAGGAGGGATGCTGCCCCAGTCACACAATCCCACCTGCTGTGATCCAATCGCAACAAGTTGCCTCGCTTGCTGGACAGCCTGACTTATTCAATCACCTCACCTCACTCCACCCCACCCCACCCCAACTCGCTCTCCCACCCTCCCAGTGGAGGAATCCCTCACACCTTCAGATCAGCCCATCAATTGTTCAATTTTATACCTTCCATCTCTGCCCTTAAGGCTGGCAAGTTGACACATCTGTCCCCAGGTCATGTCCAGCCAGTGCTGACCACTGCTACCATCACCTCGCCATACACACCGCACCGTCCCCTGCCTGGCCCCTGCCTGCCTGGCCCCCCTGCGTCAAGGGCTGCAAGGCACCCCGCTGGCCACCTCACCACATCTGCCTCTCAATGGGTGTATTCAGGCCGTCCCGCTCGTGCTCGTCGATCATGCCCATACCCAGCAGCTGCTCCACGAATCCCTGCAGCCGTCAGCATCAGCTGGAGGCTGGTAAGCAGGGTTGAAATTTCGAATCTCACTTCAGGGACAGCATCACCCAACTATGTCATGCCAATGACCAAGTGTGACAGAGCATAGCCATGCAAAGGATAGCTGCTCCCAGCCCTCGGGGGCAGAAGCTGTGTAGAAGCTGATGCCAGGCGATAGGGAGCTGCTCGTCCAATTGCTGTCTGTGTTGTATCAACAAGTCACCAGGAAGTGTGGTAGTGTGCAGGCATACCAGGGATGGGGACAAGGAACCATCCCAGAGGTGCAGGTTCGGCACCTGTGCCGCCTCCACAGTTGTAGCCTGCATTAACCCACACCTGCTCACTCTGCTGCTGCTGCCGCTGCAGACGGCCCCATCCAGGTGCTAGCACAACAGAAGGAGCTCCCTGTATTTACTCAGGAGGTGGAAACTCTCCAAACCATCTCAAGCTTGAAAGCACAAAAGAAGCTGTCTGGCTCCTCTGCTCAGGGCTAGTCTCAAAACTGTGTGATCAGTGTAGAGCTGCACGACTCCAAGGCCTAGCACTTCAAAACACTCTTGCCTTGAAACGTCACACTGCCAGGAGTTGAACACCCCACCTCCACACAATTCACAGCGGCACCCTCCCATGTGATGTGACCCAAAGGCCCAGCACTCCCAAAGTCGAACCTCTCACCACCACCTGCCAGGAGTTGAACCCCCCACCTCCACCAGTTCACATCTTCAGCCTCCCATGTGATGTGACCAGAGTGATGATGGTAGTAAACCCTGCCAGCAACAAGGGACTCAACCTTACAGGCGCCTGCCCATGCACCTATCCATGCGACAATGCCCCAACAAGGTGTGCGCCCCCTATGCAGCCTCCATAGCTGTAGCCTGCATTGCCATAACCTACACCTGGTCACTCTGCTGCTGCTGCCGCCGCTGTAGAGATATGCTTGATGCGTGCGCCCCCTGCCGCTCCCATGCTCTTGTGCATGGTCTCACCTGCTGCGCCCTCAACACCGCCATGGCTGCTCGATGGGTTTGTATGGCCTGGAAGCGGTCTGGGGCCTCGATCTCTCTGTCCAGCATGTAGCGCCACACCTGAGTGTGGCAAGGGCAGGGACAGCAGCAGGCAGATGGTGCAGCATGGTGCAGCATGGAGCAGCATGGGCTGCGTGGAGAAGCTTAGGGTACATGAAGCAGCATAGAGCGGCATGGGGCGCATGGAGCAGCATAGTGTGCATGGGGCGCATGGAGCAGCATGGGGTGCATGGATCAGCAGGCACAGTGAGGTGGTCACCTTATCAATCTGCTGCTCAATCTCTTTCGATAGGATGCGGCCAGCGTTGCCAGCGTAGGCCAGCCACTGGGCCTGAAGGCGAGGCAGACATCCAGGGGTGACAGAGCAGTGACATGCAGGCTTACAGCAGCACAGGGCTGTCAGGTTCATCGCTGTTCAAGCTGTACCAGGCCATTGGGGCAAATCACCTCAAGTCCCTAATCTTACCCCTACCTGCCCACTCCCCCTTTGCACTGCCCATCACGCTGACCTGTGGGGAGCTAGTCAGGGCGGCGTGCATCTCCAGTGCCACCTCCACCCCTGCCATCATGGCCAGGCTCAGGGACCGCCCCAGCCACTGCAGGGCAGGCCAGGCCACAGCAAGGGTAAGTGGACCCACGGCATGCAGACTGACCATGTCTGCAGGGCAGCCAAAAACCATTCGAAGACCAACCAGTGGCTGTGTGCCGACCAGCACTCACTCTCAGTCCTGATGCCATGTCACCCATGCCTCACCTCACCACTATCAAGTCACCCTCTATTCGTCACTTGTTCCAAGTCCTTCATTCGTCTTCTCTCTATATTGTTGTCCGTTCCTATCATGTTACTTTGTTTCTGTTATCTGTTTCATGTTGTATTATATATTTGATATCATGCACGTCCAGGGCTGCAAGGCACCTGCACCCAAAGCCCCATGCACCTGTGCAAGCCAGCTCAGTGGTGGCAGCAGCCAACGACCCAGGATCGGGACGCCGTGCAGCTTCAGGACCACTTGACGCAGCCTGAAATGGAAGCCTGCTTGACGCGCCACCCAGCCCTTTCCTGACACCTGCAGGCAGCAAGCCAGGGGGCTATCAGGCAGCAGGGCGGGATGATGACTTACAGTAGTGGCTACACTTGCACCACGAGCGACTCAGCATTGAAGACGAGCAGGCTCAACGTTCAAGCTAGAAGCAGGTGGCCAAGTGAAAGCAAAGGTGCAAAATTAGAAAATCACGTTTGCTTCCAAAGACTTGTATATGTTGACGGAGACAGGCAGTAGTGGCTATCACCAGCGCCATCAGCGGAAAGAAAGAAAGAAAGAAAAGAAAGAAAAGACTACGCCTTTGCCATCAGACGTGAGTTAAGGGAAGTTGGCGACTCGGGCCTTGCCATCACCTTGCATATCCAACCCACCAGAGTATCTCTCTTACGTCGTTAGGTGGGGTCGAACCCGTGACCTTCCACCCGTTGCGGGATCACCCATTACCAACTGAGCCACCAACCACGCAACAGGGCGGGATGCACCAGCCAGCGGACTCAGTGTTCGAGCCAGAATCCAGCTGTGCGAGGTGGCCCGGTGGAGGCCAGCAGGAGGCCAGCACAAGGATACTGAAAAGGATGGCCGACTGAAACACCACCCTACCCCAACCCTTCACAACCCTAGCTCTTACCCTCTCTCACCCCTTACCCTCACAAACTAAACTGTACCCTCCTGGCTCCACAGCTGCCCCGAGCCTCTGCATCTGCCCCACACCACTCAGAAGAAGAAGAAGAAGACTACTCCGGTATTCACCGGCGTGCATTGAGGGAGGAGCTACCGCCTGGGGCGCGGCCTGCTCCCACCAATCAAGCCAAAAAGAGGCGACCCCCCTACCCTCCCTCCCTGAGTCTGTAGCTTGTCCACACCACTCACCTCCTGCAATATCCTAGCCCCACCCTTACCCTAGCCCCAGGGGGGCCCAACGCAGATGCAGCACCAGCCCTTTGTTACACAACCTGTGCCCTGAGCTCGGGCTCCAGGCCACCAAGCCTGTGCGCTCAGGGGTTATGAACTGAGGGGTATGAAGAGCAGCTGTGCTGCACACCACACCCCTCACCTCACACCACACCTCACACCACACCCCTCACCTCACACCCCACCCCTCACCTCCTGCTCCACCCTCTCCCACAGGTCCAGGGGCGTGTCGGCCTCATCCAGGGCGCTGTCGCAGCACCAGTCCAGCAGGCGCAGCCCCCGGTCACTGAGCAGGCCCTCCGTGTGCTTGGCGTGGAAGTGGCGCTTCAGGCCTGACACCGGACACAGTGCAGGCAGCAGCAGCAGTGGGGCGGCGGCGGCAGTGAGAGCGCAGCAGCGGCAGCGGCGGCGGCGGCAGGAGCAGCAGCAGCAGCATATGCAAGGTCATCAAACCAGCCTTCCAGGCTCGGTCACTCTGGTGATGAATGTTATTCAATGCTCACTGACTGGCAGCTTCCATGGTCATGACCATGCCAGCATTGACACTCACTCCTCATTGCCTCCTCCACCAACAATGCATAAAACAGCCCAAGTATTACCAGCCGCAGTTCTCTCACTCTCTCGCACACCCCAACTTCCCATGTCAGGAACCTTGCATCTTGCTTTCCCGCCC
>JASKMD010000019.1:5822658-5847658 GCA_030144725.1 Haematococcus lacustris
ATCCTGGACTTTTACGGGAACGCCAACGTGAAGACCCTGTTCAAAAACCACATCACCGCCATGCTCACCAGGTACAACCCCAGGACCCTCCCTGACCACTTCTCCTGAGCAGCTTCTGAAGCAATTCAGCGGTTGAGCGGTTTGTGACAGTTGGGCAGTTTGGCCCATTCAGGCTTACAGTAAACAGGCAGGCAAGCAAGCAGGCAGGTAGGCAAACGGGCGGGGTGGAGTAGGGTGGGGGGCAGAGGCAGGCCGTCGAGCATGCTACTACCATGTCCTCCTGCCTGCAGCAACGCCCCCTGTGTGCCCCTTCTCCCCTGCTCTCCCTCCTCTCCACCCCTATAGAGTAAACACCTTCACGGGCGTCGCTTACAAGGACGACCCCGCCATCATGAGTTGGGACGTACTCAACGAGCCGCGTTGCCCTGGTGCGTTTCCGTGGCTCACCCTCCATGCACTCATTCACATGTCACTCTCCATGCACTCATTCACACATGTCACCCTCCATGTCTGTGCACATGTCACATGTCAAATGGATCTTACCACATGTCATGCCAGGCAGCTCAGCACCGCACATACATTCCTTCAACTGGGCACACGTCATGCCTGACATTTCACATGGCATGCCTCACTCCACATCTAATCACATCACACTTGAAGTCATGCCTCTTGGTGCATCGCAAGCATGCACCACCTAGTGCCACATAATCACTGATGAGTTTGTGTGACGGTTGTGGTTGACCCCTAACCGCAACCCATTGCCTCTCACCCCTCTCACCCCTCTCACCCCTCCACCTCTCTACCTCTCACTCCTCCATGTTCATGTGCCACATGGAGCGCCATATGGACCACCACCCGCTCATGAACCACCCCAAGCACATGGACCCCACCCAGCTGTTACCCTTCCCCTCCAACTACCATCTACCTCCACCTCCTACCAACTGACAATAGCCACCGATCATTAAGTAACTGCTAACTGCTAACTACCCTCACAAGCTGTTGGCCCTGTTGTACAGCCTGCGACACCAAGGAGCTGCAGGACCTGGCGGTGGGATGGATGCGTGAGATGACGGACTTCACCAAGCAGACCGCGCCCAAGCAGCTCGTTGCCCTGGGCACTGAGGTGGGTGGCTCCCACAGGCAGTGACAATGGCAGTGGCAGCAACTTGTGACTGCCAGCAGAGACTTGTGCCAGCAGAGGCTTGTGACTGCCAGCAGAGGCTCATGTGTCACTAGGCCGTCAGTCATCATGGGAGGAGCAGCAGTTGCAATGACCCGCTGCCAGGCGCTCTAAGGGGCCACAGCAGGGGCCACAACAGCAGGGCAGCAGCAGGGGCCGCTGGGGCGGTAGAGGCAGCAGCAGCGGCAGCAGCAGGGGCAGCAGCAAGGGCACAGCAGCGTCGGGGGCTACTCCCTGGACCCCACGCCTTGAGTGAGTTTGTCGACGGGCATGCTCTGGCCTGGCTGCAGGGCTTTTTCACCAAGGATGATGTCACCAAGCTGCACTTGACGAACCCTGGGCCTGGGGCGGAGTGTGAAGGTGAGGGGGCTGGGGTGGGGGGTAGGGGGTGCTGGTGCGGGTGGGGCTGGTGTGGGGGGTGTGAGTGTTGAGTGAGGAGCGGCTAGGCAAAGAAAGGCAGGGGGCAAGGGAAAGGCCTGGAGGTTTGGTGCAGGGCAGGGAAGGGGTGGGTCGGGCCCCAGGGGAGGGTGGTTCAGGTGACGGCTGATGGGTGGGTGGAGCCAGGGTCTCCATGCGGCATGGAGTGTGGGTGAGGGAGGATTAGGGATGATGTCCATGTCACGCCTCATGTGTGCAATCCCGCATCAAGCACCAGTGTGCAACCAAGCACTGCCCTGTTGCTATGCTGAGCACTGCCCTGCCACGCCATGTCGAGCACCACCATGCCACTCTGTACTGCATCCATCCGTGGTGGTGGTGGTGGAGGGTTCTCGAGGGAAGGAGGAGGTCAGCCCGGTCAGTGCTTCCCTAGACACATGCCTGGGGGGTGTGAGGTGAGTGTGAGGGCGGGGGGAAAAGGTGTGTGGTGGAGCAAGGTGTGCCAGGTTCAGCCAGCCCATCAGGGGTTGAGCCATTTGTGTCTTCTGTTGTGTGACCCCTGTTTTAGGCTCCGCTCAGTGGCTTAGTGCTTTACTGTGTTTCTCCGGTGAAGCGCTGCCTCCCCCCGCTCTTCGTCAGGATTGTGACCCTGATTGTGATCCTGACCCTAAAGCCTCACTGTGTGACTTTTGTTTTAGGCTCTGCTTAGTGGTGTAGTGCTTTGATTTGTCCGGTGAAGCGCAGCCTCCTAGCCAGGGCCTCTTTCTCCTTCAGGGTGCCACGGACTAGTGGTAGTGGCAGGGAGGGTGTGGGTGAGGGCACCACCCAGAGGCAACTCCCTTTGCCGCCACAGTCGGTGCTTGCAAGATCACTGCCTTCGGTTCAGATCAGCCCAAGTAACATTCAGTCATGGTGCTGATGCCCCTGCTCCCATTCTCCCTCCACCTTCAAAGCTCCTTCCTGTAGCCATGCAAGCATGCACAAGTATGCAAAAGCATGCAAGCATGCAGAAGTAGCATGCAGTGGGTTGACCCAGATACTCCTGGCCAGGTCCCGCTTCTCAACCCACACCTCCCTTTCCCTCCCCCTCCCCTCCCACCCTGCCCCACCCCCTGCCAGGGGAGGACTGGATTCGCATCGTGGCGCTGCCCTCCGTGGACTTCGCCACCCTGCATGTGTACGACCGCCACATGGAGCGGCAGCCTGTCCCCCCTGAGGGCCGCACCTACATTGGAGACCCCGACTGGATGTACTGCGATGATGTGTGTTACCTACAGTGGTTCCCTCGCTACATGCAGGTGGGGCATGGCATGGCATGGCATGGCATGGCATGGCATGGCATGGCATGGCATGGCATGGCATGGCATGGCATGGCATGGCATGTGCTGCGCCCTGCCAAGGTGAGACGTTACCCTGCCTGGTTTAGTTTGGCCTGACCTCACTCGGCCTGGCCTGATGAGCGTGGAGGCCTTGCGCAGGGCAGCCTGACCTATGCATATTTGGCATTCTGCCTGGCTGCAGGCCCACACAGAGTCCCTTGCAGCCACCAGCAACAAGCCCCTGGTGGTGCAGGAGTATGGCATGACGTGGTGGTGAGGCCAGGGGTGGGGTGGGGTGGTGGGAGGAGAGTTTGTGATCAGGGGGGGTGGATCTTCTTGGGATCTGGGCCTTGTGACAGCTGCCTGCCCACCTACCCACCTGCCTGCCCACCTACCCACCTGCCTGCCCACCTACCCACCTGCCCGCCCACCTACCCACCTGCCCGCCCACCTTCCTGCCCGCCTCTCCACTCCTTCGCCTCCACGTGTCCCTATGATCACCATAGGGCCTCATGGCGAACGTTGGTTACTCACGCATGTCACGAGGCTGCCTGCGTGTCTACCCAGCCACCTGCTCGTCTAATGTGCGGTTTGACTCGTGCCTTCCCGTAGGCAGCGGGATGCGCGAAACCGCAAAGTGCTGCTGGCTGTGATGGGTCGCTTACTGGCAAACTCCAAGGCATCAGGAGGCGGCCTGGCGGGCGCGCTGCTGTGGAATGGCGCGGACAACAACACTGCGGACCAGGACGGGTGAGGGCAGAGAGCTGCAAACCTGCTGGGGCTGGGTGTCGAACCTGGCACCTCTCGGGCGACCCGTCACACCGCATAAGACCACTGCAGACGTTACCAAGAGTTGCTCTGTCTTGTGCGGTATGCCTAACCGCAGCAAACCTGAGCCGGAACCGCAGCAAACCTGAGCGCTTTTTTCCCCTTCTGCAGCCTTGATATGCCATTTCCGTCGCACTGTGCTGCGCAGATACAACGTGCGAATCGATCGCTGGCCGAGCGCCCTGATCGAAGCCCCGCCAGCGCTGAAGAGCCTGCCCAACGTCATGTCGTACCTGAGGACCTTTGTGAACCCGGGCGCTAGTCCAGGGCAGCTGGGGAATGCCTCACCTCCACCTTCTGCCGTTGAGACTCCAGGAGTAGTCGCCTCGGGACGACGGTCACGCAAGCTGCAGGCCGTGAACCATGCACAGCCAAGCTTGCAGCCAAGCGTCAGGGACACGTCTGATGTCCTCCCAGACAGTGACAGCGGCGACGGCGCAGCGCGGCAGGTGCACGTCCGTCCACACGAGGCTGTCATGGCCTCGACCTCGCAGCGTGCGCTGCTGTACCAGGCCGACAAGCTGGACGGTTTCCGTCGTGGCTGGGAGCGGGGCTCATGCGCGCACGAGTCGTCGCGGGTTTGGCGGCCGCCGGTCGCATGGGCAAACAGTTCCCGCGGCTCACAACGTGGGTGACACTGAACGAATGCGGCTGGCACCGGAGGCAGCTGCTAGAACACTCAATACTCAGTACTCAGTACTCAGTACTAGTACACTAAGCATTCAACCTACAGCAACTGAATGGCCCAACATGACGACATCACACTGAGCCTGCATCATCCTGTGCACCTCATGTAGCACTCAGCCTTGCAATGCAGTGACTGGCCCCTTGCCACTTGCCCCGGCACTAGCTAAGCCATGGCCTCCTGCTTCCTGCCCTACCTGGCCTTGCCCTGCCACCTGCCACCTGCCACCTGCCACCTGCCACCTGCCACCTGCCACCTGCCCACCCACTCAGCCCCCCCGCTCCACCTGCCTTGTGCAGCCAAGCCTGGCAGTGTGACGGCTGAGATGAGGCAGTGGGAGGCGCTGGACATCCAGGCGTTTCAGAACGAGGCATGGCCTGCTGAGGAGGTCGACATTTTAAAGTGGACCTCTGATCAGGTGAATTAGCACTGTGCTCAAAGCCTGAAGTAAGGGCCAAGTGCGACCTGGGCTGGCTAGCTGGCTGGTGCGCGCGATGGCAAGCTGAGGAAGTGACGGGTGGATGAACAAGAGGTGACTGGAACCGAGCCAGGGTCAGAACTGGACCTGTGGACAACTGCGGCCCAGCCTTTGGCCTAGTACCCACTCCTGCTTCCGCCCCTGCCCACTCTCCACCCGCCCCTGCCATTGGTGCCCCAGCCCTGGCTTGCCCCTCAGGGCCTCAACACTTTGTGCAGCCAGGTGCATGACAGCACATGAAGCAAGCACGTGTCCCGAGTGTGACTTTGATGAGACAGATTGTGACCATGTTGCCTTCTATCCATTTGCATGCGCACATGTGTGCATGATGTGTGTGATGGACGGATATGAGTGTAGGTGAAGGAGTTGTGACCCGGGGGGACGACAGACCCATTTACAGTGCGGCCCAAACACATGGGGTTCCTCTGTGATGCTGTGGACAGCTGTACTGCTCAGGCACACGTCTTTTGATAGGCTGTGAGCACCCACATTGTAGGAGCCAGGTCACACGAGGTAATGTGAGTGTGAGCATGTATGACCCAGATTCGTCGGTTTGAATCAGCACCATGTCTTGTGGATTTACTTGTTGTGTGTCTAAGAGCGTCCCTTGGAGTGTCTTGCCAGCTGCTCATGCTGCCCATGTTCAACTTTTCAACACCTAATGCAAAATGTGATGTCACGCTGCCAGGACCCCATAGCAGCAACCACGGCTGCCCTTGTTAGAAATGCCGTTGCCTCGGCTGGTGATGATGGGTGCGATATTGTCTTGCGTAGCTCCACGGTGGTTGAGTTGTAACTGGAGCCATGCTCAAGGGACAGGCGTGGTCGTGCAAGCATGCGCTATAAATGTGCATGCACTAGTGCAACTACGGGTGTGCCACACACCTCTACTTCCAAGGATCTGCCTCTACTTCAATGCACTTCCATCTCTTCAGAGTCAGATACTGCAACCAATAGTTACTGCCACTTGCGCGTTCGACCCATGTTAGACACTTACATCCATTATTGAACTGAACAAGCCTGTATGTCCCGGTCAATTTGCAACCTGCTGCCTAAACTCATCCACATGCCCGCACCACACATACACAGTCGCCAGAAATTACGCACTGCCGCCAGCTCAGGGGCAGCAGGTCACTCCAACGCAGCTTCCAAGTGCAGCTTCCATGTGGCTGCCACGGGCCTTGGTCTGTGTAGTAGTGAAAACAAGAGTGATTGAGGACTTGAGCCCCGCACCTGCACCCATCGTGCCTGTACCTCACCTCTGCATGGTCAGCCCCCTTGTCCCTCCATCTGAGCCGGACCAATAGGGGCCACCAGTGAGAAGTAGTGGCCCGACTCAGATGGTGTTGCTGGGCTGTGTGGAGTATACCAATGCACATGGACATGGTGCATGACTGCCTACCACCTACACTATTGCCTGACCGCGAGGGCTATTGTATAGAGTTGGCATGAGAAACATGCGCTGATCGTAAGCTGATAACAGCTCATCAAAGGGGGGCACACTACTTTGCCACAGCAGGCTGCTGCTGGGCCTTGGGTGGCTTTGTCTCGCAGCCGCTTGGAGCCCAGGCCAGGGTATCCTTGCCCTTGGCTGGCAGAGCTGTGTGCTCAGGCCACCAGCACAGCTCCAGTGGGCGCCACCTGCTCTCCCCAATGCGCTGCATGTTCAGAGCTGCATTGCAGTCCCCGTTCAGCCACCTGCCTGGCTGTGGTGCTGCTCAGCCTCGGTGCGCTTGCTGTGCTTGGCTGGAGGGGGAGTGCTGGGCCCTGGCGTGGCTGGAGGTGTAGGTTCAGGGGCCAAACTCAGCAGACCTGGCAGGGGCTCAACCTGCCCTGCTGACTGCCCCTGCTGCCCCAATGCCTGTCCTGGCTGCCCCAGCTGCTGCCCCTGCTCAAGGCCAGTCCCCCAGCCCAAAGCCTCATTGAAGCGCTCTAGGCACACCCCTGCCATACCGCCAGGACATTCAATGTCAGCCCTGTCAGACTCAGCCGGGCTGGCGGGCACCCTGGACTGGCTCTAAACGTGGGGGCCTGCCCTGGCAGCTGCATGCTTGCATGGAAGTTCTCAGACCCCTCCCTGCATGTAACGTCTCAGACCCTCCCTGCCTGCTGCCTCAATGAAAGCCCCAGCCCCAGCCCCAGCCCCAGCCCAACATGCCTACAGAGTCACCACACACCCATGTCGAGACATCCATGCAAGACTTGTTGAGGGGTTGACTACTCTGAGGGTGATAGGGTATATCCATGATGACTGCAGAGTTGCCCACACCGGCTGCCCACAAACTCGCAGTGCTGCTGACAAATCAGCTAGCTGGAGGCCTGCCCTCCTCCCTTGTAGCCCGCATGGCCGTCAGGGAAGTCCCGGCTAGCTCACTAACACCCCCTGGCCACCTTTGCTGACTGCTTTGCTGCTGGCTGCCCCGCTGGCCTCCCCGCCATCCTCCTCCTCCTCCCCGCTCTCAACTGGACGACCCTGCTTGTCTACCAGCTTGATCTTGTGCTTGGCCTACAGCACGGCGCAGCACACAACAAACATGTGTCAAGACAGCCCAACACCCCGTCTGCCAGCCCACCTGCCTGCCTGCCTGCCCGCCTGCCCACCTGCCAGTCTGCATGGAGCTGATCTGTGGCATACCACACACCTTGACTCTGGTGCACTGCTGGTGTGCGAGCTGCAGCAAAGCAGGCCTAGCACTACAGCTAGCATTCCTGGTATGCGATGAGCGGAGTCTACACTTCTTGTAACTCAGCTCTGTACCAGCCCCACGACTGTGCTACACCAACTGCATGGGTCCCACCTGAAAGTCAGCCAACTGCTTTTCCAGTGTCTTGACTGTGTCTGTCATGGCCTGCACCGCTGCTTCCAGCTGTAGCTTGTTCCGTGTCACAGCCGGCAGCGTCTCTCCCACAGTTCGCTCCACCAGCACTTCCCCGATCAGCCGGAAGCAGCGGCGGCCTGACTCCATGGGCGTTAGTGCTTTGATCACCGTGTCGTGGTCATTCACTTCACCGCTCAGCTCCTCAATTTTCCTCAATAAATCGACAAGCCGCTGTCGTCTACTATTGAATTCTGCGATGATTTCCCGCTCAGATGGAGGCGCACTTGCCATCGCGCGCGCACTGTTACGCTATGCTGGATCAGGTTTGATAAATGTGCATATGATCGAGTGGGGTAGCTTCCAGTCTTGTTGAGTATTTATCGCCTTGAAGCCGAATTACGATCTCGCGTGTTGCTACAATTCTATTCGTGCATTTGCCAGATATTCATAATTGTCAGTTTACAAAATCATGCGACAGCACCCGGTATGCTCAGTGTGGCATAGTCACTTCATTGCCATGTAGGCACACTGGATGCTGTGCCAGCAGTATATGTCCAACCTCATGTACCCCTGCCTGCGGTAAGTGGTTACACAAGTTTTAATCCCTACAGCCCTCATGCAACACCAAAATGAAGCATGAGTTGTAGGCCCTATTCGCGACTTTTTTAGTATTCTATTTTCTGTTTTCTCCCCACCCGCTGCACTTTTTGGCCGCCCCGCCGACTGGCTGCACCGATGCGAGTGTTAACCATACACTGTTCTCCTGTGTACCAGCTTCTGCCCGGGGAGTGTCTCAACGTTGCAAATACACGCTGTTAGAAGCCGCCACTCGCGCCGTCAACCGCCCAACCGCGGAGAAAGTTCAAACTTTATTCAGGCCCCTAGAAAATGACCCGAGTAAACTTGAACCTCACGGAGCTGGCTGCACGAGCGTTCGCTTCAGTAGGCTTTAATTTATCCACCGTTGGGGGCGAGGAGCAAGCCCGTTTAGTCGCCCTCTACGTCCAAGCGCTGCAAACGCTGCCAGCGGGCACAACGGGCTGCAAACGCTGCCAGCGGGCACAACGGGCTGCCAGCGGGCACAGCGTCGAGGGTCAGCGGGCACAACGGGCACAACCCGTTGTGCCCGTTCTTGAGCCTGCCAGCGAAGAGCAGCGTGAGCATGTTGCTGAAAGCTGTCTCCAGCTGCTTGCCGACGTGGTCCACCATGTTGGTGTCTGAGGGGTGGCGAGGGATTGCTGCGAGGCTGGCGCGAAGGTCAGGGTGCGCTGCCAGCACGGCAGCCACTGCCGCGGTTGGCCGTGTGTTCGCGCCATTTCCGGGCGTGCCGCGGCACAGCTGCAAGAACAGGTTCCCACAGCTCAAGCCCGGGATGGCTGCCTGGGAGACTGGGATGTCTGTGTAAACGGGCTGGTCGTGCAGGCCGAGCGGGTCGGCTACGTGAATGGTAAACAAGCCGCGCACGAGTAAGCCCAACAGCAGGCTGACGAGCACCCTGTTGGAAGAGCACGGGCAGACGCGGACACCAGTTCAGGGTAGTTACATTGATCTGCCACAACTGCTAGCGCGCAACCTTGCGTCAACCTTGCGCAACCTTGCGCCTACCTGTTGGAAGAGCACGGGCAGACGCGGACACCAGTTCAGGGTGCCTACGACTGCCGGGTGTCTGCCCTAAATACGGCAGTCACACTCGCACTCATCGCGGCCGGGCCGCTGGCAGGCACACCCTACAATCCCGGTGCTTGATCTCAACTGCACCGGGAGGGTATGCAACTAACACTCCCACTCAGAGGTCTGGCTAGGTGAGAGCAACAACTTAGCGCTTCCAACAACTGTAAGCAAACTACTGGCGGTCAGCAGGCATGCAGGCCTGAGCCAAGCAACAACTGCAGGCAACTCTCAGTTCATGGCAGAAGCACACCATGCTGAGACTAACAGGCTGTTAACAGGCATGCAGGCCTGTGCCTAGAAACCTTCCATGCTCCAGTCCTGATAAACTTCACAGGCTGGATACCACAGGCTGTTTCAGATCAAATAAGACCTGTGCCTGATCAGCTGAACACTCCACATCCTTGCTTGCCCATGTTAAACTGGACTGCTGCCAAGGGCTTGGTGAGGATGTCTGCCAGCATGCTGGAGGTGTGGCAGTAGTGAAATGCTACCTCACCCCTGCTGATGCGCTCTCTGACAAAGTGATGATGTACGTCAATATGCTTTGCTCGTGAGGTGGCCATGGGGTTGTGCAGAAGCTGAATGGCTGCCTGATTGTCACAGCCCAGGTGCACACAGCTGGCATTTAACTGTAGATCCCTCATGAGCTTGCGCAGCCACAGAGCCTCCTTGGCTGCGCTGGAAGCTGCCATATACTCTGCTTCTGCTGTTGACATAGCCACAGTTGGCTGGAGGCGGCTGGACCAGCTGATGGCACCACCATTCAGAGTGAAGATGTACCCAGTGGTGCTTCTGGCTGTGTCCTTGTCCCCTGCATAGTCTGCATCAGAGAACCCCTGCAGCCCTGACACACCACCAAACAGGAGTCCTTGGTCTGCTGTGCCCTTCAGATAACATAGCACACTGCAGGCGGCCGCCCAGTGCTGCTTAGTGGGTGCAGACATGTGCCTGGCCATGGCGCCCACAGCAAATGCAATGTCTGGCCGTGTGCAGCAGGTCAGGTAAAGCAGGCTGCCCACCAGGGCACTGTAATGGTGCAGAGTCGTGTCCAAGGCATCCCCTTCCCTGACTAGCTTAACAGCAGGAGCCATGGGCAGAGGCTTGCTGTGAGCTGCTGACTTGCTGTGGGCTGTGACCAGCTCCTGGATGAATTTGTGCTGGTCAAGCTTGATGGTGCCCTCAGCCCTATCCCTGGTCAGCTGCATTCCTAGGAACCACCGGGCCTCACCCAGGTCCTTCAGCTTGAAGGCTGAGGACAGCTGCTTCTTTACGTAGGCCAAGCCTGCGGTGTCCCCCTGCTGGGTGCACAGAAGGCAGTCGTCCACATACACTAGCAGGTACACCATGCCAGTGCTCAGCTGCAGGGTAAACAGAGCAGGGTCTGCCTCAGATGCCTTGAAGCCCATGCTCAACAGCTCTTCACACAGCCTGGCATGCCACGCCCTAGGGGCCTGCCTCAGACCATACAGAGCCTTCTGCAGACGGCAAACAGTGTTAGTGCTGCCCTCCTCAAAACCCTCTGGCTGCTGCACATAGATGACCTCCCCTGGCTCTAGCTTGCCGTTCAGGAAGGCTGTCTCAAAGTCTAACTGATGAATTTCCATGTCCTCAGCTGCTGCCTTGGCCAGGAGGGTGCGCAATGTGGTATGCTTGCTGACAGGTGCATAGACGTCTCCTACATCCACACCTGATTGTTGATAGAACCCCTTTGCCACTAGCCTGGCCTTCAGCTTCTCAATGTTCCCTGCAGCATCACGCTTCACTTTGAGTACCCATTTGGTGGGCAGCACACGTGCATTGGCAGGACGCTCTTCAAGACACCATGTTTGGTTGGCATGCAGGGAGGCCAGCTCAGCATTCATAGCTTCAATCCACAAGTCTGCCATGGGACCGGCTAGGGCCTCTGCCACAGTGGGTGTGTCATTGACAGGAGAGTCTGACACATTCATGGCAAACAGGTCAGAGTCCCTGAACCTCTCAGGTAGGTGCCTCTCTCTGGATGGGTTGCGCCGTGGCACGGGTGCAGCAGGTGCTTCAGGTGAGGCAGGCCGTGGGTCATGTGCAGGAGGCATGGGCATAGAGGGGTGCACTGCCGGTGCTGCCTGTCTTGCTGCTGCTGACGTTGGGATCAGAGGGACACGGAGCGCAGGCTGTGCCAAGCCTGGTCTGGCTGCTGCTGCTGGTCTAGCAACTGTTGTTACTGGTGCTGCCGGTCTTGCTGCTGTTGGTGCTGCAGCTGATGCTGTTGGTCTGACTGCTGCTGGTGCTGCTGGCGGTGCTGCAGCTGGTGCTGCTGGTCTTGCTACTGCTGGTGCTGCAGCTAATGTTGCTGGTCTTGCTGCTGGCGCTGCAGCTGGTGCTGTTGGTCTTGCTGCTGGTGCTGCAGCTGGTGCTGCTGGTCTGGCTGCTGCTGATGTTGCAGCTGGTGCTGCTGGTCTTGCTGCTACTGGTGCTGCAGCTGGTTGTGCTCCCACTGTCTCCCTGGCTAGAGGCATAGAGCGAAGGCTGAATCTGCCTATTCCTGGTCTGGGTAGTGAGTCTGAGCTGCTGCTGTCCTGATGTGCCCCTATGCCTTCCAGAGGTCTGGACTGTGGTCGCTGTGCGCTGCTGCCTGGCCTGTTGCTGCTGCTGGTCCCACTGCTGCTGCTGCTGCTGCTGCTCCCACTGTCCTCGGAGCTACTGCTGCTGGTCTGCTGCAGACTGTTGCCCCCCTCAGCAGGTGCTGCTGGGGACAGTGGCTCAGAGGGGGTTGCAGGGCTGGGTGGGAGGGGTAAGAGAAACACAGGCTGGGCTGGCTGGTCCTGCTGGCGAGTAGGCTGCAGAACTGTCAGCTCGTCAAACACTATGTCCTTGCTGCATGTCTCTCTGCCGTTGACCAGTACCCTGTACGCCTTAGAGCCAGGCTCATATCCTATGAACAGGCCCTCAACTGACTTGGCCTGCAGCTTGCTGCGCTGGTGATCAGGAATATGGAGCCAGACTCTGCAGCCAAACACTCTGAGACCTGACAGATCAGGTTTGACACCGTAGAAGGCCTCCCAAGGTGTGAGCGGCTGGCCTGACACAGGAAGCAGGCATCTGACATGATTGGCAAACTTGACTGCATGTGCCCAGAAGCTGAGTGAGATATCGGCTGAGTGGATGATGCTGCGAGCTTTCTCAAAGATGGTTCTGTTCAGGCGTTCAGCTGCACCGTTCTGCTGGGGGCTGTAGGGGGCTGAGTGCTGGTGCACTATACCTTTGCTGGCACAGTACTCTCTCATGCGGTTGTTGACGTATTCTGTGCCATTGTCTGTTCGGATGGCCTTGCAGCGGTAGCCTGACTGGGTCTCAAGCTCTTCAATGACTGTTCTGACTGTGTCTGGCACCTGAGCTTTGCTGCTGATGGGGACACACACAGACAGCTTGGTGTGTTCATCAAGGAAAGTAGCCACATACAGGCTGCCGTCTCTGGCTCTGGCATGCATGGGGCCACAGACATCCATGTGGATTAGCCCTAGGGGAGCTGTCACTGGTGCTGCATTGGGGGGTGGTCCAGCAAATGCAACATTCTTGTGCTGTTTGCCCTTGACACAGCCCACACACACAGCTGGATCTGAGGCAGCTGCTCGGAATTGTGCAGCTGTGACAGGTACTCCTGACACCATGCCTGCTGACTACATGCGTGCTAGAGCATCATAGGAAGTATGACATAGGCGTTGGTGCCACACCTGAGGAGAGTCGGAGGTGGAGCTGTTGGCAGAGGGCGCAGCCACGTTGGTCAGGAGCTCTAGCTTTACCCTCGGGTCAGGCTGTAGAGCTGACTGCTGGATGTTATACAGCTGCTCTGGCTCTGAGTCTGTGTCTGGGCCATCTGGCATTGGAACAGCTGCCAGGATGTAAGAGTTCCTGACTTTGTGCGCGTTGACCCTGAGCATGCTGCCAAACTGATTGCAGCTGATCTGGCACACATCTCCACGGAATAGAAAGCTGCTGCCGTCGTCTGTTGCAGCTGTCACTGAGATGAAGTTTTGCTTGCTGTCAGGGACATACAAAGCATGGCTGAGGAACCAGGAGCCACGCTTGGTGCTCAGGAACACACTGCCTGACCCTACTGCCCAGACCCTGTGGCCCTCAGCTGCCAGCCTTACAGGCCTGTGCTTGTCTGGCGCAAAGGGTGTGTAGTTGTAGAAGAACTGCAGGTCCTTCAGGATATGCTGTGAGGCACCTGAGTCAATGCAGAAGGGGCTGTACAGGTCACTGTTGAAGTCAAGTTTGGGCTGCACCATCTGCATGAGGACATCATCAAGATCATCATCATCATCATCAGCAGTGGAACAGGTGAACAGGCTGGCCCCCCTGGATGGGCTCTGAGCTGCTGCCCTGCCAGGGGTCTGAGCTCTGCCTCTGCTGGGGCTGGATGCCCTAGCTGCTGGGCTAGAGCTCCTGCCTGGACTGGGACGCCTGCCTGGGCTGCTGGGTCTGGCAGGGTTGCTGAAAAGGGTCCTCATGCGATTGCGCTGATCTCTGTCAAAGGTGAAACATTCAGACATGATGTGGCCAGGCTTAGCACAGTAGTTGCAGGTCAGATGAGCATGTGAGCTGACCTCTCTGGAGGACCTGTCAGGTGACTGTGCTCTGGCCTGCTGCTGCTGCTGCTGCTGCTCACGAGACTGCTGAGGTAGCCTGAACCTGCCCCTGCCCCCCTGTCCGCCTGAACTACCAGCCCCCCTGCTGTCAGAAGGGGAGGAGTAGGACCAGAGTGAGGATGAGGAGGTGCTGAGTTGCTGCTGCATCTGCTTGCTGAGTAGGTCAGCCTCCTTAGTCAGCAGCACACGCTTGATGCGCTCGACTTTTAGGTCGGCGCTGGTCTGATCGTAGCGCAGCCTTTCGACTGTGCTTTCGTACTCAGGCGGTAGGGCTGCCAAAATGGCGAGTACCACTGTGGACTCAGAGGTCTCGCAGTTGCAAGCTTCCAGCTCTGTTAGCAGCTGCTGCAAACGCGCATAGAAGCGCGCTACTGACTCGCCGGGCTCCATGCGCAGGAGACTGAGTTGCTGCTGAAGCTGTGACTGTCGCGCGACTGACGATTCGGTGAACTGAGATTCCAGGGTTTCCCAGGCGTCTTGCGCTGAGTCTGCAGACTTGACAGTGAAGATGTGGAGGTTGGAGACGTGCCGCTGGATAAAGGCTTTGGCTTTGCGGTCCAGCGCGCTGTCCGCGCGAGATCTGGCTAGCTCAGCAGCATACGCAGTCTGCTCTTGCTGAGTGGCGTTAGCTGCTGGCGCGGTGGGTAAGGGGGTGACGCCGTCGGCGACGACGGACCAGAGGCCTGCTTCGATTAGCAGGCCTTCGGTGCGGATGCTCCAAATTGGCCAGTTGTCGTCATCGAGAATGGTGGCCTGATTGCCGGAGGCTGAAGCAGGAGAAGTTGCCATCGCTGATCGACTGGGCTGTCAACCACACGAACCCTAGCCAGCAACTTACTGGAGTCCTATCGCGCGTCAGCGCGTGGGCCCATAACCTGTTGGAAGAGCACGGGCAGACGCGGACACCAGTTCAGGGTAGTTACATTGATCTGCCACAACTGCTAGCGCGCAACCTTGCGTCAACCTTGCGCAACCTTGCGCCTACCTGTTGGAAGAGCACGGGCAGACGCGGACACCAGTTCAGGGTGCCTACGACTGCCGGGTGTCTGCCCTAAATACGGCAGTCACACTCGCACTCATCGCGGCCGGGCCGCTGGCAGGCACACCCTACAATCCCGGTGCTTGATCTCAACTGCACCGGGAGGGTATGCAACTAACACACCCCCCGCTTGCTGATGGCCTCCACTCGTGGCTGCACAGCGTCGGCCAGAAAGGCCTCCCAAAGCTCTTGCGGGAGGTGGTCGATAAGGTGGGCTAGCTTACACTTCCTGCCGTGGAATGTGTTGTCCCTATCGCGGGCAGCGCGGGCCTCTCCGGAAACCTTTCTTTTTCGCTCCGCTTCGGTGAGGTCCGGCTGTAGTGCCTCGTCGCGGTCCTCAATGTCATTGTCCGGGTCCTCTGGCACTGGCCTAGGCACGGTTCGTCTTTTCTTTATAGCCATAGAAAACAGCAAGGTGAAGCCGCCACAAATACAAGAAAATTGTTAGTTTTGTTTGGTTGCATGGCCACCCTGATGTTACAATTCAACTTCAGACCTGGTATGCATGAGCTTTGAATGCACTTGCAAGTCTTTTTAGCCTTGCATGCGTGAGATGTGACTTTCGGTTTACTTAAGCTGAGGCCAGGCAGGATTAGGGAGGGATTTCGCGGAGGATGGCCTTCATACAGACTACTCGGTATCACTGATTAGAGAACTAATGAGAATGTAAAGACATGTAAGGATGGATCCTGGCGACTCGATGTCTGAAGCGCGCTACTTTAGAGTACGAAAGCATCAGCAACAGCCACTAAGCAGCCACTACCACTGTCGGAATAGATTCTGGCCTCCGCCGCCTGCCATGTATACTGCTGCCCCGGCTGTACTCTAACACCTGATGATCGTTCTACAGTTCAGGATGTCCCAACATGGGGTTGGTAATCTTCATGCAAGTACTCTCTCAATACTGCACCGTTTTCATTAGCGTTTATCGCATTGACAGCTGCGAATTACTGCGCGTCTCCTGGCAAGCGGCGCGTTACCTCTTGCGAGTAATGCCATGCCGGCGCAAGCGATCGCGGACACACCTCAGCTGCTCACAATCGATTGTTCTAGTGGTGAGTAGCGGCACCAATGACTGAGCTGCGCCCTTAGCGAGCAGGAAGTACAATCAATGTTCAGCCCGCCAGGCTTGCTCGACGAGCCTTTCATTGGTGCAGGCGGCGTCGGAAGACCGTCGTGGGGCAACTTACTGAGCGACATTGCAACAAACGCGGAGAATGTGCGTTCCTCTCTAGCCAGTCACGCAGAAAAGCGACCCCCTTCCACACTGAATATCTAGATTGTGGCTCTGTAACTTTGTTCCTAACTCAACAACACAGCTGTTGGAGAAGAAAGCACGTCATTTCATTGAGTAAGCTTGTGGGAACATACATTGGCGTAACCTAACTTTGCCTTGCAGTGCTGACTAGCCCAACCGGACCACCCCCTGGCAACCCCACCCCCTTCCAGCCCCAGCCCCACCCCCTCCCACCCCCTCCCACCCCCTCCCAGCCCCAGCCCCGCCCTCACACCCCCTCCCTCCCCCAGCCCCGCCCTCCCACCCCCTCCCACCCCCTTCCAGCCCCAGCCCCGCCCTCCCACCCCCTCCCACCCCCAGCCCCACCCCTCCCAGCCCCAGCCCCACCCCCTCCCACCCCCTCCCACCCCCTCCCACCCCCAGCCCCGCCCTCCCACCCACTCTCAACCCCAGCCCGCCCTCCCACCCCATACAACACCCTCCCAGCCCCAAGCCCACCCTCCCACCCCTTGTACATCCTAGACCAATGGTCCAGGGACGGCGGCGTGCTCAGCTCCAAGCCCTGTTCAACTCACCAAGGGCTGGCTATCTGCACTGCTCTAGCGGCCTGAAAGCCATTGCAAGGAGGGCTGAGGCTATTGCCCAGCAGGTGCGGGCCGAGAATGAGATGTTAATGACCGAGGCCCAATTACAACAGGCTTGTGAGGATGTGTTGGAGGCTGCCTTGCTCGACCTTGAGGAGAAGCACAAGCACCTGCAGGCATCACACAGGCAGCAGCGGTTGGACAACGAGTCTCTTGAGGCTGTGGTCAAGCAACAGGAACTGGCTATGACTACTGCCAAGCGTGCTCAGCACCGCCTCGAGGCCCAGCTGCGCAAGTATCAGCGCCGGCCCCAATTAACCCACAAGCAGAGGCAGCAACTACACATCTTGAAGCAAACAGGTGTTTCTATTGAGGTCCTGCGGCGGTGGGCTGACAGCAACTGCAGCCGGCTTGACACCCATGGCAGACCTGGTGGCACAACAGTGCAGCCCACACCGGGGCCGAGCCCACCTGAGCCCTGTGACCTGTTCATCCCCACCCAAGAGGCCTCACCAGGACAGCCAGCAGCAAGGACAGCAGCATACACAGCTCAACAATACCTCAGCACAGCCAGGTTGATGTTGAAAACACAAGTCAGCCGTCGCCGGCTTGCCACATGCCGGCGGCTGTTCATCACCGAGCAGTGTGTGGTGGCCAACACTCACCGGCCTGGCGAGCGCACAACTGTGGGCCGGCAACTGCGTGTGGTCTACAAGTACCTGCGGCAACGAACTCTAGGTAAGGGCTGGGCTGGGCTGGGCTGGGCTGGGCTGGGCTGGGCTGGGCTGGGCTGGGCTGGGCTGGGCTGGGCTGGGCTGGGCTGGGCTGGGCTGGGCTGGGCTGGGCTGGGCTGGGCTGGGCTGGGCTGGGCTGGGCTGGGCTGGGCTGGGCTGGGCTGGGCTGGGCTGGGCTGGGCTGGGCTGGGCTGGGCTGGGCTGGGCTGGGCTGGGCTGGGCTGGGCTGGGCTGGGCTGGGCTGGGCTGGGCTGGGCTGGGCTGGGCTGGGCTGGGCTGGGCTGGGCTGGGCTGGGCTGGGCTGGGCTGGGCTGGGCTGGGCTGGGCTGGGCTGGGCTGGGCTGGGCTGGGCTGGGCTGGGCTGGGCTGGGCTGGGCTGGGCTGGGCTGGGCTGGGCTGGGCTGGGCTGGGCTGGGCTGGGCTGGGCTGGGCTGGGCTGGGCTGGGCTGGGCTGGGCTGGGCTGGGCTGGGCTGGGCTGGGCTGGGCTGGGCTGGGCTGGGCTGGGCTGGGCTGGGCTGGGCTGGGCTGGGCTGGGCTGGGCTGGGCTGGGCTGGGCTGGGCTGGGCTGGGCTGGGCTGGGCTGGGCTGGGCTGGGCTGGGCTGGGCTGGGCTGGGCTGGGCTGGGCTGGGCTGGGCTGGGCTGGGCTGGGCTGGGCTGGGCTGGGCTGGGCTGGGCTGGGCTGGGCTGGGCTGGGCTGGGCTGGGGTGGGCTGGGCTGGGCTGGGCTGGGCTGGGCTGGGCTGGGCTGGTCTGGGCTGGGCTGGGCTGGGCTGGGCTGGGCTGGGCTGGGCTGGGCTGGGCTGGGCTGGGCTGGGCTGGGCTGGGCTGGGCTGGGCTGGGCTGGGCTGGGCTGGGCTGGGCTGGGCTGGGCTGGGCTGGGCTGGGCTGGGCTGGGCTGGGCTGGGCTGGGCTGGGCTGGGCTGGGCTGGGCTGGGCTGGGCTGGGCTGGGCTGGGCTGGTTCAGTACCAGGTTCAGTAGCCGCTGGCCAGCATCAGCGCCTCACCGCCCAGATCACAGACGTGTTGGCCATCGTCCCCCTCCCTTGTGCCACAGCTGAGGCCCACGTCAAGGTCATCATGCGCGAGCTTGAACGGTATGGTCTGCAGGGCGTCCACATTGCTAGCATGACAGCAGACAGTGCATCTGTCAACATGGGGGGTCACAGCGGAGTGATCGCACAGATCAGTGATGTGCACATGTCTTTGCAGAACACAGCCATCCGCGCACAGCCCTGCTACAGCCATGGCCTTCACAACACCCTCCTGGCAGGGCTGACAGCTCTAGGCATCAAGGCAGCAATTGAGGACATAGCCAGCCTCTTGGCTCAGCATTGGGGTGAGCTATCCTTGGCTGGGTCAGGTGCCAAGCCAGAGACTCCTTGTGATACGCGGTGGGCTAGCTACACCACAGCTGCTGCATCGGTGATTCGTGTATGGCGGCTTGCCGGGGAGGCTGTGGCACGTGTGGTGGAGGGCCAAAGGGAGCGGTCCCCACCCTGGGCTGTCACGCTTAGTGGCTACTTTAAGGACACCGACCTGCTGCTGAAGATTTGCGTGGTGGCGGTAGTGGGCAGTTCTCTGCTTCAGCCGGAGCTCCTGTGGGCAAGTCAGCATGATGGCCTGCATGCTTTTGAGTTGTACCGGCATGTTCAAGCTGTGCAGACCAGCCTGTCACAGACGTGGACCAACAGCTCTCAGCTCTTGTCAGACATGCAAGGCCAGCTGCAACACTTGGTGCCAGCTCAGCAGCGACAGCAACAGGAGCATCAGCTGCTCACCTACCTGCAGGTGCATTGCCGGGCCATGTCAAGCTACTACGAACAGCACGTCCGGATACAGAATGCCCTGCCCGGCCTCTTTGCAGCTCTTGGCAGCTCTGACCCTGACACACGTTGGGAGGCAGCGCAAGAGGTGGTTAGCCATGCAGACAGGATGCAGCAAGAACAGGAAGACCAGCAGCAACAGCAGGAAGTGGAGGGCCAGCAGCAGAAGAGGACAGGGCAGCGGCTGCCAATGTGTGACCCCCGTGTGTGGGACGCTCATGGCACATGGGAGAAGCATGAAAAGCAAATCCGTGCCATGGCCGACATGCGCGGGCTGAGTGAGCAGGACCAGCAACAACTGCAAGCGCATCTGGAGGTGTATTACCTTGCCTGCCCAATATCCAATGCCCCTGTGGAGTCCCTGCTGCAGCTACTCAAGCATGGGACGGGCATGTTCATGGAGCTACCAGCTCTGCTTGAGCTCATGTCCATGCGTACCCACATCAATGCCATTGACGGCGTTGACGTGCTTGACTTTGCACAGCGGCTGCCAGAGCTACGCAAGGAAGTGCGGCGTGAGGAGGCAGCAGCAGCTATGGCCCGACGGACAGCAAAGGCGGAGATGAAAGCAGCAGCAACAACTCACAGGGTGGGCCAGGTGGTGGTTGATGTGGGGGACCATGAGGGGCAACATAGACTGGAAGCAGCCTATGCCCTGACCTATGATGGCCGCGATTACAGCCACACCACTATCGAGGACGCTAACAAGCTATCTGTTAGGGAGCTGCAAGCTTACCTTCGCTTCCACCAGCAGGAGGTCATGAAGGGGTGGCTGAAGCCCAAGCTGAAGGGTCTTGTCATGGCCCACATTTGCAGCACATTGGCCGGCCTGCATGGGGATGAGCAGGAGGCAGGTGAAGGTGCCCCTGGGCTGCCCACCCCTCCTGCTGCCCCCCCCTGGCAGGAGCTGGCAGCTGGTGCTGGTGCCGCTCCTGGGCTGCCCACCCCTCCTGCTGCCCACCCCTGGCAGCAGCTGGCAGCTGGTGCTGGTGCCGCCCCTGGGCTGCCCACCCCTCCTGCTGCCCCCCCCTGGCAGCAGCTGGCAGCTGGTGCTGGTGCCGCCCCTGGGCTGCCCACCCCTCCTGCTGCCCCCCCCTGGCAGGAGCTGGCAGCTGGTGCTGGTGCCGCCCCTGGGCTGCCCACCCCTCCTGCTGCCCCCCCCTGGCAGGAGCTGGCAGCGGGTGCTGGTGCCGCCCCTGGGCTGCCCACCCCTCCTGCTGCCCCCCCCTGGCAGCAGCTGGCAGCTGGTGCTGGTGCCGCCCCTGGGCTGCCCACCCCTCCTGCTGCCCCCCCCTGGCAGGAGCTGGCAGCTGATGCTGGTGCCGCCCCTGGGCTGCCCACCCCTCCTGCAGCCCCCCCCTGGCAGCAGGTGGCAGCTGGTGCTAGTGCCTCCCTATCCCCTCCATCTGAGCAGCAGGGGGCCAAAGCGGAGCTGGACACGAGCTCGACACGCAAGCGGCGGGCAGGCGGGAGGGATCGGACCCAACATGTCGAGCAAGGTAACATAGCAATGGCTACACACCTTGTGATGCATTACAGAGTGGCCAGGCCAACAGTACTGCTCACGAAGGGGTCAAGCATCGCAGCAGCCTTGCATGTTTCCGAGCATGGGTGGAGGGGCGTCTTTACATCGGTTTGGCGTGCCATGTGAATCATTTTGACTGCGGCGATTGTTCCTCACTGTGTGCAGGTGCTCCTGGGCCACGTCGGTCGCGGCGGTCTCTCGCGACGAGGCCCGCATGAGCAAAACTGGCATGAGTTTGAATGTCAAGATTTGAGCCGCCATAGCACTCAGCACAGTGCACAGTATTTAATGATACAAGCTGCACCGCATAGCTGGCGGAGTCCTCTATCCAGTGATGTGCGAAACATAAATAGAATCCACGTGGCTGAGACGCGGCGTCGTTTTGATTACCAGGGGTCGGTTTCCTGCCATTCTCTGTTAGTTGGGGTCGGCTGATCTACAGCCCCCTTGGCCCTCACTAGGGCCTACATTTGAGCCGGATCAGTAGTACGGATCAGCCCTAACAACAACCCAAACAACCCATCGAACGTAATGTTATGCCAGACCACTTACTCCGCCGCACACGCACACCATCGTTTAACAAATAGGCACACAATGCACAACAACGCGATATACTTGTGCTTGCGTTGCATTCATCCCATTTCACTCCGTTCATTCCATTCTACTCTTTCCTTGTTTCCGTTACAGGGTCTGCACAGTAGCGAGGCGGTGCATTGGGATGAATGAAGGTTCTTATTGTATCACATTAAACATCTGCGGCCACGCAGAACCTGGCCATCAAAACTCCAGTAACGTGCACCACAGCATATGCCAATATAACTGCTTATTCTTCGCACCTCGCCATTCTCTCAACTGCTGCATCGCACATGCTGTCAATTTTAGCTTAGTAGTACCTAATGCATCACAACAGCCCAGTACACACTCAACGCTGTAGTCGTTTTGTGTATTGCTACTGCTGCTGCTGCTCCTCTTCCAACGTCTCATCCCCTTGATCATCTTCAATGCCTGGCTGGACAGGGGGCGTCACATCCAGTGGCATCCTTACTCCCAGCCGTTGGAAGAGCCCCTGGGCCTGTTGCAACATATCCCGCTCCTGCACAGGGGCAGCAACATCACCTCATGGGTGACCGTCTGCAGCAACTAGTGATAGTGCAAAAGGAGCTGTCTTACACAGCATGTGAGATGCAGGTGGACTGACAAGCACAGCTTCACTCTCTCAGCACACCCAACTGCGGCATGGCACAATAGCACAGCTCCAAATGCCCAAGGTGATGCAGGGTGCGAGGAGAGTGATTAGCTGACCCAAAGGTGGTAAACTGGTATGTGAAGACCTCAGACAGCAGCTAGCTGCGCCGTACGTGCAAGCCGGGCCAGCAGCAGTGCTCAGCCAGAGGCGAGCAACAATGTTGTGGCACAAATGGCTTCCCTGGGTAGGTTCTGCTTGCACAAGGCAAGCACCCAGTTCCACCATGGCATGGCACTGAGTGGACAACCTCATCATCGGTCTCGACATGCTCGTGTTTTGCGCTAGAGATGAGTGCAGCGATAAGACTAGCAGGGGCTCAGGTACTGAAGCTCACGGCTGGCGAGATCTAGTGGCTCCTCACCAAGGTATTGAGGTGGCTAAGTTCGGAAACGGCAGCACGCACAGCTTTGCCAAGCTTCGTATTCGAGTTCATTGCTTCTTCGTAGCCGCCGGGTACTACAGTGTCCTCATCAGGAAGGAGTCCCTCGAAGACATCCTGGCACGGATGAAGCAGAAAGCCACAAATAAGCTATGCAGGCTGATTGATTTCAGCGCAATGGCAGGCTCACCTCACCATCTAATGTCTGAGGCGGAGCAGCGCTGGCTTGCGGCGGCGCCGGTTGCGGAGATTGAGGAGAGGTGCAGAATAGTAGTTGAGGCGAAACATTGGGTGGATGCCTTTGGAACCTTCTATGACTCCGCAAAGCAGGTTGAACTGGCCCTAGAAGCGGGCACCTTGCCAAGCTAGTTGGTGGCTGGGCGTGGAGGATGTTCATTTATAGTCAGGTGTGGCGAAGTCACGGCCCGCAAGAATCATATCAGTATAATGTCAAACATTACTCGTGAAGTGTGGGCCTTTAATCCTTTAATCCTTACAGCCTTTAATCAAGTGCTTTTTTCAAAAAGAAGTGTGTAGTACACAGTCGTTGTTTCCCTTGAAGCGAGCGAGACACTGCGATGGAACCAGCAGGAGCGACGGATTATCACACAGCGCGTAACTCACGTAGCTCACTGTCGGCTAGGGACACGCACCTTTCAGTTTCTTTGCCAGGTCCTTCTTCTGCTTGTCGGTGCCCTTCCGCTTCTTATACCATTCTTTTTTTTACAATACAATTCCTGCCCTCACCCCCTGACGAGGGTAGGGCGATAGATGTTGGCATGAAACACATGCTCTGATGTAAGCAACAGCTCAAGAATTGCCTAGTGCACACATGTTCCTGTGCCAACACTAGAAAAAATGCACATTGCCAATGCACCACCAGCAGGCTCAACAGCTGACCCTGCCACGCCTGGCACCCCACGCCGCTCCTTCTAGTAGCTGCACTATCTCCTGCCCCTGCCCTATTGCTGCCACGCGTCACAGCGACTCATATCCGTTTCATGACTCGCCGCAGCATCGCTGCCACCCTTGACTGACCTGCTGATGTCCTTCCCTGCCCTCTGCCCCTACTGCCAGGTGCGACGAGCTGTTGGTGAGTAGAAGGGCCTGTCCGTCAGCGTCAGGCACCGCTGCCAGGGGCTGGGCACTGACAGGCAGGCTGCTGGCTGCACTGGGGCAAAGGCCTGCCCACGATACGATCGCCCAGGTGCCATGCACTGACCTGCTGATCATCTGTCCAACCTTTTCTCAATAGCAGTGGATCACTTGCGCCTTGTGTTGCTTGTGTGCTTGCACTGCTGCTGCATCGCAACTGAGCTACACCACGAGTACTTCCATAACTGCAGCATACGAGCACACCCCACACCACTACGACCACACACAACCTGCTGTGGCAACCAGCTGCTAGGCCATTACTGACTTCCTGCCACTTGCCAACATGGTTCATAGCCACAGCCAAAGCCACCACCGTATGACATGGCAAAGATAAGTGCAACCGCTGTCTCATGGTCGAGAGCAGCACACATGGACATAAACCACAGTTAGCCAAGCTCATGCTTCATCCCCTGCAGCCTGCAGCCTAAACCCCACCTCAGCCCCTCCAGCCCAGCCTGCCAAGGCCCCCTCACAGACCAGCACTGCACCGCCCTGCACCACCTGACACCCTTGATGCTGCCCTGGCCTTATTGGTGCAGCCACACTGCAGCAGCCAGGCTGGAGGAACCCTTGGCAGCAGTCAGGGGCACCACCTGGGGCTGGCTGCTGGCCTGACTGCTGCACACGGTGCGGGACATCACACCTGCCACCTACAACACCCAGCCTGGTCACCAGGTCACACTACTACCCACACTCATCCCCAGCTGCCCTAGATGCCGCAGCTGTGCCGCTGTGACTGCCCTGATCAGCCCCCTTGTCCCTCACTGGGGCCTCCATTTGAGCCGGACCAGTAGTGGCCACTAGCAGCCACTAGCGGGAGTATGCTAGTGGGCAATAGTGGCCCGGCTCAAATGGTGTTATTGGGCTGTGTGGAGTAAACCCAATGCACATGGACATGGTGCATGAGTGCCTACCACCTACACTATTGCCTGACCCATTAGGGCTATCGTGTAGGGTTGGCATGAGAAAACATGCACTGATTGTGAGCTGATGACAGCTCAGATCCGGGGGGGGCACACACTACCGTGCCTCAGCAGGCTGCTGCCCTGATCAGCCTTGGCCCTTGTGCTACTTGCTGCTAACTGACACCACAGCCCCTAGCCAGGCACAGCCCAGTGGCTGGCTGCTTCCTCCCCTCCCTCCCTGCCTACGCCAACAGCACAACAGACAGCCCAGCACAGCAACATATCCAGGCCGGACCAGGCCAGCACCTCAACCACCTAGTTGCAGCTGCCCTTACTATTTCCACCCACTGCACCATCTACCCATAGGTACTGAGGGTTAGGCAGGC